>JABSTQ010009268.1:0-417500 GCA_013358835.2 Ixodes persulcatus | reverse complement strand
CCGCACGTTCGTCCCTCCATGCAGTTTCCGCTAAATTTAGCGGAGAAAGTGACGTCACGTGACCTATAAGCCTTAAGAAAATCGACGGCACGTCACCTATACGTAAACTCAGTTCCCCCACTAAATTTAGCGAAATATTTCACGCCTTGTGGCCAAAACATCAACTCAATTTCCCGCTAAATATACACCATTTCAATGGTCCGTTTAATTTAGCGGCTAAAATTTATGTCTTGCGAACCAGACACCAATCCAGTTTCCCCGCTACATTTAGTGGGGGAAATCGACGTCCCATGACCTGGCGTCATGTGACCTCTACAACCGTTTAGTTGGCCCGCTATATTTGGCGGGAAAATATACGTCACGTGAAGCACCAACTGACTCACTGATTCCCTCATCAATTCCCCCTAATGAATTTCATGCATTATAGTACCTTAAGGGAAAAGTCGCTGCAAACCTTTTTACTTCCTCCTTAGCTTTCCTTCTCAACTCTAAATATAAATAAAAGTAATGTGATCGTGACGTTGTATCTTAGCGGAACTGGAAGGTCTAGCCGCCTTAGGGTTGGCTGGGATGGCCCTCCGCGTTACTTGAGTCTGATGTGATCGTCCTTAACTATTGAGCTATAGCGACAGCATCTCAGCATTCTTACCGACGTTATAGGCCTTTTACGACTGGCCAGCCTGATTAGTTTTGCTTTCATCGACGTAATTAAAATTAATGTCAAATTGTCAACATAGATGGTGTTAGTTTGGCAATCCGAGGACTCCAAACTTCCATTGTGCTTTTTGAGTACATCATGGAACTTGTCATTCGTAATGATGATAAGTGCCGTCACGGCATTCATGTGCCACGAATGCGGATCCGAATATTCGTCGACGGATTGAATATTGACGAGCGCGTACTTCCGAGTGACGCAGTGCTCGTGTCCAATACGTGAGCTGCGTTCGTTTCACGTGCTTGGGTACTGCGAATGTACATACCACAATGACAGGGCGGATAGCTTTCAAAGAAAACAAAATAGGAAATAGCCCGCCATATTTTCAAACTTTCGTACCGAAAATCAGGATTTTCTTTCTCTACCCTCGTGTAGTGTTTCTTTTAACCAACTAAGCGATATGCAATTAGTAAAATCTATATTTAAAATAATTTATTCTAGCCCAGGATTAATTTTATAGTCCCTTTAAGGCAGTGCTGCATCAGCGCTGTTCCTTGTATATTTCGCGCTGCGAAGTAAATGCGAGCCGGTCTTCAGGTTCCGGTCCCGCAGTGGTCATCTTGAATGGCTTCATAAAAGTTTTACAGCATTTAATGCTTTATAACACAGCCCCTCAATCCCAATCTTTCGCCCGTCCGTTCGTCCATCCGTTTATCCGTCCGTCCGTCCGTCTGTTCGTGCATTTTACGCTAGATTTAGCGGGGAAAGTGACGTCACGTGACCTCTAGACCTTGAGGAAATTGACAGTACGTGACCTATACGCCAATTTAGTTTCGCCGCTAAATTTAGCGGGAAAATTCACGTTTTCTGTGCAATACATGAATTCAGTTTCCCCTCTAAATATAGCGGGGAAATTGTCGTTACGTGACCTAGGCACCAAACCAGTTTCCCCGCGAAATTTAGCGGGGGAATATACGTCACGTGACATACCACTTTCCTCACACCATCCCTTTCCCCCCTCTAGTCCCCTCCCCCCTCTCTCCTAGCAACACCTCATTGAGAACCCTATCGTATTTGACCCTCTAGTCGGTGACAGGTGAAGAGTTCAGGGGTAGCTACACACGCCTCTTTGCACTTAAGCAGAGCGAACGCTGATCAGGAGACAGCCTCCTCTTCAGCGTTCGCTCTGCTAACATAGAAAGAGGTGAGAGGAGCTTCCTCTGAATTCGTAAACCTTCACCAAATATAGGTGTTTTTGCACCTAGGGTGTCCTCCCCATGCCTCCCCTCTTCCTCCCCACGAACTTCCACTTCCTTACCTCTCCCTCCCACCCCTTCCCTTTTTTATATTCCTTCCCAATTTCCTACAAAGCCTTCCCTCCCTCTCTCACTCTCCTTCACCATGTCACACCAATTCTGTTACCCCGCTAAATTTAGGAGGAAAATATGCTTCATGCTCCCTCTCCTCATTATTCTCAAATTCCATCTCCTCATTACTCTCGTCATTTCCCACTCCGCCTTTTTCAATGTTCTTCCTTACCCTCCGAAAGTGCCGTCTCCCCCTGCCCATCTTCCTCCCCTCCCCTCAATCTTCCTGCTCCCTCTCTCCCACACCCTTCCATCTCCTTAGTCACCCCCCCCCCTTTCCCTATTGAAAATCCGTCTGTGTGGCCTACCAGGATTTCTGAAATGTTCTGACATGCCCATCAAAGATGTTTGATGTGTTTGAGATGTCCGTCAAAGTTTTCTGATGAGCCTGACGTACCCTTTAGGAATTCCTAAAGGGTGTAAGAGACTCGTTATAGCTTTTTGAGAGGCCTGTGAGGTCTGTCCCAATTCTATCCGTGAAACCACACCACCTATCCAAATCGTATCAAAGGGTCTGTGGTAGAGGTCACGTGACCCTTCAGGGTATATGCCTCGAGGAAGCCGCTTGGCCATTTTTCAATCGGGTGGTGTAGTTGAAAAAGAAACAGAGGGGCAATCCTGGGTGTGGGCTCGTAGGGCCCGTCTGTCACTGCCTGGGTGTCCGGTCGCCAAGGTGGCGACGGGGGGCGACCGCCCCATGTGGAGAACTGACGCGGCGCGGGCCGAGCGGCGTTGGGAGGCGAAGGCAATCCTGTCCGCTCGGTCTTATTAGGGAGCTTTCGTAGATCGGGTCTCCCCCTCCGCAACGAAGAGCCGCTACTGCGCTTGCGGGACGATGGCCTTGACTGTAGAGTTCCGGTTATCGTATATAGCGTGTTGCGGAGAGCGTTGCGGGACGCCGAAAAACGATCCACGAACACACTCTATTGTGAGGCGAGATCCGTCCGAGTGAAGTGTCCACGCGCCCCGTGCCAACCTTAGCACGGCGAAGGAGTGCTGCGCTTCCCTTCGCCGGGCACTGGGGAGAGGGTGCAGGGCCGCCAGGCTCCTCTCTAGCGGTCGGCGGGAAAGAGTGGTGTGACGAAGTCGAGGAGGCCGGTATAGCCTTTTTTGCTCCGCTTGTGTGTGGTTTGCTTGTTGTTATCGCCGTGGCGTGCCTGCGCACCGGGATCATGGCACTGTGGGTCCTGAGACGGTGGATGACGGCCGCTGTCCGGCTTTGTTCCTTGCGCCTCTACGTCCGTCCGGCTTCAGAAGCATCTAGCGACCGATAAAGACACAGGAGACGCCGCCGCGACGGCACCAGGGATGACACCGTGAATGTGCTCAGGATGCTGCGTGCGCGTTCGTGGTTTTCGCTAAACGTGCTTATTGACGGTGTGAATGTGTCCGTGTGGTGCACCTGCTCGTTAAACTACCGTATATCAGGAATTTACCAAGCGGCATTGTAAGTACTTTCAGATTTATTTTTTGTGGCAAAGAAGTCGGTGGTTTCTATTTGATCTGATAGCTTTCGTGCTTTCGTCTACAGCTGCTTGCGCCGGGTTTGAGCAAACGTCGGTTCTTATTGTCGTTTTGGATTACAACATGCATGTAAAACTCCATGTTTGAAATAAATTTGGAATAATGTTTTAAACTGCATTTTTTGTCTATGGTTCACACTCATTTGGGCGTCTAAAGGGTCTGACGGGCTGAAGGGTCTGACGGGTCGGACGGGTTGAAGCGGTTTAAAGTCTTGAGAGGGTCCCAAACAAATCAGGGCTGAAGGCGGTATTTTCAGTGGGGCTACAGCTTACACTGCCTTTCTACCCACCTCAGTGATAACGTGACGTAACAATTCAGTCTCCTGAAACTTGATAAATTTATAGGCTCTTCTCAACAGTAACGACGACTGTTTAATGTCTTCTAAACACTTGACAAAGTCGCTCCTAAAAACTTCATTTCATGCATTGTATAACTTTGAAGGTAAAAGGCGCTGTCACTTTTTATTTTTAAAAATAAATATGAAAATACAAACTTAGAAGTAAATTTGTTAACATATTTCCTGCCATTTTGTGGATGCTTAGGGAAGCAAATAAAGTCTTAGATTAATTAGTTAATTGGGAAATTAACGAGTAAAATTGCAACGCGCTTGTCATTTTTCTTTTCCAATCTTTTTGTTCAGAGGATAATTTTAGACAGCGTCTACAATTAATAAAGAAACAAAAGGGATGAGGGATTTTTTCAAATTCAATTATAGTTCTAAAATATATTTAGTGCCACAACTTACTTAACGCTTAGGAAAAATTTGAAACGAAAATTTGAGAAAAGTTATCATCAACTTTTCAATTGAAATACTGAGTAAGCGGTGTACAACGTTCTCCTAATATAAATATTGTACAAGATAAATAGGAAGCACGTGGCAACTTTACTCGTTCATTATACAATTAAATAATTAACCTATGACTGTATAGCTTGCCGTAGAATCTCAGAAAAAACGCAAGATGTTAGCAAAGTTATTTTGAGTGTATATTTTAAATTTTGTTTAAAATATTAGAAATACTTGGTTCTCTTTCAAGACAGCTGCCCAGGAACGGAGCCCCAATGAAGCTCTAACAGGGTACAAAAACAAAATTTTGGCGGCTATTTTTCGCTTAACAAGAAACTAAGGAATACAATAACCTGAAAGAGACACGTCGCTTGTTAGAAAACGCAAGAAACTATATTTTTAAGCGAATCAAACGATTCACAAATTTCACGTAGCGGATTTCTCTGAAGCTTTTCTTTAGAGAGTTCTGAAATAATTGGCCTCTAGAGTCCCTTCAATATGCTTCCCGAAGGGGGAGCAGAGTTGCGCGTTTGGTTTCCCCTACCCGCCACACCGCTATTCGCCGAGATTGATCACGTGAGGAGAAAAAACATCTAGCGCCATGCAGGAAAGACCACCTTGAGTTTTTGTGCTTTCGAGCTTTGTATAGCACTGCACCCCCTTCGGCGAAATGAAAAAGTCCAAACAAAAGTTTTCCCTCAAAACTCAAAACAACCCCGAAGACAGGGCAGCTGACGTGAAGCGCAGCGCAGTCTCAGCAAGAGTTGCCTCACCAAGGCATGCCACAGCTGCGGGCGTTGCGATGTCCCACTTTTCCGCTAGTGATTTGAAGGGTTTCGTGCATTTTCAGATGTTCCTGTTAATTTTCGAGTGCCACAGGATTATGTTTAGTATCGTAATACAGAAATAAAACAGTGATAACTTGTTCTTGCCAGAATGCACTAATCATCTTGAAGGAAAACATACTGCGTAACAAAAAAAGTAGCAACCTTTCCACTCTCGTGAAGAAGGAAGACCAGCGGCGCTGTACTCGATACACTGTGTGCTTCTTCTTCGTCGTCGCCTGTTTTTCGGGCTGTTTCCTACGATGAATTTCCACTAACGCGCCCAACTATCCATTATTCCATTATAGCTGGAACGGTTGGTGCCATCTCTGAGCGACGGCGGAAACCATACTGGTTGTGTGCTTGCCGCCGTCACTTATAGATGGCGGTAGCTGTCCAGGTAGGTTTGTGTCGACATAAACGGACCCGATCCTCAAGAACCTAGCCCTTAACAGCTCCGCTGTAAAAAAATGGATTACATAATCACTGGAATTCATTTTGTCCTCAAAAAAGGACACCTCCGTTCTACTTCAAGAAAGTAAATTTTTAAGTAAGACATATTTAATCTACTTAGCATATTATTCAGGCGAATGACCCAACTAGAGTCACTGAAGGATTTTCAAAGTACCGAAACTCACAAGGTCCGCGCCGTAGCGCTCCAATTCCTCGATATCTGTGCCGCCATTTTGGATCATTGCATAGTACACTGTATAATAACTGTAAGCATAGCACGCTGTTGGAGTTGTCGAGAGGTCTTTCAGAGTGCGCGGCGTTGTGGATAGCCTTCTTAAATCGTTTACGGCATTATTTACATTGCAGTCGAGCTGGATTGGTGTAATCATTACTCTGCGGTTCACGTTAACGACCCCAGGTTACCAGTGCTACTGCACGGGTCAAATATCTAATTTTGAGATGACTCAACTCTTACTTTCTAAATATAGAGAGTGTACTCTTACTTTCTAAATACTGTGTGGAGCTGTGCCGGACGCGGGAATAAGCAATCCGAAAACTGCAACCCAAGCTGCGGCCGGGATGCCTTCGGGACTGGATACACTCGAAGGGAACACCACAGCACCGCGAAGTCATATTGGACTCACTGCTTGACTTTGTCGGCACAGCAAACATCCAGGACTCTATCTGATTGCATACATTTCTGGTACCACCCTCCCTATCCACACTCCATTCCTCCATCCCATTCTCTCTTTGATGTCAGTGGACAATTGTTAAAGAGAGACGTACGCACTTTATTTTTTTTTCTTCTTTCATGAAACATGTTCAATCAATCAATCAGAGGCAGTCGACGCGACCTCTGCAAATTGTTAATGCAGACAAATGAAACTGACTGTGAACAGAACATAAAGGCGCGAGTGAGCTGGTGCATACTGTACATTTTAAAGAATTCCGAGACTGAGGAAATACGAAAGTTGGCATGAAGATGCTTGTGTCACCGTTCTTACCCCCCTATGCAGCAAGATTCATCGCTTTCACTTGGGGCATCAAGTGACACACCTTTCTAAGAAAGTGCTGTCAAGGTTTAATTTGAGTTTTTGTGCAACAAAGCAGAAAAACAGCAATTTAATGAAAAAAGAAGCTGAGACGACAACCTCCTGAAGGCCCCTTCACTCAAGAGTGTTTGTTGGAATTGCGTTATGACTCACCAGAATATTCGTGCCTACAATTTCGCATACAATGCAACTCCTTACATTGGTTTCTACGGTTAAATAATGCAAAGCATTATGAACAGAAAGCACTCCAATAAAAATCTTATTCAGACGCGGCCGTTCTTCCATGCATCGTTTGTGCTGAACCGAGCTCAGTCGAAGCAGCCTGATGGGCTTCGAGGCGGCGTGCGATACGCGGTGAAGACCAGTGATATGCCCTCACCTCATAAAGCTTGCTTCCTGCATTGGGCTTGAAATTCTTTCGTTATGTAATGGCAAGCGAATAATTCCACCCCTTCGCACTATTGTTCTAGATTGACGGGAAGCAGAATGGTCTTTTACCGTTCTCTGATCTTCTTCTGCACTCGAAGACACAGCAAGCAGGCACAGCAAATGGCGCCCGCTTCAGACGAGGCATGGGACGGCGGAACACAGTATTCAGTGACAGCGATTGTACTGAGCTGGCTAAATTTCTCATCTACAACTGGGGGACAAGCCGCCCGTTGAGGCAGACTAAGTTCTAGGCTGTATAAACATACACACATCCCAATGTTTTTAGTCCAAACATGATATATCTTTTTAGTATGTGGTCATTATTACTTTGTTCCGCTGGCCGTGAGCATTAGCGACGACGATGATATCGTGATTATCACCGAACTGAAACGCTTGAATAGAAAGCACTCGGGCTGCGAGCACTTGTTCTCACAGTTGTGTCAGTGAGAGAGTGATAAGATGGTGGAAAACGGAGAAGTTTGCCTAGACAAGTTGTCTTAGCGGGACGCTCCGTACTAGGGGTAGGCAAACAGGAATTTCAATGGCAGGAAGATACTGATAACAAAAATTAAATTGTGAGGATGTAGCTGACGATGGGTGTTTTATCGTAAAAAAGAGTGGAGATTCCACTATTGGTCACACTGAGAGGGATGCTGTTCAAAGACGTAAAATCAATCTATTACTTCTAAGAAAAACTACGAGAGCCCTTGAAATCTGAGCGACATTGGTTCTTGTTGACCTTGATCCCAGGAAAAAATAATTGGGGTTGTGTGGATATTTATACAGCTTGTAGATGGTCAGCCATTTCAAAGTTCCAACGAGTCACTCGCTGTAGATGAGCAATTTACCCAGTGCAGTACAACCGCTAGCCTGGGGTCTTTAACGTTCACCACGCAGTAGTGATACGCGACCGCACACCGGTACGATGCTCATCCAGATCGAAACGGGCAGGGGCGGAGATTAAACCCAGGATCCCTGGATTCTGCAGCGCGAGCTTTCACTCCACGCGCTCCGAGCTGGTGTGCGCTAGCCCACTCGGCTACTGATTTTTCTTTTTTATTGCTGGATTTTTACATTGTCAAATAGGCACGCATGCCGCTCATAGTATAGAAAACAGGGCAAGGATAAGCCAGACCAGTCCGGGGTGACGGGTGTCGGGGGCTAAAAATGTTTTATGGACAAAAGTGCCTCAATGCGCGGAAGCCACTCAGGCACGCACTTTTGTGCTCTGTTGACTTCAACAAATAAAGATACACTTTCACGAAATATTCCCGCACCTCACGCACATTATTGTCGGCGTTGTGCACAGCTATTAGGGATTTCCAAATACTGTGCAGACCCAACAGCATAACTAGGTCAAAGCAAAACCTTCCTCGTTTTAACCGAAAGAAAACGTATTCCGTGCGGCAAATAGGGTGAGGTCCTTATTTAGGGTACGTTGGAGGACGTCCCAGAAGAAGACTCCATCTCAGCACTCAAGAAACACGTGTTCGACCGTCTCTGATTTCGTGCACAAAAAACAGTGATCCCCCCACGGTATAAAAAGTTCCGTCTCGTTTAGCCACGTCTTGACTAGGAGGGTACCTGAATGTAATTTAAAGAAAAAAGTCTTGGTGCTTGCGGGCACCACCATACTTCTAACGCGCTTCAAAACATCTTGCCCTAGGCTTGCACAGTATATGACTCTGTATAGAGGTACAGGGAACACACTATCGCACACACTCTTAATCTCTTCCGAGGAACTTCACTCAACTACTCAACTGAAAAACGGAATAACAAAAAATTACATGAGGCAACCACTTCTTTTAAATATCCATGAATGCCACCCGACATCGAAGATGTGGAAACAATCAACTCAGGCATCCTGCTAGCAACTCTCTCTTGACAAACGGTGCACAGAAAGGGGTCACTCATGTCCCGAAATACATGAACGGATTAACAACCTGGCGTAAAAACAAGTGCGTCAAACTAAGCCCTCCATTGCGTACGCACCGGAAAAGATTCATCCTACTGGATCGCTCCCACGTGGAGCCCCAGATAAACACTGCGAATACCCGGTACAATTTCTGCACATTTACTTGCGAACAATGCGAGACTAGTAGAACGTACCGCAGTTTGCTGAGAAAATATTAATTGCACACTGTGACCGTGCAAAAATAGACAGATCATACCTCCGTCTTTTTCTACACTTTCGCGTAGCTCCACCGCCTGCCCGCGCCAGTAGGGTTCGCTGTCGCGATATTTTTCAAGAGGCACTCCCAAATATTTTTGGGGGTGGTCACGTACTTAGTGATGCAAAACTATCGATAAATCGACTATCGATACTATCGATAGTTTTTCCAAAACTATCGATAGTGTCGCAGAACTATCGATAGTCGACTATCGATAGTACTATCGATAGTTTTTTCGATAGTCGACTATCGATAGTACTACCGATAGTTTTTCGATAGTCGACTATCGATAGTACTATCGATAGTTTTTCGATAGTCGACTATCGATAGTACTATCGATAGTGTTTCGATAGTCGACTATCGATAGTTTTTCGATAGTCGACTATCGATAGTACTATCGATAGTTTTTCGATTGTCGACTATCGATAGTTTTTCGATAGTCGACTATCGATAGTTTTTCGATAGTTTTTCGGTAGTCTTCTATCGATAGTTTTTCAATAGTCGACTATCGATAGTACTATCGATAGTTTTTCGATACTCACTATCGATAGTACTAGATAGTATTCCATAGTCGACTATCGATAGTTCTGCGACATTATCGATAGTTTTATTACTATCGGTAGTCCGATTTCTGGTGACTATCGATACCATCGATAGTACTATCGATAGTTTTGCACCACTGGCGAACACAGTTGCCGCACCACCGCTCGCCTCCCTTCCTCCTCTCTTCGCCCAAACTCCCGTCTTCAGCATCACTGAAAGCTGAACCAAAGTTGGGATGGTATCGGCCCTGTCACACTGAGGCAACAGTTAGTCAACTCTATAGACGGCAATACGAGGAAATCGTGTTGCCGGCGACCCTGTCACATCGCGGCAACAACAACGGTCGGACAACATGTTGCTGCCGCCCGGCAACCGTGTTTCCCGATTTGTTGTCCGACAACCCTGTCATACCGCGCTGACGGCGGGGACAACACGAGGAACAACGAGGAACACTCCGCCATCTTGATCGTTACCTTTGTTCGTGTGCGGCGCGGCGTCGCTGGAAATGTGACTGCAAAGTGCTAGTGCGTTCGAAGGGCCGGAAATTACGACGAAACGGCATCAACCAGTGACTGTGATTAGAAAACTTGACACGGGGGGTACTTTACACCCTTTATTTTTTCAAAATGTTCTTATTCGCTGACAAAGCAGATAGCCCTAACCAAGGAAAGTGAGATCGCCGATATATGTTCGGGATTTGCGCCACCCGGTATGAAGTGTTTCTGTCCGGTTCTTTCTTTTGTGCAATTCACATTTTACTGTAAAATTGAGTAAGCACCGGCAGTACCCTAAAGCGTCTTTTGTAGCGTGGTGTTGAGCTGAACTGACAGCGTTTTAAAACTGCGACACGGACACGATCGGCCTTCATAACAATCGGTGGAATAAAACTTTTCAACGCTTTTACCTACCGCCTGCTATGTGATCGCTTCATTCCCCCAAAACGTCCTGGGTATTTTCGAAACAAATCAGGTGTCTGGTAGCGGCTGTTTCCAAGTTCCAAACATCAACAAACATGATCAGAGTGGTCGTTTTAATGCTTCGATTTTTTAATCTTCGTTTTGCAGGATTATTTTTATTATACTTTATCAGAGGGTGAGTAGGCATGCCATTTTATTCACTAGCAGTAATGTGAGCTGGTCTCTCGACGGTTCTAATTTCAACACCAGTCTGAACGTTCGCGACCCTAGCTGTGACCATTTCGACAATCGCTTTCCGTAATTACAGCGTAAAAACATTCATAAAAATATTTTAGCTGCATGCCAGCCTTAATTATTATTAACTAACGTTTTCCAAGCCTTCATTTGAGTACGACGTTATTTATAGGGAACTAGCTCTGCCATCGAAGCTATCTATGTTGTCGCGTTGCCGGCCCGAAATTCGCTCAGCCAGCAATCAAGGCAACACGGGTTGTCTTACACAGGTGCTGCTGTTTTTGTTGCCCAAAGCTGTCATACCGGGGCAACATTTTAGTTGTCGTCCATGTTGTGCTGCTGTTGCCGCGATGTGACGGGTTGTAGGACAACACGGGGAGCGAGCAACAAGTTGCCCGACTGTCGGACAACGTGTTGAGTTGCTGTTGCCGTCGTGTTGCCTCAGTGTGACAGGGCCTTAAGCGCTTGGGCTAGTTGGGTATCCCATTTGAAAAAATAAAGCGAGAAAGAGAGAAGAGGGAGCTACGCAAACTACTAGTGTCGCAAAACTATCGATAGTAAACCGTCGACAGTACTATCAATAGGTTTACGATAGTCGACTATCGATAGTACTATCGATAGTTTTAGGGGCGAAGCTCCTTAGGGTCTAGCCTTGCCCGTCCGTCCATCCGGCGTCCGTGCTCACATTGATTGCCATCCCATCTGTCTTCTTAAAAAAAGAAAAAATGTTTGCGCAGTCGACAGGAATCGAACCTGTGCGGGGATTTCTAGCGAGTAGGGGCTCTGAGATGTGGTAGTAACTCAAGAGCTGGGGATGTCATGGATGAAACGTTGCATGTAGCCGCTACGTCTATACAGGAGAAGGCGCTGCGGTCAAATGCGTATATAATCGCGTTAAACTTTGCATGCATTCGCTCAACGTTTATAGACGAGAGGGCGCTGCGGTCAAATGCTGAAATGCTCACATAACCACTTTCCATACCACACATTCTCTTTCTGACATGGACCGTTGACCTAAGCGGTGGAGATGCGTTCCCACGGCTTCTAGCGGATCCAAGCTGAACCGCTTGAAGAACCGCTGGCTCTGCATTTCACCGACCCAAAAATTAAATTGTGAGGATGTAGCTGACGATGGGTGTTTTATCGTAAAAAAGAGTGGAGATTCCACTGTTGGTCACACTGAGAGGGATGCTGTTCAAAGACGTAAAATCAATCTATTACTTCTAAGAAAACTACGAGAGCCCTTGAAATCTGAGCGACATTGGTTCTTGTTGACCTTGATCCCAGGAAAAAATAATTGGGGTTGTGTGGATATTTATGCAGCTTGTCGATGGTCAGCCATTTCAAAGTTCCGACGAGTCACTCGCTGTAGATGAGCAATTTACCCAGTGCAGTACAACCTCTAGCCTGGGGTCTTTAACGTGCACCACGCAGTAGTGATATGCGACCGCACACCGGTACGATGCTCATCCAGATCGAAACGGGCAGGGGCGGAGATTAAACCCAGGATCCCTGGATTCTGCAGCGCGAGCTTTCGCTCCAAGCGCTCCGAGCTGGTGTGCGCTAGCCCACTCGGCTACCGATTTTTTTTTTTTTTTTTTTGCCGGATTTTTACATTGTCAAATAGGCACGCATGCCGCTCATAATATAGAAAACAGGGCAAGGCTAAGCCAGACCAGTCCGGGGTGACGGGTGTCGGGGGCTAAAAATGTTTTATGGACAAAAGTGCCTCAATGCGCGGAAGCCACTCAGGCACGCACTTTTGTGCTCTGTTGACTTCAACAAATAAAGATACACTTTCACGAAATATTCCCGCACCTCACGCACATTATTGTCGGCGTTGTGCACAGCTATTAGGGATTTCCAAATACTGTGCAGACCCAACAGCATAACCAGGTCAAAGCGAAAACCTTCCTCGTTTTAACCGAAAGAAAACGTATTCCGTGCGCAAATAGGGTGAGGTCCTTATTTAGGGTACGTTGGAGGACGTCCCAGAAGAAGACTCCATCCCAGCACTCAAGAAACACGTGTTCGACCGTCTCTGATTTCGTGCACAAAAAACAGTGATCCCCCCACGGTATAAAAAGTTCCGTCTCGTTTAGCCACGTCTTGACAAGGAGGGTACCTGAATGTAATTTAAAGAAAAAAGTCTTGGTGCTTGCGGGCACCACCATACTTCTAACGCGCTTCAAAACATCTTGCCCTAGGCTTGCACAGTATATGACTCTGTATAGAGGTACAGGGAACACACTATCGCACACACTCTTAATCTCTTCCGAGGAACTTCACTCAACTACTCAACTGAAAACCGGAATAACAAAAAATTACATGAGGCAACCACTTCTTTTAAATATCCATGAATGCCACCCGACATCGAAGATGTGGAAACAATCAACTCAGGCATCCTGCTAGCAACTCTCTCTTGACAAACGGTGCACAGAAAGGGGTCACTCATGTCCCGAAAATACATGAACGGATTAACAACCTGGCGTAAAAACAAGTGCGTCAAACTAAGCCCTCCATTGCGTACGCACCGGAAAAGATTCATCCTACTGGATCGCTCCCACGTGGAGCCCCAGATAAACACTGCAAATACCCGGTACAATTTCTGCACATTTACTTGCGAACAATGCGAGACTAGTAGAACGTACCACAGTTTGCTGAGAAAATATTAATTGCACACTGTGACCGTGCAAAAATAGACAGAGCATACCTCCGTCTTTTTTCTACTCTTTCGCGTAGCTCCACCGCCTGCCCGCGCCAGTAGGGTTCGCTGTCGCGATATTTTTCAAGAGGCACTCCCAAATATTTTTGGGGGTGGTCACGTACTGCATGTTGGCAAACGAACGCTGAGTAGAACGATCCTTCCATGAACCCAGGAGCATAGCCTCCTCTTTGCTGAGAGTATAGAGGAGGCTATGCCAGGAGTTATTTCAGGCTATTTGGTCATTCACCAAATGTCGCTCTGTGTCCTTCATAATTAAATCCCCTTCAAATTTTCTAAAGTAGCGCAAGGTGTGTCGATGTAAGCGGCACGTGCAACGTGCAGCCGTTGGGAAGATCATGGCGGCACAGCGCAGCACTGAGCTAGATTTCAGACGCCATGTTCTTCTCAGAAGTGGCGCGCGGTACGTGTCTCGAGCATTTCCACAACAATGAATGGCGCCACTTTTTCATAATGTCCCTTTTATTGATGATGATGCAACCAGTGCGATTATCAAGCCCCTAGTAGTTAGAAAGTCTCTGCTATATTGGGCTGTTGAGACATTTCTCCGTCAACCATGATTCATGTATTTCTCTATAGCTCATGATCCCAAGGAGTCTTTTCAAGCTAAATGGTCATTCACCAAATGTCGCTGTGTGTCCTGCATAATGTCCCTTCTAGTGTATAATAAAGAGGAATTGACAAATACACGAATCATGGTTGGCGGAGAAATGTCTCAACAGCCCAATATAGCCGATACTTTCTAGCTGCTAGGGGGCTCGAAAATCGCAGTGGTTGCATCATCATCAGCAACATGGTAACGACCTAGGAGCGTTAAAAAAATTAGCTGTATAAAAGCTCTGAATGTACACACAGATGCTGAAAACTAAACAAATATGGAGATCACCCTAGTAAAGGCTGATGTCAAAGTAACTTCAACATGTACCATTTTGTATCTTGACCTTGATAACACATTCTCTAATTGGCTTGAACAAGCAGCTGATGTACCACGCGCGACATGACTGATAGCATTGGCGCCGCGGTGCGAATCATGCAGTAGGGTGGAGCCTTGGGCGAGTTGGTTTTGCATATTGAAGAATTAAAAACAGCGTGAACAAGACGAAGGACAAGAGGAGACGTAGACAGACAGAGCGCTGACTCTCAACTGAATTTTATGTGTTTCTTTCCAATAAAATTCAGTTGAGAGTCAGCGCTGTATGTCTGTCTACTTCACTTCTTGTCCTTCGTCTTGTTCGCGCTCTTTTTATTTCTTCAATATGCGAATAATGCATTAGTGGTGTTTTTGCCATAATTGGAAGAAGCGAAGAATACTTACATCATCACATCATCACTACCAGTCTTCTATGCCGAAGCAGGCAACGAGCGTACCTCCCTTTCCATCACACCGTAATGAAGACACGCGAACTTGATTGTTATCCAACACAGTGGTTCTCAACCATCGGTGTTTCGCGGACCCTTGTGGATCGGCAGAGGTGATGGAGGACCCCGTTCATGGTAAAGGGAGGGGGAAGGTATAGGTGAAATTTTATAATGATTTAATAAATGGACTTATCAACATTCGCACGCAAAATTCGTCTGAAAATTGAAACATTTCTTCTCGATCTAAAAAAAAACAACAACTTTCAGTTGCCGGCTTTACTAATGAGTCAGGGCTTCGCGGACCCCCATTTGAGAACCACTGATCTAACACTTCCGTTTTGTGAAAGGGGAAAAAAATGTTCGGTTACCATTCCGCCGCTTACGTCATCAAATGGTGTGGGAACTTCAAATATGTGTCCTTTATATGTTTTCGTCGCAACTACTTAGTTTTCAATCTCAATTTTACTCTTTAAGAAATTAGGGGTGTATAGGGGTACACCCGTTGTCCCACACGTAACACCCAAAAACAACAATCCGACGTTCAGTCCACGGACATCGAACCGACGATACCAACTTTCAAGAAAGGCTTGAGAGTCGACCAATCCAACTTACTAAAATAGCTAATGTACGCATTAAAGGCTACAGTAAGACAATCAAGGTGTTTTTGGCCCTGCTGAAAAATATCAGTTTTTTTTTTTCTGGTCTTTGATATGCACATTAGCTATTTAGTACGTTGAATCCAACAGCTATCAAGCCGCTCGTAAAAGTTGGTACCGCAAGCTCGACGTCAGTGGACTGAACGTCCGAATGTAGTTTTGGGGTGTTACATATGGGACAAGGGGTGTACCCCTGTACACCCGCTATTTCTAAGAGTGTAGGGGTACTTTTTAATTATCATCAGCTGCGACAAACGGTTACAAACGAATATGTATTTGAAAGGCAAGTAACTTTTAAATATATATATATATATATATATATATATATATATATATATTATATAAACATGATGTAGTGACCGCTTACGAAGAGAAGAGGAGAAAGAGGCGCGGTCACGAGACCCGGCAACTACGATCGCGAGCAGCGGAGACGAGACTATCAGAACGACTTAAGCCAGACTGTAAATACTGTAAATAAAATACGTGATGTAGAGGAACACACCTCTACAAATTGGTGACCCGGTAACAAGAGACATCTGCCCTGACCCAGCCACACAGCTCCAGAGCCTTGGTTTTCGGTGAGCTCAGCTTTCTACTTGCAGCATGAGTCAAGGAGATGACACCGGCTCTGCTCAGACCCCGTCAATCTTGGGGACGACGACAACGACCATTAAGTTTCCCGAGTTCTGGTCGGCCGACTCCGAACTATGGTTTCTAACGACAGAATCCATTTTCCGGAAGCACAGAATTACGTCGTCTCAGACGAAGTTTGATTACATAGTTTCGACTCTTCCGCAAGCAACAGCGGCCATGGTACGGGACATACTGTGCTCACCTCCAGACGACCAACCTTACGAGAAACTACGAGAGGAGCTGATACGCCGCGCAACGGAATCCGAACCGCGCCGACTGCAACAGCTTTTGACTTCCGAGGAGTTGGGCGACCGAAAGCCTACCGAATTTCTTCGACGAATAGAACAGCTCCTCGGAGACAAGGCAACAACAATTGACACAGCAATTCTGAGGGAGCTGTTCCTTCAACGCCTTCCAGCCCAAGTGCGCATGATCTTGAGCGCAACAACGACAGACTCGATTGCCACTCTGGCTCGTATGGCGGACCAGATTATGGAGGTAGGTGGTTCTAGCATTTCCGCACTGGAACAAAGCACATCAGCACCGCCACCTACGCCATCTGAGGTTGGAGCTCAACTCACTCAAATCATGGACTTCAACAAGCGCATGGAGGTCAGGGAAGACCAGCTGAGTCAAGAGCTCCACAGGCTATGCGTACGACCGTCGCCTTCTCGACCGCGAAAGAGAATGTCCGTCGCCACCAGAACTACGCACGCCACGAGCCCACCGACTCCGAGTCAGAGGTATGCTGGTACCACCGACGCTATGGACAACACGCAAGACAATGTCGCTCGCCGTGTACTTACTCGGGAAACGGCATGGGCACGCGCTGAAGACCGCCAGCGTCGAGAGCCCCAACTCAGGTCGACTATTCTACGTCACTGAACGCCAAACGAAGGTTAGTTTCCTGATAGACACTGGTGCAGAGGTAAGCGTTGTGCCCCCTACGATGGAGGAACGTCGGCAGCGCCAAGAATCTCCGCCACTCCAAGCAGTAAACGGGTCTTCAATCAAGGCGTACGGAGAGAAGTCGCTGACACTGGACATCGGGCTCCGCAGGACGTTTCGCTGGCTTTTCATCATCGCCGACGTCCAACAAGCAATAATTGGAGCAGACTTCTTGCGAAGGTTCGCCCTCACAGTTGACATGAGAAGGAACATGCTCTTCGACACCGACACGCAGCTTAGCGTCCAAGTTCTCATATCAAAGGTGACGCCTCTCAGTCCGTCTCTCCCACGAGCGGAAGTGGACACTCCATGGAAGAACGTTGTCAACGAGTTTCCTCAAGTCTTCCGCCCACCGGTCCCGGATGAAAGCGTGAAGCACAACGTCACCCATCACATTGAGACCAAGGGTCCCCCGGTTTTCGCAAGACCACGACGTTTGACAACCGACCGTTTTCGGATTGCTAAGGATGAGTTTGACCACATGCTCGAACTTGGTTATATACGGCCTTCTTCGAGTCCGTGGTCTTCCCCACTCCACATGGTACCAAAAAAAAGACGGAGACTGGTGACCCTGTGGGGACTATCGAGCACTAAATAAGGCTACAGTGCCAGATCGCTACCCGATATCACATATTCAAGACCTCGGCGGCATGGTAGAAGGGGCCACTATTTTCAGCAAAGTGGATTTGGTTAAAGCCTACCACAAAATTCGATTCCCATCGAACCTACAGACATTGCCAAGACTGCGATCGTCACACCGTTTGGTTTGTTTGAGTTCTTGAGAATGCCGTTTGGACTTCGGAACGCCGCGCAAACCTTCCAACGTTTTGTTGATCAAGTTCTTCGCGGCTTGACATTCACATTCGCTTACATCGATGACATCTTGGTGTTCAGTCGCACACCTGAAGAACACGCCAACCATCTTCGACAGCTCTTTTCTCGGTTGCAAGAATACGGGCTCGTCGTCAATGCGACAAAATGTGAGTTCGGTGTCAAGGAAATACGTTTTCTTGGACACCACGTAGATAGCCACGGGATCCGAACACTGCCTGAGACGGTCGATATCATCAAGAACTTTCCAACACCGACGACGACAACGAAGCTCCGTGAGTTCTTGGGGCTTTCTAATTTTTATCGTCGATTCATCCCACATTGCGCTCATATAAGTCAACCACTTTTCGCAATGCTGCAAGGAAACAAGACGAAAACGTCACTACTGCAGTGGAATGAAACCGCCCATCATGCCTTCGAGGCAGTTAAAAATGCCATTGCCAACGCCACGCTCCTAATACACACGAAGCGCCACGCACCCATCTCAATTATGGCTGACGCCTCTGATGGTGCTGCTGGAGCTGTTCTACAACAGCAGGTAGAAGATAACTGGCATCCACTGGCATTCTTCTCAAGAAGACTTTCACCAACAGAAGTTCGCTACAGCACCTTTGGGAGGGAGCTGCTGGCTATATACCTCGCAATCAAGCACTTCCGGCATTTTGTTGAAGGCCAAACTTTTTTTGTCCTGACCGACCATAAACCGCTGACATTTGCACTAACATCCAACAGTACAGCACACACTCCGCGAGAGGTGCGGCAGATGGCTTTCATCTCAGAATTCACGACCGACATCCGTTTCGTCAAGGGCACAGAGAACGCTGCGGCTGATGCGCTCTCCAGGATCGGTGTGAATCGATGCTCCTTCGAACCTCATCTGGTCCCCTATGCGGAGCTTGCAGCAGCCCAACGCGCTGATGCCGAACTCCAAAAGCTCCGAACAACTTCAGCAACACTTGTCTTCGAAGATGTACGGATGCATGGCTCTGACGACACGATAGCATGCGACATGTTGACAGGACAACCTCGACCTTTTATTCCCGCCCATTTACGCCGGACAATCTTTGATTCCCTCCATGGCCTATCCCACCCAGGAATAAGAGCCACGCAACGTCTTATTGTACCAAGATTCATCTGGCCGCGCATCAACGCTGATGTGCGGGCATGGACCAAGACATGTGTGCAATGTCAGCGTGCAAAGATACACCGGCATACCATCACACCATTGGGCGCGTTCAACCCACCAGATGCCCGCTTCGCCCAAATTCATATTGACATTGTAGGACCGCTTCCCCCATCGCATGAATACCGCTACATCTTGACCGCCATAGATCGTTTTACGCGGTGGCCCGAGGTCACTCCGATGAGAGACATCACAACCCAAACAGTGACGCAAACGCTAATTGAAATGTGGGTAAGCCGATTTGGCGTTCCCCAAACCATCACCACCGACCAAGGACAACAGTTCGAATCATCACTGTTTCGAAGCCTTTCCCATTTTCCCGAAGTCAAGCACATCCACACCACAGCGTATCATCCGATATCCAATGGCATGATAGAACGATTCCATCGTCAGCTCAAGGCAGCAATCAAGGCTCAGCCAAACAGCGTTGCATGGACGGAAGCTCTACCATTAGTTATGCTCGGCATACGAACAGCTTTCAAAACGGATATTAATTGTTGCACGGCCGAGTTGGTGTACGGTACGTCACTCCGTCTGCCAGGAGAATTCTTCAACCAATCAAGTGACACCGAAATTGAGAGTGCCGAAAACTATGTAAAACGACTCCGTATCCTCATGCAGGACCTCCGACCTACCTACACAAGGGTACCGTCGACACGTTACACGTCCGTTCCGGCTGATATTCTGCTCTGTACACACGTTTTTCTCAGAAATGACGCAGTCAAGAAACCCCTACAGCCTACATACGATGGACCGTTTCAGGTTCTGAGACGCAGTGACAAAACGGTGACACTACTGGTAAAGGGCAACGAGAAAGTCGTCTCGTTAGACAGAGTTAAGGCTGCCCACCTTGACTCAGATTTTTGTGTACAAGATGCAACACCGTTTCGAAGACCTCGATAGGCTAAGTTCCAGACAGGCAATGCATGGAACTTGAGTCGGGACAAGACCGGTGAAACCTCACGACAATGGCTTCCTCAGGAACGTAAACGCTCGTCACCTCCGCCTCCTCACTAGGGGGGGAGTACTTGTAAGTGACCGCTTACGAAGAGAAGAGGAGAAAGTGGCGCGGTCACGAGACCCGGCAACTACGATCGCGAGCAGCGGAGACGAGACTATCAGAACGACTTAAGCCAGACTGTAAATACTGTAAATAATATACGTGATGTAGAGGAACACACCTCTACACACACCTCTACACATTGCGAGTGTAGTAAACGTGATGCACTTGCTAGAGTGCTCAAGCATGACTTGTTTCAAGCAAACATCATTGAAAACAAACACGTTGCACGTGATTCCCTCGAGTTCCTATTTTGTCCTTTATTTTAATTTTAATTTTTTAAAATAGAAACAGGTCAAGCGCTTGTATCAGGTTTATTCATCTCCTCAGCATTAAATTTCGTCTTCATTAATTAGGGAATAAGGATTACATCGAATTATGAAGGGCACAAGATGCAATGACCTAATAACCCCGATCATCAAATCGCATGAAGCCACTGTGTACAGAGGACAAGAGCGCAAAAGACACGGACAAGTAGAAGAACAGGACAGGAGAGGACAAAGCGCTACTATCAACTGGCGTTTTTGAACTCTTCTCCTTTATAATGCTTTACCAACTAGACCAGCAGTTAATTCTGACACTGTGTACAGCTTCGTGCATGCGTTGAGAGAGTATAGAGCGCATGCGTTTAAAAAGTAAACATTAGGAGGTAAAATTACTCAAATCTTATTCACTATAACAAAGCATCGAGATGATAATCTGACTCTATTAGGACACACGCGCTTGTGTATAGCGATTAAAGAATGAAATCGCGGGAACTTAATCGCTTGACGTTTGTCATTTATAAAAACAAAAAACAAAAAAAACTTCGTTTCAGGTTGGGTCCAGACGCAGCCGATGCTAGAAGCGCGAGCTACAGACTTTCATCGTCCCTGCCAAGCACGCGCGCTCGTGCAGTGCAAGCACTGTTCAGGGCCACATGCTCGCGCTTGTAGCATTGGCTGCGTCTGGACCCAAGCTGAAACAAAGTACAGAGTTTCAAGCACTTTTGGCGCAAGTGGGTAGATTTGGGTCGTTTTCAAATGCAATAGTTATTACTCAAACATGTTATTAGAAGCTTACTTTTTCATGCCTCGACACGGTCTTTCCCCTTATACAAGCAGTTATTGCGGCGCCAGAGTTGAGACTAGTTTAGATTAATAGAGGTACTCAAATCAAGGCACCCTGCAGAATATCAAATATGACTAATTTTTTAAGCGCTTTACATAATACGCTAGAATGAAAAAAGCGCCGAATAATGAACTGTATTCAACGGTTCACCGAACACCAAGTGATTGCATGCACGCGCCATCTGTCGCTTCCTAATGCAGGCGAGGAGCCCTGGAGGCTAAGGAAGTGTGGCTAGCCCTCGCCAGATGGAACTACATGTATTAGAGTTGTGGAAACGATCGCTAAACTGAAGTGCGTGCTAGCTCAAGATCAATAATTATGTAACCATGGCTACAACTTCATTTATTTGGACCATATTCAAGGTACATTTTTATAGTCAGAAAATAATTTTGAAAACTGATTTCTTAGAAAATGTAAGTTTTAGTTAATTCGTACATTCGGTCTTTCCTTGTGGGGCGCGCTCTGACCATGCGCACTATCTCTCTTTTGCGAAATATCGGATGCCGCGCACGCGTGCACAGCGCTTTGACTCGTCATATTTCGTTCGGATGAAATGCGTTAAAACGGACCAGTTTTCAGGTCGAAGGGGTTCGCGATAATCGGGCTCTCAGGCTCATGTGGCTTAGAAATCGTGCAGAAGTTCAAGGTTCTGGCGTAATGTTTAATGAGCGCATGCGATGGACGATCAAGTCGAATTAATTCCTAAAAAGCTATCTAATGCGGTAGGCTTAATTTATAAGTATAGAAGAACATCACATCTCTCTATACTGCGGCTTCTCTATAACTCGCTTTTCTCTGTTTGTTTTTATTACTGCTTTTTGTTATGAGGGAACACCACTATAACCAATACTCATAACCTCCATGTATTGAAAAAAAATACAGAAATAAACGGTAATTTGTATCTGGGCAGTGAAAAGTACGACAGCCACGAGGAACCACTAAATGAAAAATTGGGAATTATAGCAATAACGAAATTGTACGACTACAAACTTGCCCTAACATACAAAACAGCTTTAAGTAACTCAGGCCGTAGTTTCATTTCGCTTGCCTCTCTCCCACTTAAAGAATCCCTTGTATTCCATTCGTCCTGCCGATGTCTGGATGGTCCCGCGCTACGGAACCAATTACGGAGATAAGGTAATTAGAAATCAGCTCCCCAGAGCGGTAAATTATGTTGTGCATTTGCATTGAACGTGTTTCAAAGAAAGCTATAGGCTCACTACTGGTTACGATGTATTGGATATGGCAAGTTGATTGTATATACCAATCCTTTTGTTCACATGCTATAGTAATAAAGTGCTGCTCGCTCGTGCTGTAGGGGAGGAGGGGGCTTTGTCAAGAAATGCTTGTACTGCTTTTATCCCTCTTTGCTCTCTTCTTGTGCGAAGGGAAACAAATAAACTTGAATCTTGATTGAATATTTTATTAAATTAAGTAAAAGATATATTTTGTGTATTGAATGATTTTTCTTGGTTTTTATACGTTAAACCTAATACTCCCCATGGCGATAGCAAGACGAAGACAAGTGATGGCCAGCACGGAGCCTGCATGACAGCCAAAACTGAACTATGAAGGGAGGATGAAATACAGCAACACGCGCCAACGGTGTATATAGAGGACATTGCCAGCTGTAGTTTGGCGGGAGTAAAAGTGAATAAACCCATGAAAATTAGAAGAATATTACGACAACGTAGCTTTTCGGGAAGTAAAACTATATAAATGCAGCACCGTTTCATTCGACCAATCAACTCCTGGCAGATTAAAATTAACCGGTCTTGACATTAAAAGGTCGAGACCAGTTATAACGAAGTCAACGGGAATCGGAAATCATTTCGCTATATCCGCTATTTCGTTATAGCAGACTTCGCTTAACGATGTGTAAAAGAGAATGGCGAATCGTGATCGCTTCGCTGTAGCCGCTACTTCGTTATAACCGACTTAGTTATAACCGGTATCGAAAATAAATGTACCTTGTACCTAAAAAAAACAAAAAAAAACAGTATTACATATGATTAAAAATGGTCAATAAAGACGACACCATCAGAAATAGTGGACGGAACTAATAGTTTCCATTAAGTAATGAAACTTATCTCGCGCAAATATTTCATCCCAAACGCACTCTGCATACGTTTCGAGAAGCGCTCTTGAGAATGATTGAAGAACACAGTTATAGCTGTTAAGAACCCATCTCCAAATTTTGGTCCGTGTTGGCATAATCGCAATCTCTCTGGTGAACGATGTTGATTGAAGGGTAGTATTCAACGCTAGATATTCTGTAACTGAGCCACGTTTCTGTAAGACAAATCATTTCGAAATCAGCTGAAAGAACATTCGTCATTAGTTCGACTGCTTTTGAACTTAGGTCATGAAGGTTTCGATAATACACCTTAGGGCATTATGCATCATCGCCTATGCTCCCTGGTGTTAGCGTTTATTTCAAAGAGTGGCCCAATTAATCTCCTGGTATAAGTTTGTCTCAAAGCTTTTGATGAAGGTAATTTAATTAATGCGCTTATGGATTGCTGCTTTGTTCTGGTCAGTTTCTACGTTTGCACCATTGCAATTGAAACAAATCATAAAAGAATGTTCATGGGATCGAAGAACCAATTTTCATCTACCATTGAAGTACGAGAGTGGTAGCGCCATATAAATACTGTTTCATGGCTACCATTAGTTTGTCGCAAATAAAAATGTTTATCAGTCACCAGATGACACTGAATATTGAGAAAGGTCTATTCTTGATACAGATGTATATGGTATTTCTCTACGAGAAAAATGGCCAGACCCCCCCCCCCCCCCCCCCCCCGAAAAAAACTGGAAGGTTTGATATTGGCTCTCAACTATGTCCGAGACCTAAAGTGTCGTAAATCAACAAAACAAGCCATTTCTGACGCAGAATACAACCGACGCCCTTCTACACAAGAAAAAATAAGAAAAAACAACTTATATTTGGTTTTATTTCAAGGACGTCAAAAGTGCTTATAATAGTTGTAGTTTAAAAATGTACAAACATATTGAGCACTAAAAATGAGACCTCTCGCCGCCCGCCTTTTTTAGTGACTGGTGACCCTCCTAAGTTAATGGAGTCTTGGATAGACCGATCTCACAAAGTGTTCGGCGCATGAGTGACGCTGTTTTAATTTTAGCCTACAGTAGGCAGGCCTGGAGCGCACCAGAGAGCTCGAGCTTTCTTTCGCCACCCTCGCGCAGACCCGCAGCACTGTTATCGCACGTGCAGGAAAAGTTATTTGGAATTATCTTGGTGGAGTTGAAGCGGTTTTGGAGCGCTTTTTAGAATGACAGCTCATATGAGCTCTTCCCACCACTAGAAATTACGTCCGTTATTGATGTAGCCGTCGCTGTAGTCGTCTTTTTTGATGCTATAGTCGGCGTAGTAGGCCGTAGGGTGTTCTTAAGTTGTAATTGAAGTTAACTGTGCTCTTAAGTTGTACTCGAAGCGGATCCCACGGTGAATAGCTGGGTTCGAATCTAGTATACCTTTCGTTACTGCCTGGAAAGTAGCAGTTTTATGCTGATAAGTTATTGTGCGTTTTGGTTTGTAACAATCGTGAACACGGAGCGTGTATAAAAGCAGCAGCAGCTACGCGCTGCATCGCTTCAGCCACTCCAGCGATCGATCCTGCAATCTCGACGACATCACTGCGCGCGACACCCATTTATATACTTTAGTTTTGCCACAAGTTTGCAACATTAAATCTTAGCATTCTACAGTTATTCCTACTTTGTTGCTTGGGATTCAGGACATTTTTGGTGGAGGCATGTGGACACTATTCATCAAGTCCATTTCTCGTGTACCCCCGAGGAGCCGTCAAACAATTCCTATCCGGAGTCTGACAGAATGATCGCAAGACGACGCACAAGAAGAACGAGCCCGGCAAGTAGGCCACGACGAACCCGAACCCTAAGTCAGAAACCGCAAGTAGGGACAGCTATCAGAATTCAGTCCCCTGCCGAAAAAACAAAGCGCACTGCCGACGATGAACACAAAATCGCAGCAGACCTAGGCCGTTTCAACTGTCGTTTTTCTGCTCGTTGCACAAACAAGGGCTGCTCCGTTCCATGGTGAAATTTGTGAGGACGTGGAGGATTGGATGGACCAGTACGATCATGTCGCCCACCGCAAAAAAAAACAAACAAAAAAACAACTGAAATTTTCCAGACGAGGAACGCCAAAAACAAAACTAAATTTGAAGGATTACTTTTTTATTATTTATTTCACCTTAAATGCCCGGTTATCGGCTGTATATAAAAAAGGGTCAATGCATATTTGTACACATAAAGAGACGAAAACACTGAAAAAGTTAATGCATTCAACATAAACTCAGTTAAATATAAAATGGAAACAAATACTAAAAACAAGAAAGATGAACCCGAAACTTTAGAGAAAGACTTTGGGGTCTACAATGACACCGATGGAGGATGGTAGACTGCTTAAGTCGCAGATGGCGTGAGGGAGGAAAGACTTATTAAGTGCGTTTGTAGAACAGGATATACGTTTAATTGTGCAGCAGTCTTTAAGCCGGGGCGAAGTCCTGTGTGGAGGTGATAACAAATAGTTCTTGAGATCGGGACAAGGATAGTAGACTTTATGGAGAAGACACAGACCAGAGAGCGGCATGCGGAGCTGCAGAGAAGACTGGGTCAGTTGACATTTTAGGTCGGATACAGTGGTTCTTCACTGCCTCCAGATGATTGACTGAGGTAGGCTTGATGTGGACTCCAGATAAAAGCTGCATATTCTAATTTCTGTTTGACGAACACGTGATAAGCTATCTTGTGGAAGAGTGGAGGAGCAGTGCGACGGTTATGTCGGATGCCTCCTAGATTTCTTGATAATTCAGCATAGATGGCTTCAATGTGGTCATTCCATGAGAGGTCTGATGTTATTTTTAGACCAAAAAATTATATGTTGAAACGATCTCGATCTGGTCAGAGTCGATGACAAATTGATATGAGAGGACAGAGTTATTTTCCTAGAGAATAAGAGTAGTTTACATTTAGACTTGTTTAATGACATCAACCACTGTTTGTACGATTGCTTAATTCTCAGAAAATCGTTTTGAAGCTGATTTTGATCATGCGCACATGTTACCTTCTTATAGACGACGCACTCATATGCAAAAAGGCGTATTTTATAAGAAATGGTGGTGGGAAAGTCATTTATAAATATGAAAAAAAAAAAAAAAAGCAGAGGTCCCAGAACGGACCCTTGAGGAACTCCGGAAGATACATTTCTTAGGGTAAATTCGTGATCACTGATGACTGTGAATTGAAAGCGGGAAGACAGAAAGGCATGTATTCATACAAACACATAGGAGTAAAGGCGAAGAGATGACAGCGTGGTAAGAAGATGTTGGTGAGGAACACGATCAAATGCTTTGGAGAAATAAAGAAAAAAATGGCGTTAGTTTGAGTACGACACTCAAGGCTATTGCGTAGGCAGTTAACACACCGAAGACACTTGAGCCTGCTTACGTGTAGGAACGCGAAAGCATGATAGTCCCGCGGGTTAAACGCTTTCGAGTGATGTTTCTACACGTATTAAAGTTGTTTCTGCCTGTATTATATTTGATGTGCCGCAGTGGATGTAGACGCTGCTGCCGATGTCGAGGCCGTAGAAGCAGACGCGGTCCCCACATAGTCCATCGCACGAAGCGCGCAACGAACACAGATAACGTCCGAAGCGCAGCTGACGCGCCGGAGACAGCGCGTCACGTGTTCCTTTTGCACACAGCGCTCTTCGGTGAGATCATGTTCCCCAACTGCGCAGGTGCGGCGCCCCCGCCGGCTTCACGGCATCCGTGACGTTGCATCTCTGTTGCTTAGCTTTTCTTTGAATTTTATATCTGAGGCGCGCCCGCTTTGACCTTGAGCGTTGCGTGCTTGATGGTGTATCTTTATGGCCATCTTTCGGGCACAATGCCGACATTTTTTTAGTAATGGGACATATAAGGCTTCCGCCTTAATAAGGTCACAAAGCTGCGCCTCACAGGAAAGTCAATATTGAAACCCATGCTGACGTTTGAAGAATAATTTATTTCTTTTTAGGTGAGCCATTATGTGAGAGTAAAGTTTTTGCTCAAGTAGTTTAAATGAGATCGATGTTAAATATATTGATCGATAGTTAGAAACAGAGAGCGAATTCCCTGTATAAAAACTGGCACAACTTGGCTTTTTTCCAGTTCAAAGGAAAGAGGCGGCTTCCGGATAGTGATTGTTTTAATTGAGTGACATAAATTCGCTAGAAATAATGTTGGGGCTTTATATATTTTGGGAATTGATGTTGTCAGAACTTGCGGACGAAAACAGTTTTATTTTGTCGATTAGGTTTACGATACCGGTTGAATTCGTGCTGATTTTTGGAATTTTCTCATAAGGCTTTTCGGCACAAGTAGGAAAAGTGACTAAGCATTGTACAGTAAAATGGATAAAAGTAGCCATTACCTGCTTGAGGGCAGTCGCCGTTGTCATCTCTGAGAATGATGATAGGGCTGTTGCGTTTCGGTGATACTAGGTTCCAAAACTTCCTTGCGTTCGTTCGTAAAACAGGTGGTAAGTCATAAAAAAAAAAGAATTTATATTTGGACAGTTTAACATTTGTTATATACTCCGTAAGGGTATAATTATAAACATCCAATGCTTGGGACGGGTTTACATATTTGGCCTTTGCAAAAAGTCTCTTTTTTATTTCGAAGAAAAAGCAAAGTTTTGGAGAACCCTGGATTTGCTTAATCTGTATAAATACAAATTATTGGAACGAATCTTTTCACAAGATTATTTAATTTTGGTTTAAACATTACTCAGGTTTTCTCAACCAATCTATTGTAAAAGTTATCAACGTAAGAGTAAAATAAATATGTCAATTAACGGTTGATTAATTCACAATCAGCCTTCTTATGGTCATAGATCAGGGGTGGCCAAGCTGCGGCTCGCGAGCCGCATGCGGCTCTTCGTGTATTAAAGTGCGGCTCGCGGCTCCCTCCCCTACTACCCCCCCCCCCCCCCCCCCTTCAATGCCTCCCTCCCGGTCACACAAGCAGTTCCTCAAAAAGAGAAATGAAACACGTTTGAAATCGACAGACAGGTTGCGGTTCGGTTGTCTTGTGCTACTACCTTACGTACAGTTGGACTGCTTTTGACTCGGATAGATTGAAAGTAGTTCGAGCTTTGTTTACTGCTCTGGACCAAAGTTTGACCCGCCCCCCTTGCGGCTCTTTGAAGTTTCGTGGCTTTGTTTGCGGCTCTTAGGCCGGGTCAGCCTGGCCACCCCTGTCATAGATTATCTTAGAAATAGTACGATTCATGATGACGGAAAGTGAAAAGTAAATATGGTGCCGCCGGTGATCGTTTAATCTTTCAGGGTAGCGAATTTATTTGACTCTGTCTGGTGAGGTTGCTAGTATGAAGTCTGAGATATTATCTGAGAGAGTTGGTTTATCAACTAACTTCGTAAACGTGAGAGTGAGAATGAATAAATTAATATTTTGGGATGGCGCCAAGGCCCGATTAGGCCAAAGAGCGCCATTGGCATGGTTATTGACGTCTGCTATTATTATTATTCACTAACGTCAGTAAACAAGGTTTAAAAACACTTAAAGAAGTTTCAAGATATGGATATCCTTTGGGAAGTTAAATACCTTTTCATAGGATACAACCGATTCATGTCCGCGGAGAAAACAAGGGTGAATGGGTATCTGCTGTTCATAAAACATTGCAAAGTGATGCTTATGCTGAGGTCCATAAGCTGGGCATAAGATTAAAACATGTTGAAGCGTTAGTTGTGCACCAAATCTCAAACATTCATGAGCGTCAGTTATGTTAAGAAGATGGGCATGAGTTAAGCGCGTATGGCCTCTCCTTGTTCGGCAGATTACAACATCTTTGTCTCTGGGTAAGGTTAGAGGTGTTCGGCGTTGTATGAGGGGACATATGAGGTGCAGTTTGTTTTCTATGATTGTGTCCCACGTCTGCTTCCATCCTCGTTTGATTGCAATTTTCATTGTTGTCTTCAGGTCTGTATGGGGAATCAAAATGTTGGGTGTCGTTATTGATGCCTTGTGTGCTGCACTATCAGCCAACTGATTTCCTCGAATACCAGAATGCACGGGAATCCAACAAAATTAAACTATGGGGTTTTTCCTATGAAGAAGGGCAAGGATATCCAGAAAAATTGGCTTATTTTTCGGTTGTTGAGTTACGAGTACTTTTAGATCATTGAGAGAGTCGGTGAAAATAACAGTAGGCAGGCGTTCCGTGCTTTCCCAGCATCTTAGAACGTAAAAATGGCATAAAGTTCTGCACTAAGGATAGAAAATGTCTCGGTAGCTAGACGCTTCGCCTGGTAGAAGAGCAGTAAAACGCAGCAGCAACATAGGTCCCAGATTTTGATCCGGCAGTGTATGGCGATTCATATTCAACATAGTTCGACTGCAGTTCCTGAAATGCGATATATATACAGATGGTGGTGTACGTTCTTTTGTATACTTTGTCAATTTAGAGTCACAGTCAATATGCCTCAGTTTCCATGGAGGGACTGGGTTATGATATATGGGAGGTGTTTTGCTAAAAGATATAGGCAGAGCATTGCAGAGTAATCGGATCCGCAATCCAAGCGGTGGTGATAGAGATGTTCGGGTTCTAAAATGTCTTCACAATTTTTTGGGCCGAAACCGCCTGATGCATGATGAGCTCTGGTAGGACAGCTACCTTTGCAGCATAGCTGAAAGACCGATATCGACGTCTTAAATCGAGGGAAGGTTCATGGGCCTCCACATAGCGGCTTTGTACTGGTGAAGTTTTAAAGGCACCAGTGTATATCCTTGAGGCAGCATAATGAACGGTGTCCAACATTCTGAGTGCTGTAGGCTTTGCCGATCCATACACTATCGAGCCTTAATCGAGTTTCGGGCGGACAGGAGCTTGGTCAATCTATAGCAGTGGTTCACGTTCTGCTCCCCACAATGTCCCTGCCAGCAGTTTTTAAATATTGCTCCAAGATGTGGCACAAAGGGCAGCTTCTGGTAAATATGTTTCCCAGAAGTTTGTGTTGTGCTTTTACTTAAAATTTCTTAGATCCGAGGTAGAGCTTTGGGTCTGCGAATATTCCTCCTTTTCTAGTAAAGTGAACGACAACAGTCTTTCTTTTAGAAACCTTAAACCTTTTTTTTTTTTTCACCCACTTAAAAATGCCACTAAGCACCAGCTGGACCTTTCTTACACCCGTGCAAAGACATTGCGACCGGAAAGATATTAGGAGGTTGTCTACATATAAGTATTAAAAATATCCGCAGAAGGGCACTTGGAGATGGTATTAATATTTATGCAAGAGAGGCCTACGCTGAGCACGCTTCCACAGGGCATTTCATTTTCTTGGGGATATATTTGAGAGAGCGTGTTTCCTAACTTCAGTTGGAATAATCTGGTCGCTAGAAAACCTTGTATAAAAGAGAACACCCTGTCCCTAGTTCAAAGGCTACAATATATGTTAGAATACCATGTCTTCATATCGTATCTTACGCCTTCTTCATGTCGAAAAAAACAGATAAGATGTTGCCATCTAGAGAAAGCCAGTCGTATTTCTCTTTTCGAAGCGAACCAAATGATCGTTCATACCCACTGGCTAAACGATCATCCGGAAGCCCCCTGGCTGTCATCTATCAGGTGCCGTGATTCTAGGAGCCAAACGAGTCGTTCATTTATCATTCGCTCAAAACGTTTGCAGAAAAAGCTGGTCAGTGCTATGGGACGGTAGCTGGACGCCTCTCTATTATCTTTTACTGGTTACGGGATTGCAGTTACATAAACCATGCGCCAACAATTCGGAAAAAGTGTAACAGTCCAAGTAAGATTTTACTGGAGAGGTGGGGTTTCGAGGATATCTTCTGAGAGATGACGAATCATTTTATAATGTATTGTATCAGGTCCTGTTGCAGTGTTTTTCGCCTTGTTGAGTGAGATTGGAACTCATAAAGTGAAAATATGTAATTTTATGGCTCTGAGTGGTCTAGTTTGGGTTTCAGACGTTCCTTTTCTATTTTCACATGGATGTGAACCAAGAGAAGGCGTATACGACTGCCGACCGGATCAAAAGGCCAAATGTTAAGCAAGAGCTTCAGTTCGACCTTTAATATCAATGATTTTTATGCCGTTGACTACAAGTATCGTCATGGCATTTATTGAAGACTGTAATGTATGTCCCCTAACTTTCTCCCATCATAATTTTTTATTGGTTTTTGAAGTGATACTACCTTTGTAGCCATGCCATTATGTTTTTTTTACTTTTACAGTAAACTTGACGAGCTTTGACTATGGCCTGTTTAAAGGAGAGAAGGTTTGTAGTTGTTGTGTACCGACGAATTATGCCCAACCACTTATTGCGATTATTTTTTGCCTCCTCACATTCTGGTGACCACCACGGTTTCGGGGTTCGGGGATCACGAGCTGATGTGACCAGAATAAATGATTCAGCTTCCCAAATAATTCAGTCTGTGAAATAAGTAGTGGTTTCATCAACAGTTAATCCCTCTTAATTCAGCCTCAGGCTCATAAGACAACGTGCGAAAATTCTTCCCAATTGGCATCGTGAAGCCTCCATTTCTGTGGTGGCTGTATGGGGCCAGTAGGTTTGTTTAACATGTCAATTTCGACAGATAAATGGTCGTTACCAAGAAGGGTATGAACTTGGGCTAGATGGTGATCTATATTTCTGAGGGTAAAAGCGCAAAAAACAACGGACAAGTAAAAAACAAAAACGAACAACACAGAGCGCTACTTGCAACTGAAGTTTATTCTCGGAAAATATACATATTTATACACCGTGAAATCACGACATGTACGACAGAAATGCGACATCATCCAATCAGTGCTTGTCTATCTGCTATCAACTTTACAAAATATTTTAAAAACGCCACCTCAGCGCCAAACAGGGCTATCGATGGAGCGCTGACGCACGTGCCTTCAACGCACTCCGATATGAAAAACGCTTCGAAGGGCGTTCACGATCTGCGAAGGGCGTTCACGAAGCACAACTTCACAATCCCTCTTTCTCATTCTAAACTCGTCAAAAGAGGGATTGTGAAGTTGTGCTTCGTGTACGCCCTTCGCAGATTGTGTTACCATGTGACACATTCAAGTCTGGGGAAGAAGTCAGAGCGCCTGTTATCAGCCGGTTATCCCAAGAGTGTGCTGGTGTCTGTTGCGGAAGGCGTTCTCAGGGGGCTGAGTGTTCAAGAAAACCCTTGTCCGGGTTTAGTCAAAGAGAAACAAGTTAAACAAAAAATAGCTGTTGTCCCCTATATGCACAAAACCGCGCACAATCTTAAGAAAATAGCTAACCGAGTGAATACGAAGGTTGTTTTCTCGGCTCCGGAGAAGCTCGCCAGGTTGTGCAGATTAACGAACCCCTTTCGCGGAGGCCACCTGTGCTGTGGCAAGAAGCATAGAAACCCGTTTGTCGGTTGCGCAGAGGGAGTCGTGTACGTGATTCAGTTGTCATGCGGTAAAAAGTACATCGGGCAGACAGGCAGATGCCTAAATGATAGGTTACGAGAGCACAATTTGAATGTTAATAATCACCGTGACGGTCATCTTTCAGCTCATTGTCACGATTGTGGATGCAGGCCCTTGTTCAACACGTGCGCGATTCTAGCCAGACACAATGATAAGACGGTCTGGGAAATAATAGATGCAGACTTGATAAAACAGTCTGGACCACAATGTGTCAGCGTTGCCTCCATTGACCTGTTAGACAAAGAGTAAGCGTTTTTGCGTGCGACGGTGAGGCCTACGATTGGCTGAGGTGAAGCGGTTTGAGTGTATATATGTCCCCCCCTTTTTTCAACAATAAACAGTTGAAGTAGCGCTCCGTGTTGTTTAGTCTCCCTTTTGTCCTCGTCTTAAGCGCCATCATGACGTCCAACTCCCAGTACCAACTAGCCCAACAATCTGCAATGGTAAGGAATTACATTTTTGGTATATCTAAAATCTTTTCTGTTTAATATTTATGATATATTTTGAATACCTTACGCGCGTATTTTGAATGTAAATAAAATAATACAAAATGAATACAAAATTATTATGCATATTCAATATATTTCAACTTAGTTTCAAGTACAGCCTCTTTTAGCTAAGGGACTGATTGGATGATGTCGCATTTCTGTCGTACATGTCGTGATTTCACGTTGTATATATATATGTATGTTTTCCGAGAATAAACTTCAGTTGTAAGTAGCGCTCTGTGTTGTTCGTTTCTTTTACTTGCCCATTGTTTTAGTGCTTTTACCCTCGGAAATATGGGTCGCTACCAAGCAGTGTAGAGTATACACTTCAATATAACATTGTAAAGAGCGATCGAGAGCATGGATAGCATGAAAACTACGATTGGGGACATGGAAATGGGTTGGCGATCTTTTATTTAAAATGCACAAGCCCTAATTTTGAGCAATTTTCTCCAAAGTCTTCCCTCGAAGGTCCGATGAGCTGCTGCCCCACACGTCGCTGTGTGCGTTTCGATCCCCAACAATTAAAATGGATGGTTGCAGCTGTTGCAGAAGATTTTCAAGGTCGTCATGAGATGCTGCTTTCATGGATGGGGTGTAAATTGAGTAGATAGTTATCAGGAATCCCACGTACACTTTCGCTGCTACAGCTTCCAGGTCGGTGGATAATGCAACCGGTGTTACAAGGTAGCTATTGTGCAAACCAATAGCCACACCTCCACGTGCTTCGTCTTATTTTTTTAATAACCTATAATGGTTTAGTCAGACATAGCTCCCCTTTTTTAGGAATGTTTCCCGTAAGCACAATGTTACTGGTGAAAATGTGTGAATAATTTATTTTATATCATCTTTGTTCGCGTTCAAGCCACGGCAGTTCCACTGAATGCATAAAGTACTCATGCATAACAAGTAGAAAAGTATAAGACAGATTAGGAATATATCACACTTTTTTGAGGTGGGTCTTTTGATTCTAGGAGGAGGGTGTTTCTTTCTGACCCCAGTGCCAGTGTCGACATCCATATCGTCTATGCGGGTTTCTTCCAAAGGAGGGTTTACAGATTTTGTTTGGATGGATGTTTTTGGCATCAGGCTTGGGCCAGTAGAGGGCACTGTTTGTGGGGCTGTTGTCAACTTCCATCCTTTCTTACGTGGTAGCCTGGTGTGCTCTGAGACTAGATTAGTCTCTGTAACAGTGGGGCACTCGCCCACTTTGTTGGCCGCCTTGTCTACGGCCTCTGTTGGATTGCGGCAGAAAGGCCGTGGCAGGATGTAGTATTATAAGACCGGGCGTTGGCCGACTAGTCTACGGAGTGCAGCCAGATGCGGTGCCATGACCTGAAGGTCAGTTCACCGGGACATCGCTGTATCTATGAGCTCCGACTCAGCGGGCTTCCGTGTGGGTTCCAGGAAACGGCCGGTCAGTTCGGAGCTGCGATCCCGCCGAAGACGTTAGCTCCCGCAAGACGAAGCCAACATGCACGTTCGTACTGGTCGTGACCTGAGCGGGTCCTCGATGTGGAATGTTACTCTGTCGTGCCGGCGGGCGTCGAGCATGGGCTGCACCCGGACGCCCCCGTTGAGGCCTCGGTGCAAGTTTGGTGTGGTCAGATGGTCAGTATGAAAACCCTGCCCCATGTTCACTAAAACAGTCGTCTCCCGAGAAGAGTGGTGGATACAGGTCGTTATGGCAACTAGCCGCTTGTAATTGTTCGGTCTCGGACCCAGCAACATACTGCACGGGTGCTGTGTAACAATCGAAATTCATACCATTCTTTGTGTTTTTAACGGGCAGTCTAGACGATGCGTCGGCAGCGAGATTGTCGGCACCTTTCTGGTACTCTATACGAACGTTGTAATTAAAGAGACGCAAAGGCCCATCGAGTTATACGCAAAGGACGAACCCAAGCGCCTAAGTTGAACAGCAACGTGACTAGCGCTTGGTGGTCTGTTCGAAAGGGAATGGGCCTACCCAGAGGTACACATGCCAGTTTCCGCATGCCCAGAAGCAAACTAAGTATTCCTTTTAAGCCATAGAATATCAACGCTCAGCGTCAGTGAGCGAGCGTGATGCGAAAGCGACCGTCCGAAAGTGTTTCTTGCACTTCTGCTGCAGGACAGCTCCTAGGTCATAGTTTTTTGCATCCGTCAGATAATATGACTGGTAGTGTCGGATCAAACATTGGAAGAATCGGTGTACTCTGTATACATGGTTTTACCTTTGCAAAACTATCCATATCTTTAGAGGACCAAACGAACTGAACGTCTTTGCGCAGCCAACGACGCAATAGTTAAACGATGGTTGAACAGTGGGTATAAACCTATTGTAGCATTCAATTATTCCCGAAAATGCCTTGCACTTCGACGGGTCTGAGGGAGTTTCGAAATTCCGGACGTCGTCTACTTTGGATAGAAGGTGTGCTAAACCATCCGTTGAAAGACTGTTGCCCAGAAACGACAAATCGCTTAGGTTAAAAACGCTCCTTCGATTAAAGGGCAACTCCGCTTCATTTTTGATATTTAGAAAACTACGCAGCCCTCTTCAGTATCATATAGGAAGACCCCGTGTCAAATATTACGATCTAATTCCGTCTATATATTTACTAAACTGGCCAGCAAACTTTCAAATGAGCCAAGTCGCCGAAATCTGCCAACTCTAGCGTGCAACGCGAGGCGCAATCGTCAGCGCAGTCAATGCGACGGAGTTGGAACGGCCAACGTTGACCCACTACGTCAGAGGCATGACTACGTCATTCTCACGTTTTGTTTGTTTTTACTTCTCAGAGCGAAATTGAACGATGACGTCATGAGTTTCTCCTCCCGGTGTTGGCTCAACGGCGTCCACGTGGTCCCCGTAACGCGGATGCGCTAGTTTACGCTGCCCTGCGCAAACTGTTCCTCCGCTTCCCTCTCTCCTTTCGTCTTCTCCCCTTCCCCCTCTCCCCCGGGCCATCACCGTCCACGCCATGCGAAGCGACCTGCCCGCGTCGCGTGTCCTGTCCCTCGCCCTCACGAACGTCACAAGACCACGAGGTTCGACGTGACGTGGCCATGACTTTGACGAGACAAGACCATTGTTGCCTGACGCAACCGAAGTTTCGGTTTCGGTATCGGCTGATGTTTAAATTAAGATTACACAAATAATATTCCACATTTCGCGAATCCGAAGACGTAGAGCTGTTTAGTAGTGCTTTGTGAAATGGAATCACATGTGAACCTAAATGTTTCGGAATTGAGCGGAGTTTCCCTTTAAGTTTCATTCCCGCTCGATAGAGGCTTGCTTGGGCGACAAGGATTGTTCAGGGTTCGTGGTCTGACGGTCCTCTGCGTCTGCCGCTCACCACCGTCACTTTGAGCTTTCGTTTCCCACAGCCAGCCGCCGTTTGAAACGTTAGGGTGGTTATTGGCATGTGTACCTGGTAGCTATCGCGGCCTCCCTACGTTGCCTGGCTGCGGGAAAACGAAGCCCGAAGTGACGGCGGAGAGCGGCAGACGCGGAGGACCCTCTCAGATGACGACCTGAACGAACGCGTCCGTTGGCTTGGTCTCGCGGGAGCTGATGTCTCCGGCGAGATAGCCGCTCCGAAAAGACCGGCAGATTCCTGGAACCCACATGCCAGCCCGGTGAGTTGGAGCTCACACATCCAGCGATATCCCGGCGAACCGACCTTTAGGTAACGCACTCTGGCTACAGCCCGTAGTCTAGTCGGCCCGCGCGCGGTCTTATAAGACTACATTTCATAGGCGCTGCTTTAACCGGCTTCTCTGTTGCGTCGAAAACGGTAAAATGCAACAATTTAAACTTAAACTTGAACAAATTGATATGTTTATGAAAAAGATATGTGGACATCACATCACTACACGGGAATTGCGCAACAGGCAAGATCTGGGTATAAACAGAAGCGGTTTGCACCTTCTTGTGTAGTGCTTCTGAGTAGGACTTCTGAAATGAAGGAGGTGATACCGTTTTGCGTGCATCAGGTTAGCTCAGTTTTTGCAGTACTTTGACACGCACAATCTCTTTCTCCTAATGGTAGGATGGGCAGCTGCGAGAGTAGGCGGAGTGTTCGCCCTCGCAATTCACACAAAGGAAAGGGCGAGAGCAGTCTTTTGAATCGTGGTCCTTGCCGAAGCATTTTGCGGCATTGCGAACCTTTACACGATCTGGTCTGGTGGAAGTAGCGATTGCGCTTCAAACACCTGAGCTGGTTCGGTACCGTACGGCCGCACCTCACACCTCAGGTAGCCAACCATGATGTGCGAAGGTGAATCAGATGTTCGGAATGTCAGTATTAGTTGCTTTATGGGCGTTTTCTTGTCGTTTTTCCTTATCTTAATTCGTTGAACTGTCATGACGATTTCTTCAGAAAGTCCCTAAAGAATCTCGTCCAACGCGATGTCTAGGAGATCCTCCACGGAGATGACTATTCTGGACGATTTCAGAGTGTGAGGGGGGGGGGGCGGTGACAGTAACAGAGAGATTCGCGAGAGCTTTGGCATTTTAGAGTGTCTTACTTGCAGTCTCCAATGACACTTTTAGAAGATCGCCCGAGGCCAGCTTTTTGATGTTAGTGACAGTTGTAATAGCTTTATTCCCTTCTCAATAGGGAATGGTAAGGCTTTGCGAAAGGGGTGCTCTGGGTCATTGCTTGCTCATGACTAGATATTTTATCGATGTTTGTCTCTCAGGCTGAGGAGGTATCTTTTCTTTGAACCGGAGCCGTTTACGGCCCCCGGTTGCAGAAGGTTTGCATTCGGTTCCAATATGAGGAGATTTCACTTCATCTCTCACCCGACTCGCCCTCCACGGAGCCCAACAAGGGGGCATCGATCTCGAGCGTACCTAGCCAGAAGAGGCAATACTTAGACAATACCAAGCCTAAGTAACAGGTATAATCAAGGAGAGGGTTGTCAGAGACAGATGCTGATATCCCTGCACAAGATTAGCCCTACCCACCAAGAGGTGAAACCTGAGTTTCAACAAATTGAGACTCAGGGTTAAACATGAAGCGTTTATTGTTAACATGTAATTTGTTAAGGCTAACCTTGAAAGGAACGTTCAGGTCTTTTCCGTAATGAAAACGTTTGCTACGAGCAAGTCGCACAGACGCCGAGAAATCCTTGCGAACAGCATAAAGGGTGTCTTCTAGTTTTAAGCCCAAGGTTAAGATGCCCTCCTTATATTTGAATCGGGCAAACTTCACGATTATTGTCCTATTTATCCGGGCTGAAATTTGCCTAGGCGGTGCGATCCCTCAAGGTTCGAGGGGTCGAGCGTAATGCCCAAGTTGAGCGCGTCCGTCTGATTGCGCCCATGTTTTCGCTGGGTTATCAGGGCAGCAACAAATAACAAATTTGACATTCATTTGACATTCAATGTTGATTTTCAGTGTCTTCGCACTGCTTTTGTAATAGTTGCCACCTTAACAGACACGCACTGGGAAGGTTCAAGCGTGGCCTTCGATACTGTGTTCATCTCAGCCAACTCCCCTTCGAACCCGAGACTTCCTCGTGAGAGCAGCGTGCGGTCTCCCGACTGGGCAACGTAGGCGCAGACTGCATGCGATTTTATCTGACGTGACCTACGTTACATAAGAGAAATGGCAGACATGAAACATAACTCAGAAGACCAAATCCTGTGCAGAGCGTTTTTCAGGTCAGTTTTTTTGGTTTTTTAATTTTCCAACCGTACTTTATCAAACCATCCGATCACAAAATCAATTGACCATATGAGCCGATCAGAGCAAATTTCGACATATTATCTGTCTCATATCCAATAGTATATGGTCTGAAAAAGGCTTTCATATAGTTTCCTCATCAACTGTTTTAGTTAAAGGGTTACAGAAAAGGATATCCTATTGAAAAGCTGTAAAGGATGTAAAGAGTTGGTGTAAGGTACTTCCGTGTATAAGGTCCAGCAATTACCAAGATCATACTGCAATCTAAAACATTATTTAAAATGCTGAGTAACACAAAGGGGATATATGTCTCATCTTTTATTGTACACAGCAACATAAAAATACCATATCAAGATTATAACCCAGACTGTATTATTTTAGAGGCTTTCGGTATTTGGTTATTCCCCCAACCCGTACCACGAAGAAAACGCCGCGCTTTTATGTCCTTCGATGTCTCGGCGCAATTTCACGGTCACCATGTGTGTTTTTTCTTTTTTTCTTTTTGTCGTGGCGTTTTACGACGTTGCTATTTCGGAAACAGGAGTTCCTGCCCTCACTCCCGCTTCTGCAGGGTATTCATCTTTTTGTTCCTCTTTTTTGTTCTTCCCTAAGTCGGATTTACGGCCGATTTCGGAATGCTTAATTTACGACGGCCACAAGAAACGGGCCATCGTAAAAGTACAGAGCGACATCCCTCAATTGGGGAGCTGTAAAATATTGCTGGATAGGCAAGGCCGCTCGCTGGAGCTTCGGGAGCCGTTTTATTAGTTTTACAAGGGTTACCGCAAGGCCATCTGATGTATTGCTTCGGCATGAGCGAGCGTGACGGTCCGGTCCGCTCCCCTTTTTATTTTTTTTAAATGTTCTTTACAGAGGAATAGGGGAAATTTTCTGCGTAGGAGCAGGATGGACGAGGCACGACCTGGCTGCAAACTTACTTTTAAGTGATTTTTGTTCCCTTTGATTTCCCGTGTTTATGATTGTATCACCGGATCCGTTCCATAATAAATGCCTATATATATAATAATTCTAACCAACCCATGATCTATTGGGTATTTTTGGTGGGCGACTGCGAAAAGAAGAGAGGTGGGAAGAGGAATGTATTTAAGTGGGATTCTACTTTATTTTCCTAAAATGTTCTTTTGTGCACTCTTATTCTAAAAAAAAAAGAAAATATGATTGATGTGGTTGTGCAACTATAATTGTACTTTTAATTAATACCGCTCAGAAATATTCCTCGCAGGCTGACAAAGCCCGAATAGGCTGTTTTTTGTTTTGTGCGATGGCGATCGAGGATAAAATTAGAGAAAAATGCCAGGTGTTCACCCCATGACTAAATACCACATAAAATAATTAAAGCACGTACACTCGAGTTTTGACGTCATCACAGAGAGATACGGCGAAGACACAGCGGTCGCGCTTTCACAAAAGTGAAAGCGCGACAAACGCCTTGCTCGCGAGTGCGGACTTTCCAGGAAATTCCCCAAATTGGAAGCACGCGCGGGGCAAGATCCCCCCGTGACACATTGCGTTGCAAAGCTCAAAGTACGTGATACCGTGCTATAGGGGAGTCATGTTCAAAACAGCGCAATGATAAATTCTTATCTTATGGCTTCTCTTCATTTGGCCCATTCGTAATCGCGTTCATGTGGACTCGGTTGATACACGAACAGGAATCAGATGTCTGATCTTTAAGATAGAGCAGTTTACACCAGTTAATTGAGGTCGAATGATCTCAATTGCGACACTGCGGCTCCATTGAAAGCTAAAATTCTCAAATTTGCGATCATGGAAGCCGGCCGTTGAAGACAGAATGGTTTACACCAGAAGTCGCCTTGCCTCCAACATTTGTTGGACGCGAGGATGCAGTGAACATCCCCCTTCCCTTTCTATCATGCCGAGACACGCCTAGAAAAACTTGCCCGACTTGCTAATAAATTCAGCGTTTCCTATCAACTCAAGATCTGCCTGGACATCAAGGTGTTCGGTAATCGCCAGAGCCAAGCGGCCAGCTGAACCACTGTAAGCCTGCCCAGGCTTCTACGCTCCGTGATCGTCACCAAGACCGAATATGCCTGTGACCCGCCTAGTGTAGGAACGGCGCCCCAGTTGACGCAGTTGATGCTTTGAAGGACAATGTTGGCTTCCCTTGAAAAGAACAGTATGCTAGGTTTCTGGCGTACTCCGATATTTAGAAAGGGGGAATGTTGCGCCCCGTGATTTCGTAAAGCGCCAGGCTCCCTATCCTCGTGCTCGCGGCACCAGGCACCCTCTGGCCGTGGCTGAGAGAAACCTCCTTGCCGATAAGTAATTAAGAAAGACGACGCACCCCGGGGGGGGGGGGGGGGGGGGGGGGGGCGGGGAGGGGCGTCTTATCTTTTCCTTGGAACTTCGGCTAGGACTTGGGCAAGCGATAGTTCACGCAAGTATGGTGTTTTGATGGCTGACTCTAAGCATGCGGCAGGTACCGTGCCATATATCGGAGCTAGCTTTTCATTTTTTTATTTATATAAAAACAAATGCGGTCTTTGTTTCTGTTGAAGTGGAAGACACTACGCAAAAGACGGAAGACAAGTGGAAGGAGTACACAAGCACGGCGCCGACGTACAACTGAAATTTGACTTTTGAACGGTACAGCAAATAAACATGAACTGGACAGGAAAAACACATAAATAAACAACCCGAAAACATACCCCCCCCCCCCTATTTCCATCATGCCGACACACGCCTAGACAAACTTGTCCGACTTGCTAATAAATTCATCCTTGTCACTCGCCAGGGCTACCGACCAAGTGCTTTCACACATGTCCGCGTCATAGCTGTCAATTTGGAACGGCAAGCCCTAGGCCATGGCGATCCCAGAGTGAATCCTGCCTAAGCCTTGGCCATGACGATCCCAGAGTGGTTACGCAGCGAGATTCGAGTTATGATAGCTCCGAGCAGATAGCCGATGAAGCGCTGGCGTGGGAAGGATGATCCGCAAGCCTGGACACGGACTCCGACTGCGAGCTCTGAACGATGGGTGACAACAAGGGTCGGCGGGCCCGGCCTTCTAACTCTCGAAGACGGACAACCGGGAAGTACAGTAAAACCATTCCCTATCTTCTCTTTGTGTTGTGTCACCTCTTGCGAAAATATCGATGCACTGACCGATCGGGTGGCGATTATTATCGAGAAACCCAAATAAAAATGGCGCCCTATGTTGGACGCCAGATTATGTGTATTTCCGTCCGATCGGCCTCCGCCTGGTTCGCTCTCCCAAGAGGCAACACGTTAAAGCAGATGAGAGTAAACATTTTACCGTTCCTTGACGCTGACGTCTCGATGACTTCCCTGGGTCCCTTACGCTCCAGTTAGGGTCCTGTTCCTGGTTTTTTTGAACGGCCCAGTTCTTGGAGCTTGCGCCGGTCGTGGCCGTTCGGTTTGCGCCCTCTTCTCGCACTGACCACGCGTGCCAGTCCTGAGCGCCGCTCGACCGCCCGTCGCGTGTACCCCCGCGCCGTCTTCTTCGTCGACTTGCCACACTCACCCCCCCACCCCCTCTTTTAAGGCCCTGTCTTCGGGGACCTTGGGTACTCGGGGACTCACGAGTCTTGCCGCGGATTTCTTCCATCTCGGCCTTTACGTTGCCGTCGGTGGATGAGCTTGACGGTTGTTTTTATGCCGCTGTGTCGATCATGTTGCCGTCTATAGTCGGAGCGGACGGAGGGGGCAGCTGGACAACCCGGCCCCAATGCTTGAGCCGGAAAAGGTGGAAGCGGTAGATGTGGCAGGTGTGGTTATGGCTGCGGGTGAGCTTGTAGCTGTCCAGCTTACCTTGAGGCGCAAACGATTCAAGCGGGCTTGCTCGCTGAACTGCCGCCCCCTCCGAGGGCAGATTTGTCCCTAGAGCCTGCATGCACGTGGACAAGACGCTGACGCTTACATCGAGTCGCACACGGTATATGTGGTCGTTGCGTAACGCAGCTATGATCTATGGCAGTCCTTCCCTGGGCTTTGTATCTCTTCGCTTCTACATCAGTTCAACTAGGTTTATGCCATCGCTACATAGTCCTGAGGAAAACTCACCCTCTGAGTAACGCAGCAAGTGGTTTTTCCGCATCGTTTTCTACGAGGTGAGAAGGTCCCTACAAGGTAACGACGCGAGCGTCATGTCTTACTTCTAGGCATACTCCGCGAGATACAGACAAGGAGTCTGGCCTGGTTCACATCACTGATTTGAAGAGATACTACCGTAGCAATGGGGAAGATGATTAACAGGAGGTTCTGGTAGGACACAGAAAATCCCCTGTTCCTGGCGACCCTGGAGCGAGGTCCGGAATGCGGACTCGCCGATTTAGCTGCATGGTACACGGCTGCGTCGGCAAGCATTTTTGCAGTACAGACTATAGCTGCTGCTACAATCAGCGGGAAAGTGTTTGTTTGTTGTGTATGGTTTTAACACTTTGTTCTAGGCAGAAGGGCTTCCTGGAAAGACCGCCATGAACAGACTCACCCTGGACGTCCACCGGGAGAAAACACGGGCCCATCCGTTTCCCAAGCGCTCAAGGTTGGTGACACTGATACGGCTTGGCTAACGGTTCAAGCGGGTAGTCATGCGCCCGCTGCGACCTTCAAGTGGAACGGGTCAGGTCCGTCCACGTCGGGAGTACCAGCTTAGAGCAGGCCCCCTGCTGCATCGTGGTGAATAGGACAGCGAGCGACGGACAAGTCGACATTGTCTGTCGGCTTCGCTAGAAGAGCCAGTTGAGGCCGGTACCAAGAAAGACCGATGCCGAGGGCCCCGCCAACACCTACGCCGCTTGCGGACACTACAAAAGGGCCACTCCGGCAACAGCAATACCAGCCGCCTCTCGCGACACCTCAGACGGCCCCGACGAAAGCGTTTATCTCTGTTTCCTAAGTTCATCAATGAACACACTATGGCTGACGTAGAAGGCCTCCTCTCTGAGGCCAATGTGATCTCGAGTGCCGGAAGTCCTCCGAAGTCTGGGCCTTGATTGGAGGGGGAGAGTGTGGGAGGCGAGGGTGGAAGGCGACGGGGCGGAGGGCGCGTGGCAGGCGGTCAGCCGAAGAGGCACAAGCTAGTGTCGCCTGGCTGGGATCGGGCAGGATCGTTGGAGCCGGTTTGTCTCATAGCGATCCCCGGAGCGATCCACCAGCGAGGTTCGGATTAGGACCGGGGAGCATGGCAAGCCCTGATCATACCGGCCTAGGCCATGACGATACCAGAGTGGTTCCGCAGTAAGACTCGGGTTATGATAGCCCGGAGCAGATAGCCGATGGATCGCTCGCGTGGGAAGGACAATCCGCAGGCCTGGACACGGACTCCAACTGCGAGCTCTGAACGACGGGCCACAACCAGGGTTGGAGGGTTCGGTCTGGAAGCTCTCAAGGACGGGCAACCTGGACAGTAAATAATTCGATGTCTTCTCTTTGTGTTGTGTCGCTCCTTGGGAGACGAGCGAAGCACAGACCAATTGGGTTGCGATTATTATGGAGCAATCCACAATACATGTCCGCGTCATAGCTGTTAATTCAACTCGCCCAACTTACAACACTTGTCAATTCAACCTCGTCACCAGCCAGGGCTACCGACGGAGCGCTTACACACACGCCCGCGTCATAACTGTCGATTCAAACTCGTCACCCGCCAGGGCTAAAGTCCCTCGATGCTTCTTTTTACTAGTAACGACAACTAAGCGAATGACGAAGCACACTCCGTAGGAACAAAATGGCGTCATTCAGTTCACTCTTCTGCAGTGCGCCGCCATTCGCTTCCTAAAACATGCACCGTCAAGCAGTTGGTGCATCAAAGAATGTCGCTACTTGTAGGAAGCTTTTATCTAGAAACTTTAACCAGGGCTACCGACGGAGCGCTTAGACACATGCCCGTGTCAGAGAGGTGTATCTTCCAAGTTTGAGCAACTCCTCTGGCTATAAAATCTGATATTTTTTCGGTGGCTTTTCGGTTGTGCGTCATTACGCCCTTACATTGCTCTCGGGCGCCAAGCTGGCAGAATTTCATTGGTTGATATACATTTCCGAAAAATAACAACAAGAAAATAACAGCAAGAAAAGCCGTCTTTTCGTTTTGATTAAACACTGAAAGCGCGGGCTGCACTTTTCTTTTGATTATTGAAAACGTTTTTGTTCTTTCATATTCTTTCTTACAGCGCGTAGACAGATGCTGATACACGCATGTAAACGACCCTGACTTGTGCGTAGTCCAACACTGCAGCGCCATTATATGCTGAATACACGCATTACATGGTCGCGTCTTAAGGACGCCCTGGTGCACCCTGGCCAAGAGCAACATGCCTATAGCTGTCATCCATTCAGAGCCATGACAGGAGTGACTTCCACTGCTAAATATACAAAAAGTATATGCACACAAAAGTTAAAGTTCAACTTCAAGTTCAAGTTCCAGTTTAATTGCTGTCAATAACATCTGAATAACGTATTACATGAGAAGTTAAAAATATTTTAATAATCTTAGTACACATTAAATGTTTGGATAGCGGCACATGTAAGACACGGGAGGCACGTGAGCACAAGTGGTCACATTAAAAAAAAAACATTTTGCACTTTGAAGGAAATAAAAGTGGGCCATTAATAATTACGATGGTGTCAGGGAGTGCGTTCCTGTCGTTTATGCTCAGGGAAAGCAGAGAAAATTTATGTTGATTAGTCCGTGATTGTAATAGTTCAATTTTGAGTACATGGTCACACCGCTGAGATATTTATGAAAGAAGATGACAGTATATGGAGTTTAGGTGTGGCAGGTTGTAGTACATGTTATAAAAACACAACAGAGGTAGTTTTCTACGTGTTGACAAAGGCGAACCTAGCCCTTAACAGCGGAGCTGTTAAGGGCTAGGTTCCCCAGGGTCCTGTCCGGTACCAAACAAATGTCGACACAAAACTCCGGACAGCTACCGCCATCTATGAGCGACGGCGGCAACAAGACAACCGGCTCGCTGGCCTTGCTTATAGATGGTGGCAACCTTTCCATTATGGTTTTCACCGAAGTGGAAAGGCAGAATGTCTCTAGGCATCGTCCTAGATGTCGTCCTCGAGGTTGTCCTTGAGTTCGTCCTAGACGTTGTCCTTGAGGTTGTCCGAGAGGTCGTCCTAGAAGCCATCCTTGAGGTCTTCCTAGAGGTCTTCCTAGAAGTTGTCCTTGAGGTCGTCCTAGACGTTGTCCTCGAGGTCGTCCTAGATGTCGTCCTTGAGGTCGTCCTAAACATCGTCCTTGAGGTCGTCCTTGAGGTCGTCCTAGACGTCGTCCCTAAGGTCATCCTCGAGGTCGTCCCAGAGGTCGTCCATGAGGTCGTCCTAAACGCCACCCTTGAGGTCGTCCTAGACGTCGTCCTAGATGTCGTCCTCTAGGCTTCGTCTTGAGGTCGTCCAAGAAGTCGTCCTTGAGGTCGTTCCACCATAGTACAGCTTCGCTAGTCTTCCTTCTTTTCTAACTTGAGTTGTGAAACACTCGTCATGGTTCAGTATTTGTGATGAATGAATCGGGCCGCTTTATTTTTGCAAGGACCCTAGACTGTTAACTAAGTAGCTTTGATGAGGGTTCCATATGTAATTTCGATATTCTAATGGTGAGCGGACGAGTGTCTTAAATGCTGTGAGTTTCGTCTAGGTAAGAGGTTTGGTGCAAATTTCTTTTTAAAATACCAGAGTTCGTGCTGCCTTTTTTTTAGTACGGTTTCGATATGGAAATTGCACGTTAGGTCTTCAGTAATTTTAATCCTAGATATTTGTAAGAAGGCAACTGTTATATGCTGGTAGAGTTCAGTGTATACTTTGTGTTGTGAAGATTAGTTTTATAGGTAAAAGTAATTATTTCGTTTTTGAAGCGTTAATGTTCGTTTGCCAAGTCTTGCAGCAGCGAGAAACGTTATGAAGATCAGATTGTAGCAGAGAAAAATCTTCAGAATTTATAATAGGGCGGTAAATGACACAGTTATCCGCAGACAGGCATATAGATGAAGTAACAAAACATGGTAGGTTGTTACTGTATACTAGGAAAAGTACGAACCTTGAACACTTCCCTGGATGACCCCTGATTGAACTGGTAGAGTCAAGGAGTTAAAGTCGCTAATATGTACAGATTGCTTACGATTCAGAAAAATGAGGCAATTTGTTTGATTACTTTTTTTTTCAATATAAAGCTGCGAGAGGTTTTGAAGTAAACGCTGTTGAGGTACCGTGTCGAAAGTTTTGTCAAAGTTTATAGAAATAAAATGAGTAGCAATGAACACGTTGAAAATTTCCTCGAAGTCAGAGGAAGCCAAAAGGTTGAGTTTAGCAGAAGAGGGGTGGGCGGAAACCATGTTGACTTGAATGTAGGAGGTTATTTTTAATGAAGTAGTTAATTACTTGAGAGTAAATGACGTGCTCCTTTAGTTTGCAAGGTATGTGAGATGGATCAGTGATTTGAGGCCAGATGTGGGCTAACAGATTTAAAGATTAGAATAATATTATCAATTTTATGATAATATGGAATGTCTGATGTTATAATCGAAGCCTGGAGCAAGCGTGCTAGTACTTTTAAAATATATATTTGTCGATGAGTACAAATTCTGGTGAAATACTGTCACAACCTTGGGATGAGGTATGGCGTAAACGGTCAATCTATTTGGCTACCCTGGAGGGAGTAAAATGTATATCTTCCATTGTGGTATTTTCGGGGCTAGGTAGTGAAGGAAGAGGAAATGTTCCGTGTGTAAAGACTGAACAGAAATATTAATCTAAAATAGATGCTGCTTTATCACACGCTAACTCGTTCCCACACTCATCTGTTAGTTTTGGAAACTTCGATTCACTTTTAGGTGCTAAAGTTCGCCAAAACCTTTTGAGATCATATTTTAACATATTCAAAAGATCGCTTTCAAAATAACATGCCTTTCATTTCTTCACCTCGCTTTTATATACCTTGGTACATTCAAAATAATGATCCCATGACTCAGGTGAATGCTTGAGTTTTGCCTTTCTGAAGATACATTGTTTTCCTATTTAACAATTTTGTAAGATAATTTGTAAACCAAGCATGTTTACTATTCTTTTTGGACATCAATTCTGGTACATACTTATTTATGAGAACGTGAATATCGCATTTTAGAACTACCCAATTGGATTCAACGGAGTCGTCAAAATTAGCGAGAAAATTAGTTGTAAATTTGTGAAAGTGTGACAAAATGTTTTGTAACTCTGTCTTATAATAGTTGTAGTCAATTTGTATTTAATATTCACCTTTTCTGGCGATAGTGCAAGTCTGAATAAAACATTTTTAAGAACACTAAGTGGTTCCAGTGTATTAAATGAAACGACAAAAGGAAGATCGCTTTCAAAAAAAGATCAAGAATAGCGTTGGCTCGTGGTAATTGAAACAGGATCTGTGAACGACCTTACGATTTTATTAGACATATAAATGTTCTGTATTCAGCGACATCGCGACAAGAAGCGCCGGTAGAGCAGTCGGTCAAGTTGATATCTGGATAATTGAAGTTACCGCCAATTATTGTAAGACTGTTACGATGACGTTCGACAAAGAAATCTACACATTCTCCAAACGAATCAGCGAAACCACTTGTAACGCACGGTGGTCTACAGCATAAACCAGCAGTCAACGAGGAATACTCCAGTTGAACTCTAACCCAAAGAATTTCTGCGCTAATACTAACATCTATGATCTCTCAGTAGATTATGTTCTTGACTGCTATCATAACACCACCACCTTTGCAATGGCACCTGTTCTTGGGATAAATGTTATAGTTTCCTGACATGTACAATTCATTTTCAGCATTATCCGAAGATAACCATGTTTCAGTAACTAATATAATATCTGGTTTGCTCGTGTCAAGAATACATATCAAGTCGCCTTGCTTGGAAATAATACTCCAAAAATTGATTATTAAGAACGAAAGGCTGCGATTGAGATTAATGCGTATTTCAGTGAGTTTTGGGGTGGCGAGTTGTTCGAAAAAAGGACGAGTCATTAGTAGGTGTAATGAAAGGGCCAGAGGCGTAATGGAATGTAACCGTAATGGATGGAAAAAGTAGACGTAAATGTGGTCTATTTAAAAATGTCGTTAATGTCATCAGTGTATTTAATAATTAAAAAAAGTGTAACCAGTTTATGGTCTAGCGAATTCTATTCTTGTATTTCCCGAAAAAAAAGATATATTAAAATACTGCTTTTAAATTTTGGCTTTTGGATAGATTCGGTATGATGAATTCTGAAAGATCCTGTGGGGATCTCCTAGAATCAATATTATGACTAAAGTTTTTAGGAGGGAAGGAACACAAGAAGTTTCATCTGCTTATCGTTTCCCTATCCTCTTATGTTTGAACGTTGGCTTGTGTAAGCAAGTGCGGCGTAGAAGTATAGTTTCCGAGTGCGTTAATTGAGAATGAAACACCCTCCTTTCGGATGCATTCCAATTTGCACAATCAATCTGCCGTGCGGGGAAACCAAATGGTACTAGCATACTATGAGAATAGGTCAACTTAGCGTTTTATATGCTATACCTTTCGTATTAGTTTGTGTAAATAACGCTATTGATATTCTTTATGATTGACTGTAGAGACGCACTCTAGAGTGAAAAGGTTGTACTTATTGATTTCTGCTCGTAATTTTGAAGGGTTCTTTAAATGCGAGTTCTTCACGTACCCCCCGAATAATGCCTAACAGCTCAGCAGGTATATGTGTAAATAAACAAACGACTGAATCAGGCACATAGCCAGGATTTTGTTTCGGGGAGGGGGGGGGGGGGGGCCGCCCACGACAAAATGCTGTGTGAGGGCGAGAGGGGAGAGGAGGTCCCAGCAAAATCGAAGATTTTTTTTTGGGGGGGGGTGGGCCCAATGGGCGCCCCCCCTGGCTACGTGCCTCGACTGAATCTACTGCAAAAAGATGAATTGTAAACTAGATGTGTCTGGAAATATTGTTAAATGCAGTAAGAAATATAAATGACCTCAGCAGCGATCCCTGTGGTATGCCCTATTGCTTTGGACATATTGGGATGGATTAAATAAATAGGCAGCAGACATGTATAGCTAGGTTACCCCCAAAAGTAACTAATAACCGTTACTCGTTACCGATTCTCGAAAAGAACGCGTTACGTAAACTCAAAAGTAACGCTTTATTCCCTCGTTACTTTGGCAACGAAATACATAGCTACTTTTGTTTCGTGGTTTATTGTTTCCTTTTCGGTAGTCGTTGCACTTGAAAAGAGGTATCTCTCAAAGTTTTCATCGGCTATGTTTGCCCGCTGCCTCGAAATTACATTTGCGGCGACGCTGAAGAGTCGTTCTGCTGACGCGCTCGAAGGAACGGCAGTGTTGGAATTCTGGAAGAGCTGGTGAGTCGGGCATTCCCCTCTCTCTTTTGCTCTCCATGCTTCTGAAGTTCGATGTTGACACTAGAATATGTACCTTCCCGTGTTGACAACCTCCGAGTTAACATTCGGACTGAACACGCTTTTAGAAAGTTTCAACCGACGTTCCTTAATGTGTTCGCTGGGTGAAGAACATCCCCAGGTCTAGAGTTCGGCTGACTTGTTCAGCGATAAACGTTGTTATACTTTCATACTATTTAGTTGCTTTTCGGGTTGTCCCTCTGCCTTTGTCTCAGTAGACGCACGCTAAAGTTAGCATTAAACCGAGGCTGTTTAAACGGTGTTCTACACGTTACTCCTCCCAAGCAACAAAATGACGTTACTCCTTACTTCGCCTTAAAAGTAACAATGTTCGTAACTCGTTCTTTTCCTCAAAAATATCTAAATACATTACCCGTCATCAAAAAAGTAACTAGGTAGAAGTAACTCGTTAGTAGTGACGCGTAATGTACATGTCTGATACGCAGTAAGAAAAAGTAATAATTACTCGCTTTTGAATATTGAGGAGAGCTTGAGCAGTAGTGGTTGGGGATGTGAGATGCGATCAAAATGTTTTGCAAAGTATAGGAAAATTGCATTTGCTTGTCCCTTAATATTTATCAAGTTGGCTTAAGAATGCACTACCTCTGTTAGCTGTTTCACCGTTAATGGGGATTTTCTTAAACCATGTTGATGTGCGATTAGAATATTATTAATCTCGAGATAACCTAATATATGTTTGAAGATTATTTACTTGAGAAGCTTAGAGCAAGTACTATTCAATGAAATTGGTTTGTAATTTGCCTGGTTATTGCGATCGTAATATTTGTTTATGGGAATTATTTTCCCTGTCTTGCAATGTCTATCTACGACTTTATAAGAAAAAGAATTGGTAATTATTGTGTAGAAATATTTGAATGACGACTCTGCAAACCCATTAAAGTATTCATTATGCTCGAAATCAAGCCCAGGAATTTCTTGGGGTGAACGTGATTAAGCAAATTAAAAAAGCCTGTCTTCGTCATTGTATGTTCTCCATCCCAGGGTAAATATTGTCTGGAAACTTAAAAAGCACACAATCGTCTTTTTTTTAAATATGGAAAAACAAACCGTTCAATTTACCGGTGGTAATTGTACGAGAGAACGTTTAATTTTTCGTAGGCGCCACATATCGCACTTGGCAAAAACGGAACGCAACGTTAGATTAAATAAACATACCTTTGGAGTATGATGTTCTTTATTTGGATGTTTAACTGTAGTATTACATCTTCCCGGTCATCTACTCCTTGATGCTTCATAGCCTTTTTTGTGCGGTCGATTCTTCGCTTCACGTGGAGTATGTCTCTCGCAATCCACTGGCGTTTTACGCAAGTCTTTTCTTGACGAAACGTTACGTATCGCTGGACACAGGTTGCAACGATGTCAAAACAGCAAAGTCGCCGCTGATCAATGTCTCTGAAACTTGTTAAAAAAATTATCAAACGAGTTTTTCGTATAGTCGAGTACGCCTACATCGTATGCTTTCTGATAATCTGGTAAACTAACCACATGGGGATCTGAGTTTTCTCTTTGCCTAACTGTATGATCCTCTATATCTTTTTCTGATTGAAAAATCCACCTTGAAAGTCACATTGGCACCCAATGTTTAATAGTGAAATATTCAAATATACAAGATCTAGAGTTTAGTGAGAAGTGCCTTGGCTTCGGCGAGTGTCCTCTACGGCCTCCACTGAATGAAGAGAAAATTAGATCCAGCAGGGCTTCACAATTGTATCAATTAACGCAACACGCCCTCAAAACTGCATGCTTAATATTTGGCAAGTTGAAATTTCCGCTGAAATAAGGTTTCCCTTAGAGCAAACAAACTGCTCTAGATCAGCATTACCGAGTTGCCACTTCGGAGTTGTAACGATTCTGGAATCATTCAGCTCTTCCGCAACCCCGCGACCTCGTAAGGAAATGAAAATGGAATTAAGGCAGCCTTTGCAGGAAAGGAGTGGGAATGAAGATAGATGCATTTTGCCCGGGATGAAGTGGGAATTCAAGGGGCTCGGTTCTTAGGCGAGCCGCGTTGACCTGGTCAAAGTGGACCTTGAAACAACATCATTACACTTGAGATAACTCGCGGCTCATGTTAATTGAAGGATGAAAGTGACGTCCTCTGTGAAGTAAGCAGGACTAGAAAGTTACAAGTTTGAAAAGTTGTTGGCGGAGAGGTCTCGTTCCTGGCGCCGCGAGACGCGACCGGGTGGCTGTTGTGACCATGCACGATAACAGCAACAGTGGTAGGCCACCAGGCCGGGACAATGCCGTACCGCCCTCCTTTCTTGGATGCGTGACTCCTCACTTGCCATGTATCCCCTAGAATTGGAGAACATATATTATCCGATTGCGATGAAAATGGGTGGTTTGAAGTTTTGCCGTCTGTTACAAGCCTTTTACGCTTGATCGCGCGATGAATATATGCGGTGGCAGTCAATTTTTTACGGCTCTAAAATGATGAACAAGACTCAATCCTGGTTTTTGCTATTTTATGAGAACCGATTGCATTTAAAAGCGAAGCAAGGAGAACAAAATTATAAGTATTCACACGGCAAAAAAAAAAAATATGTTCAAAAACTTAGTTTAAGAAATAAAAGAAATCCACATGGAATGGAATGTCCGTGGTCGTCGTCGCTCAGTCACTGCTCAGTCTCTTGGGCCTCCTTGGTTGAAAATGTGTATGAGCTGGTCGAAGTACCTTACATGACTTGTGGCTTGTGGGTTCTGAAGCGAAGCGGTTGTATATCCGTCAAGGATTCAGGCCTTCGTAGCTGTCACTCCTAGCTCGGGGCACGGGGAACCGGCCGCAGCACCCGGTAGAAGCCCTTTTCGAATTCCCCTCGATGTACACCTCTTTGGAATGCAGCTCGGCCTAAGACTTCTTTGAATGCCTCGTATTTCTTCTTCTTATTCACCCTGCGTTCTTTTAATTTAGAACGTCTTGTTGATGCTCTGCACATACCTTTTTCGCGTCGGCTTTTTTGCGTCTTTTAGTTCCATATCCTTAAAAGAAGCCCCGAATAAATTATTTTTACACACACACACATGTGCCCGAGGTTTGCGTCGTTCGAATAGGGGTTAAAGCTTTCTCTGTACACGCCACAACCATTAGAGGCCATGAAGTTATATTATACGCTAGAGGTTCAAATAACGCTAGTGTGCTGTTGCAAATTGAAGCACACAGCCACCAGTCGGAAATTAACTTCCCGGTAATGTATTTCTATGGGAAAAAGCGAGTGCATTTTCACTCCGTGGTTAATTATGAGAGCAAATATCGCGAACAATTCATACGTACAAGGTAGATTGAAACATTTCTCAGTCACGCAGAGGAAATAATTGGTCAGTTATGACGTATTTCTTTCAAATTCATGGCATTGAAACGGTGCTAAAACGGCTTCGTGTATGTATTTATGTCCACTGTCAGACACTGTTAGCGCGAACACGGCGTCAGCACATTTCAGCATGGTGGATATCCGTGCCAAACGAACGAAGGACACGTGGAAAGCCAAGAGAGACGGCAAGAACTACGCAGTACCACTGAATCAGTAACTCCTTGTGCATGCAGACGACTAAAACAAACTTAAGGCAGAGTAATATAGCCCTTTTCGTAATAAATAGGACTTCATTCTTTAATGAATATGTGCGAAGATGCTTGTTCTGCGTTCAAAACATCGCACGCACGATCGAAATCTTTGAAAATAGAGAAAAGCCAGAGAACAGGTGCCCGATAAAAGCTGTCCGGCATTGGAAATAATAAAATATACACCTTTCATAGCCCACATACTTCACTCTTTGCGTTTTGAATGTTTTCAACCCCCTAGTAAAGATGGACGACGGGATGATTTTCACATATAGGACGGGACTGATATATTAGCAAAATACGAGGGGCGTTCATAAAGTTCGTAGTATTTTCACGAAGGAATAGAGATTCAGCAATCAAACTCGAGTAGTCGAGTAGGAGTTGAGACTTTTTCGACATGTTCGCCACCAAAAAAAGTTACCCCCTTTTTCCAGCGATGCACCACATGCCGGAGGCCATTGTTATAGAACTCCTCGTCTTGAGTGTTCAGGAATCACTCTACTTCAGCAATCACTTGGTCGCCGTCCTTGAAATGCTTTCCTCTTATTTGGCTACACTGGAAGCGTCTGTGCCATTTAACCAAAAGTGTCGTAAACTGGGACGTTGTAGCCGAACAACGCTCCCAGATTGGAATGAATATCCTTGGCATTGCTTCCCTTCAAATGAAAAAAAAAAAAAAAAAAAAAAAACGAATCACTGCATGTGCTTGGCGCCGACGGGCGTTGCATTTTTGTTTCGATCTCCCTAGCGGCGTTTCGAGCTACTATAGCAAGCGATGTTTATACTGTGCGGAAAGTAGAGGGACGCGCGCTCATGTTGATGCCTGTTTTGTTCAGTTTCCTTTAATTTTTTGTGCCGATAATACGAACTTTATGAACGCCCCTTGTATGAGCATCTCCCGAATGCTGCTTGATCCTTGAAAACATTCTACATCCACTTAGATTGTTGCAGTTGTTGTTTTTTTGCTTAGAAGGGTCGCTACGGAAAAGGTTTGGGCCTGAAATATAGCGAAGTTTGACATCATTAACTGGTAAAACAAATGATGTAAGTATAGCAATTACACATTTACAATGTTAATAAAGATGCATACTATTGGGTACGACCCAAACAACAAATGTTAACCATGTTATTTTCCGGAGAAGAGACAAAATGCACGTGCGTTTTCCTATAAGAATGCACAGGTGTATTTGTTGCTGCCTGCTTCAATTTGCCTCTTTGGAGTCGCATAGACACTAGCGGCAGTTGAACCTCTAGCGTACATTATAATAACTCTCCGCGAGGACCTGCTAAGATAGTCCGCACCAAATGAGTACACCTGCGGCAGCAGCCATCAGTGTTACAGCGTCCTTCGAGTTCTCGAAGACCACCACTCTTTTTGGCTTCTATTCGCTTCGGCTTCCGTGCGCTTTCGTGTAAGCCGGGCAAATTGAGCGTAGCTCGGGATAATCTCGGCTGTAGAGACATGCAATTTCTAGGAATGCCTTCACTAGAGTTGTGCTGATCATTTTAATTTGTCCAGCTCCTTTCATCGTGGCATCAGTTTCATTGTGAACTGACGACTCCGGAATGTTTTCCTCATTCCTCGTCCGCTCTCAACGGCAGCACCCTATTTGCTTTGTAGCCCGGACGTACTGTTTCCTGCCTCCACCCGGGGCTCTGGTCGCCCTTTCGCGTGGGCTAATCTACCTAGTGTGTGTGGTCATCTTTCTCTCTGAGAACATTTCCCACGATTACCTCGTATAGGGGACTGTCCATTCATATGGAAATCACCTTTCCTGTTTGGTAAGTTCATTCCAAGCTAACCTCCATTTCGCGTAACAAACGGCACGTTCCGTCTGCTAGAATCATCTTCGTTACTTGACCAGTAATATATTTTGGTTGTGACTAATGCCCTGCGCACTAACACGGTATTGCTTCCTGCCTCTCTTATCACTGTCACCGTTCCACAGTTCACTCTGCCGTCCATAATATGCATGCCTCCCGATACAAGTCTCCCATTTATGAGTTACATTTACGACGGATATTTGAGTGTCGCTTAACAAATGTTTCTTTCGTCTGCGCGGGAAAACACCCGTCTTGTTTTCGCTCTGCTCTCTCGGTGTTACAACGCACGAGACCTGCGGTTGGTCCTCCTGCCCTCGAGAACACCATTTTTACTCATGCAGGTGAGCTTTCGCAGGCTTGGCAGAAGGCATGAGACATTGGTCTTGATCTGCATTAGTTTGCCTTGTGGCCCACTTCAACAGATGAAAAACACCTAACCTTTCTTTCAGATTCGGCACTACCTCCAGATTCTCTCTCAAAGTGATCAACGGTCTCCTTTGATTCATCCCTGAAACTGGTTAGATGGGGCTGGCTCTGCGCTTCTAGGAAAGGGTCCTGCCATCTCAGCCAACGCGGAGACAGTACTACCGTTTCTTGCGTTCAAGAATACCGCGATCCTCAAATTATAGTTTCTCAAGAACTCTCCTGCCCCCTTCTGCTACCGTGTTCTTTCATACGTTTTCGGACATGACTTCATATCAACGCAACAATCGAAGAACCCCTAAAGTCTGATGGTGAACTGGCCACCCGTCTCCTATTCCGTCGGCTTGCTCTCTCTAAATCCTTCCACGATAGCCGTCTGACGTGTAGCGAAACCTCTGGAGAAAAGCCGTCTTGGCTTTATTGTAGTCAAGGGAATTTTCAAACTACACCTTACCTATCACCTCGAGGGCTTGTCTTATTAGACATATACTTATTGTAATGGCACACTTCTCTTGAGGCCATTCCTGTCCTCGTGCCCCAAGCTCAAAGCTCCTCGTCCCTCTCTTCGCCAAAAAAATGCGTCCCAGATAAAAAAAAAAAAAAGAAAGAAAAACGTTTATGTGGCTTACCAGGATTTTTAAGATGTTCCGACGTATTCCTCGAAAAATAATTAGGCGTCCTAGATGAGCGTCCAAGTTTTGAAGTGGGCCGGACGCACCCTTGAAGAATTTCTAAATGATGTAAAAGACCCGTCATCATGGGCGTACCAACCGGGGGGGCAAGGGGGGCGCTTGCCTCCCCAGTTCTCAGAGAGGGGGGGCAAGGCATGTGTTTTGCCCCCCCCCCCTGAAACAGCCGCCACTGGGCAGGGCAAGCAGTGGCCGGTGGTGCCCAAGGAATACCAAGGGTACCGCCCCCCGACCCGCGGGGCATATTTCTAACGCGCAGGCCATACACACCCTAGCAACGACCCTCACTCCGAATTGGCTGGTTCGTGGAGATAGGCGCTGCCGCCGTGAATATAGGCAGCGGTTACAATGCGAGTTTCCGACCGTAGCTTAGTGGTAAGATGTCTGCCTCATACGTAGCGGACCCGGGTTTCTATCCTTTTTTTATTTTTTTTCCTCGAACGTTTTGTTTTGTCGAGGCATTTGGCGATATTTACGACATTTGTTTTTTACGAGTAACACTGAAAAAGCGAATGTTGTCGACGAAACATCGCTGAACTAAATGGTATGGACTCTATTTACGGAGGTGCATGGGGGACAGCGGGGCTTGGGTGGCCGGCTGGACGCCGCAAAGCGGCGTGTACGGCGGGGGGAGCAGTGTGAACTGGGAAAAGTGGCGCCATTCATTGTTCTGGAAATGCTCGAGACACGTGCCGCGCACCACATCTGGGAAGAACATGGCGTCTGAAATCTAGCTCAGTGCTGCGCTGTGCCGCCATGATCTTCCCAAGGGCCGCACGTTGCACGTGCCTCGTGCATCGACGCACCTTGCGCTACTTTTGAAACATGAAGAGGCTTCAGCGTGAACACAGGCCGGGGGGGGGGGGGGGGGGGGGGGGGGCGAGGAAGGGGGGGGGGGGTTATTGCGCTTCGAGCGATACACGCGCCGTCCGAATCCGAAATCCAAGCTCCCGTGCGTTGCCGAGCAGCCAATCCGGCGTGAGCGTCGTTGCTAGGGGGTCTATCGCCTGCGCCGTAAAAGTTAGGGATTGACCGAATCTGCCGAACTTCAGATTCGTCAAAGGTCGGCACATGGCGAAATTGTGAAAGAAAGTTCGGCAAAGATTCGGCAAACATTCGGCAAATGTCTGCGCACGCGCACGAACGCGATGGGGCCATGGATCGCAAATGGACGCTGCGCAGTCGTTTGGGTAGCATCATACAGTTTAGTACAACCAGTGGTTACGGCGAGGTGTGGAGTAGGCAACACGGTAACTGTAAGGGAGGGGAGGGCCCCCCCACTCAATAACAAGTTGGTACGCCACTGCCCGTCATTTCATTTGTGGGGCCTGTGGGTGTGTTCTAATCTTTTTTTTTTTTTTTTTAAAGCACGGCACCTATCAAAACTGTTTTAACGGGTATGTGGGATATATCACGTCACCATTGAGGATATTTACGTCCAGAAGCCGCTTGGCCATTTTGCATCGGGCGGCCGCAACGAGCGGTCGCTCAATATCGGTTTCTCGTCCCACACGTGGAAGCCGACATCTTCTTGAGAAGCTCAGTGAGCCGATCAAGAAGAAGTTATTTCGTTGCCTCGTTTCTTGCCCCCTTTTGTCCGTCCGACTTCAAAAGCGTATCCAGCGAGCGGAATATGCACCTGAGATGCCACCGCGACGGCACCAGGGACGACACCGTGGTCGGGCTCAGGATACATCAACGGCGGCTGACGCTGGTGTCGCGTACGCGGTTTTCGCTAAGCGTGCTCCTGACAGTGTGAATGTGTGTGTGTGGTGCACCTGCTGGGATTTCTTAGTTGAACTACCGTTAATCTAAGTGACTTACTCAGCAACATGTTCAGCACCTCGAAATACATTTTGTTACAGCGATGGCTATTATGGGCTCTTTCCACCAATTTTAAATGACTTCCGTTGTTGATGTTGTAGTGTAGTAGGTGTTGATGTAGTAGTTGTGGTAGTTCTTATTGTTGATGTTGCTGTTGGCGATGTAGGGCGTCCATCGTCGATATTGCGAAATTCTTAAAAAAAGATCTCCCGCCAACGCCGCCCTCGGGAATCGAACCTGGGTCCACTGCGTGCAAAGGGGAGACCTCACCACTAAGCCACCTTACAGCTTACATTTTATTGCCGATTTTACGCAAAGCAATCAATACAGACGCTTTTGTTTAGAAAACAAGATAAAAAAATCATCTCCAGAAACACACACACTAACACACCAACCAACGAAGAGCGATGGGGATAAAAACTAGCAGCCAATCTTTTCAGTGTGAGCCATAATGAGTGTGGTTAAAAGGCCTTCACCATGTCAAGCCCACTAGCACAAGGACTTTGAAAAAAAAAAGCACGAGAACATGTTTATTGCCGTCTAACCTCGAACAGAATGTATTCATACTGAATTCATATTGCAATAAATTCAAATTAATAAAATATTCAGCGTATCACATATGATACAGTGGGCTCTCTTCAGGCATAACTGCACAGCCATAGGCTAATGCCTTGTGGTACTCATAGAAGCAGTTTCTATCCTTGGTGAGGCACTGGGTGATTTCACATTTCGCACCTATGATGGAGCTGAATCTATTTGCACTTGGTACACAGTTCTTGCGTCAGAGCCTGTTGCTGGTGACAAGTGGTAAATGCCCAACACCATCCGATGTCGTCTTGCAGCTCTTTTGGCGTAACTTTCCTTTTCTTCGATGGAGGTTATGGCAAGCACGCCGGCCCTCCCTTTGGAGCTTTTCCTGAGAGCATCAAGCTTTCAAACAACATTTCAATGAATGTTCTTAGCTTTATTGGCTTTTTGTTAAGCTGTGCACATTGGCGCCTTTGGATATTCCATCCATTTACAACACAGATGTAGATGGTATGGTAAAATATGTATAAATACCAGCGCCTAGACCTGATGGTGTACCCGTACAGGGATACTTGGTAGTTTTGCTGGTCAATACCTTCCATAAAACTCTTGTAAACAGCCACGATATCAGGGCGGGGGACGTCAATGTGCACCTCGGCTTTACGGTCATACCTTTTTACATGTCCTACTGGCTCTACAGACACAAAGTTTGACACAAGTGTCACTGCTTTTCTGTCAAACCAATAAAGAGAAAGGCCTTTCGCATTATCCACTTTATGGTCATGTGCGCTTTGCCCATGCTTTTTAAAAGATTTTTTTTACCCAGAAACTTGCAATCTCCAAGTCTGTTTTGGCGCAACGTTCCAACATATTGGATGCCTCTTCCAGTGAGCTTTTCCACAAGATCCAAGCTGCTAAAAACGTTGTCAGCTGCAAGTTTGAAACCTTCATCGGATGACACTTCACTGCACATGCTGTGGACAGTGTCGCCTCCAAGCCCATACGTGTATTCCTAATTGTACTGCCCCTGGTAAACTTCAAACTGGTAAAGAATTCCGGTCGTACCAGCTCGTCCCCACATCTTGAACCCCCATGGTGTAGGCTTGTTGGGAATGGACTGTTTTAGAAAGCTGCTCCCTGTAACAGCGACCATGATTTTATCAACTGCATTGAATTCCTCTTGTTCGATGCTTGTAAGATTGTGTTGCAGTCCCAAAATTAAGTGTCGAAGCTTCCACAGCTTGTCCTTCTTGTCTTCTTCTGTAACTCCCAGGTTATTCACAACTTGGAGGCAATTCGTAAGTTTAAAAAAAAACGGTTACGAGACATTGTATCTGCAATAGGTGAGTACCTTGTGCTCTGCTCCCAATAGGACCTGACGTTGGGCATTTTCACCAGTCCCATTTGTAGATACATACCAATATACTGCTCAAGTTCCAACGCAGTGGTACTGACCGAACCTCCGTACTTCTGCGCGATGTAGAGGTTCGTGTGCTCCACTAACCTCTTTAGCGTAAAGTTTGCAAGGAACTTCCTGAAGAGCGTGATAGGAGATTCCAAATCGGATGGCTCACTGAATGTCCCTTCAAACATCTGGTGTGGTACTTGGAGCAGATCTTTTTTTTCATTTGTTTTCTGGAAGGGAGGACGATGCCATAGATGAGCCGCAGTAGTTTTCCAGCTCTCTTCTCCGTCATTGGCGTCCTCGTGACCTGCAGTCTGAGGAAGGACTCAATCTTCGTCTTCGGTTTCCGCACAGTCAGCGGGGTTCTAGTCCTCGTCTTCAATTTCGGACAGATCACTAAAGTCACTCACGTCTCCACCAGTGACGACACGCTCCATAATGTCCCTCGCTGTGATATGTAAAAAAATTCAGTGGAAATAGGCCTTTGTATTAAGGAGTATGCCATGAATTTGAGACTAACAATACAATCATAGTGTAAATTATAAAAATATATAGCCTCAAGTAGCGCCCACTGTATCGAAAACGCTACGCTCAAAATTGCCACGCTATCGGCCAGCCTAGAGAATCGAGATATAACCAATTATCATATCCTCTGATCGCACCACTAATGTAGAATAACGTTGATGCAGTCGTTAGGTAAAAATGACATCTAGTCACCATTTTTCGGGTAGAAAATCTCGTCGGGATGCCAGCCCGCTCGCTGCCCGAATCGGCCATCTTTCAAAAGCGTCCAGGAGACACCAAGCGGCGCTTTTTCGAACTAGAGACACGTGAAAATTCCTTTTACTGTATCAAAAGTGAAACCATGGGTTTTCCTTTCATCCACATGTACACGAATCTGAGATTATAGGTTTCGAAATCGGCGTAGCGTATAAGATACGCTCGGTGCTGTGGGGCTAAGGGACACTGAAAATGTATACACGAACTCATTTCTGCTACGTCACGTCGCGGTGTTGGCGCGTCGGGCGCACTTCCGGTCTGGGGCTGTGGGCGGAAGCTGCAATGGGGCACGTGCATTCCTGTGTTACTTCAGAAGAAACCGGACAAAAACCTGCCTTCTGGTCAAAACGCCGCAACTGGGGCTTTACCAAAAGAGTCGGGAAAGGTTGGGCAGGTCAGTTTTCATGCGTTTTCTGCCTGCTCGGTTCGTCCGATAACGTGAACAGGGGCCGTGAAAAAGGAAAAAACAGACGCCGTCGGACCAGGATTGTTTGGGCGGAAAGCACTTTGGATTGAATTCACGGATACTTGTGGTCGTCAGATTTATTTGTTTTGTTCCAACATGAAAGCGGGAAAACCGTCAAGTTGCGCGGACCACCTGCGCACTACGTTCAGTGCGTCATCACGTTCAAACGTCCGCCTCATCGGTCGAGCTGTCGTCTGCTCTCTCAAACGTTTCTGCTTGTCGTCTGCTCGTTCAAACGACAGCGGCCCGTAGACGAAACGTTGACCCGGTAATTGCGATAAGAAGTGCAGACCTCAAAAGACGTTTAAGTTTGAAGGTTGCTTCGGGTAAGTAGGCTCTGTAACAGTGGGTGATTAGCACAAGTAGGAGACAAGCATGATTGCTGACACGTCTCGACGCCCGAGCCGTAGGCCGACGTTCCATTTATTGGCACGTGCTGCCTGGTGCCTGCGCACCTGCAGACGATGATGTTGCTAGCCAATTTCCGATACATCCCCCTTTCTTTGTCTTGAGAGAAAAAAAAACAAAAAGAAACAAAGTGCACACAATACAAAAACAACACACACGCTCAATATATCATAGATTTGCGCAGTCCTTCGTCTGCTCCGAGTCAGTCACACTACTTGCTGAAAGTTCTCGTCATATGTCAAGCGCTGTGGTGGGCAGACTTGTCGGGACGACCGCCTGAGCGAAGGTGACGATGGTGGCGATGTTGAATTCTGACTGGTGGTGCTACTCGTACTGTTTCCTTGAGACGCCTGCTCCAGCTGGTGTGGATAAACTATCAGTGCCCCTGTGTCCCGGCAGTGAGGGCGTGGAAGGTGGCACACCTTCGTCGGCCGTGTCATACCCATCGGAGTCGAACTCATCGAGAAAGCTTGGCGCCTCTTCTGTCTTCAAAAGGTGTTGGCGGTTCCTGCGCATTTCTCGTCCCTGATCTGTGAGAATTCGATATGACCGCGGGCCTTCGCCTCCCACAACTTGCGCTTTTCTGTCCCAGGCTTTGTCCCCTCTGACTCTAACACTGTCGCCTTCTTTTAACGGGGCGAGTTGGTGTCCGCGATTTAGGTTCTGGGTGTGCTTGCGTGCGGAACGTGCTGGGGGAGTCGCAAAGTCTGGTAGAAGAGTACGAGGCCTGCGGCCCATCAGTAGCTCTGCTGGAGCTGTTCCACACTCGAGCGGCGTCGCACGGTAGTTCAAAAGACCAAGCCAAGAGTCATCGCCGGAGTGTTCGCATTTTTTAGGAGCCTCTTGACAACCTGAACGCCTTTCTCGGCGATGCCGTTGGATCTGGGGAAGTATGGACTGGAGGTCACATGAACGAAATCGAATCGTGCAGCGAAATCTGAAAAGTCCCGTCGCCGCGAACTGTGGTCCACCATCCGTGCATACGTCAATGGGTATTCCATGACTAGAGAAAATGCTTTCCATGGTGCTGATGACCGTTCTTGACGTCGTGTCCTGCAGTTCCGCAACTTCCGGAAAATTTGAATAAGAGTCATAGATGACCAGATAGTTCTTTCCCGCAAAATGACAAAGGTCTGCTCCAACTCTTGCCCAGGGCTGCCTGGGCGTCTCCCGGAGCAACAGCGGTTCATCGGGATGACGATATGTAAAGTGTTTGCAGGTGGAACACTTGCTGATCCACGCAGTTATGTCTGCGGTCATTCCTGGCCAGAACATTAATTGTCTTGCGCGAGATTGACATTTTCCCAGTCCAAGGTGCCCGCAATGCACGCGCTGTAACATCTCTAGTCTTAAGCTTCGTGGTATGACTACTTTGGAGCCCTTGAGTAGTACACCATCAATGACGGAGAGCTCCGACCGGAACGGCTTAAACTTGCCTTGCAGTGGCGCCTTTCTCATCAGGCCATGGATGACGTCTTGGAGTTCACTCTCTTGTGCTGTTTCTTTGACAAGACGTGCTTTGGTCTTTTCACTCACTAGGGTGGACAGAACACCTGTTGCGTGGACGTCGACATCGTCAGTAGTTGAAGCGCTGCTCCCGGTCCTTATGCGAGACAGTGCATCCGCCAGTATCAGTTGCTTGCCTGGGACGAACTGTAACGTAAATTCGTACCGCATTAGACGCAAAAATAGTCTCTGGAGCCGTGGTGGCATATCACCAATAGCTTTTTGTGCAATAGCTAGTAACGGGCGGTGGTCTGTTTCGATAGTGATGGATTGGCCATACACGAAGTCGTGGAATTTTTCGCATCCGAATACTATGCCTAGATTTTCCTTTTCAATCTGTGAATACCTGACCTCACTGTCTGTCAGCACCCGTGACGCGTAGCCTACTGGACGCCATTCTTTTCCGTGCTGTTGAAACAGAGCAGCTCCTAGAGCACCTTTCGATGCATCCGTTGACAGTTTAATTGGCTTTGAGGGATCAAAAATGGCTAGAACTGGACCTTCTGTTAACATTTGCTGAAGTGAACACCACTCACGCGTGTGGACATCGCTCCATTCGAATAGTGAGTCTTCCTTAATCAAGTCTCTAAGCATGGCTGTCTTTGATGATAAATTAGGAAGGAACTTGCCGAAGTAGTTTACGGCTCCTAACAGGCGTTGGACCTCCTTTTTGGACGTCGGCAGTGGCATCTCGCGAGGACATCGCATAGCTCGGGGTCCGGCTTGATTCCGCTCCGGCTGATCTTGTCCCCTAAGTACCATATCTCTACTCCAAACGTGCATTTCTCAGCGTTCAGTGTGATGCCACTTAACTGGGCTGCCCTCAATGCTGCTCTTAGCCGCAAATCATGTTCTTCGCGTGAAGTTCCCCAAACCAGAACGTCGTCAATGTAAACTCTGACGCCTGGAAGATCATCAAATATTTGGCTCATGGTTTTCTGAAAAACTTCAGGCGCTGAAGCGATGCCGAAAGGAAGCCTTAAATAACGATAACGGCCAAAGGGGGTTGCGAACGTGCATATCTGGGATGTGTAATTGTCAAGCGGGATTTGATGAAACCCGTTGTTGGCATCTAGCTTGCTGAAATATTTTGCGTCAGCTAGCTCTGCTTCAATGTCCTCCCTTCGCGGCAACTGAAAATGTTCCCTTTTCAAGGCGGCATTTACGTGCTTAGGATCCATACAAACACGAATCTTCCCCGTTTTTTTTCTAACCACAACCAAAGGGCTCACCCAATCGGTCGGCTCCTGAATTTTCGCGATGATGCCGCCTGCAACCATCCTGTCGAGCTCTGCTTTCAAGGGGCCCCGGAGAGCATGAGGGACACGTCGGGCCGGTATTACTACCGGTTGTGCATCTTATTTGAGCACCATCCTGGATTCAGTCTTGGTTTTTCCAAGCCCCTTGAACAAACCCGGGAATTCGGATGTCAATTGCTGCTCCAGGTCACTCTTGTTTTCTATGGAATCAACTCTGTTGACCAATCCAAATTTCTCGCAGGCCTCAAGGCCAAGAAGGGCTTGCCTTCCTTTCTTTATAATAAAGAAGTTCAACCGACCCCTTTGTCCGTGTATCTGAACGTCGAGACACACTTTTCCCATGTGTTCAAGCGTCGCTCCGCCGTAGGACCGCAGGGTTGAGGAACTCGGCTCGAGTGGCGTTGTCAGACGAAGTCTTTTGTACATAGACAGGGGCAGCAAATTTGCTTGTGCTCCAGTGTCGACCTTCAGACGGGCTTCGTGACTGCCTATCTTCGCTGTGACCATCCAGTCGCTCTTTTCTTTTCCTCTTTCTCCGTTGACTGACAGAATGTCGAAATCGTCGGTGTCCGTGCAAGAACCCGTTGTTTGGTTGATCACGTTGTCCACGGACGTTTTTGCGCTATTGCAGACTTTAGCGAAGTGGTTCTTTTTGCCGCATTTCTTGCATGCCTTACCAAATGCTGGGCACAAGTGGGGCTCGTGAACATAGCTGCAATACTTGCATTTCTTTCTGCTAGCTACGGGGTCAACGGTTTCTTCACGTGCTCGAATGTCTTGTTTTGGCGCTCCGAGAGTTCTGCGGATTTGCTGAAATCTACAGCCTTACTCAGGGTGAGGTCTTTTTCACGCAGGAGTCTTTCCCGCAGTTTCTTGCTGGCGGTGCTGTAAACGATCTGGTCACGCAGCATCGATTCCGACAAGTCCCCGAAGTTGCAAGTCCTTGCCTTGAGCTGCAGGTCACCGAAGAAGAGCTCGAAGGCTTCCCCAGGCTCCTGAACTCTGGTCCTGAATACGTATCGCTCGTAGGTCTCGTTGACCCTCGGGAGACAGTAGTCCTCGAACTGCTGCACTAGCAGATCGTAGTCTTTTTTTTTCGTCGGCTGTCAACTGGAACGTATTGAACACGTCAATTGCTTCCTGCCCGGCTACATGGAGGAAAATCGCAGCCTTCTGCTGTTTCGTTCTCGGTTCCTTAGTCACTGTGGCTATGAAGTACAGTTCCATTCGTTGCTTGAAGCGTTTCCAGTTCTCGGCCGTATCTTCCGATAGCCGGAGTCCTTCTGGTGGCTTCAGCTCAGTCATGCCAAATCTCGCGTTTCGCTCACCTCAAAGCGGAAGATTGTCGAGCCACTTCTGACACCATGTAACAGTGGGTGATTAGCACAAAGAGGAGACAAGCATGATTGCTGACACGTCTCGATGCCCGAGCCGTACGCCGAATGTTCCATTTATTGGCACGTGCTGCCTGGTGCCTGCGCACCTGCAGACGATGATGTTGCTAGCCAATTTCCGATACAGGCTCGGTGTAAACAGTAGATATAAGGAGAGGTTGACAATTGTTACCAGTGGCCATCACCGACTTGTTATGCCTGATTCACTCGGTCCGATTCTGCTTGAGATTTTCAGTATCGACGTCGACATCTCAGCTACGCTTCTGGCTTTTGCAGCCCGAGCGACGTCATGACTGAAAATAGCGAGCAGAACCTCACCGTGGGAATCAGGCTTTAGCGTCCATTCTGCGGCATCCACGCGGAATGAATCGCCGCATGTTACATTATTCACGGCAAGTTTTGCGGTGTAACGAGCCTCGTTAATTTCGGTGAGGCCGCTCAAGTAGTCAGACATTGCCAGGAAGACGTAGAATCAACAATTCAAACGCGAAAAAGAGCGCGGGGACTAGCACCGACGCCGACAACGTCCCATTCCAATGGTTTGTTTATGGGCGACGGCGAGCTTCTTGCCCACACCCCCATCGCGCATGCGCGGCGTCGGTGGCGTCCGCTAGGGGCGCTCCGGTTTGTTTGTAAATATGAGTTGGTGTATATATGCTCGCCAAGGCTTTTCTTTTTTATTTTTATTTTTACAGGGCATATGGTGCATATTTACTCAGAACACAATTTGCGGCACGAAATTTCCCGATTCCAGTTCTCGATCGGCGGCTCGAAACCGTCTATCGAGTTGGCCGATCGATTCTCGATCGGCCAACTTGAATTTGTTCATTGACATTTTCGTTAATGAAACGATTTGTGGAGCACCCTCTGTACACCAGGCGTAGTACTTTAAGCAGAATCGATCCAAAATTTAGGTGCTCGAGTATTGCAATGTGAAGTTCATGCGAGACCTGATCAATGGCGTTATCGCAATCAATCTGGAGCATGGCAACTACAGTGCGCGAATTGCGAAATTAAAGAATACTTCTAGCTGTTGATATTTTAGATATATGTTAGATATATTGTGTGTCTTATTTCACACGTCTGGTGGGGCCCGATAATATCTGTGATGTCATACTACAGTCGCCTAGCTAATATTTCCATTACTATCTTAAAATGAACCTTTGCCCAAACTGATTGGACGGTATGCAGATATTTTCCTCAGTTTTATCTTGGCATCTGTTTTGGGAATTAGAACTGAATGTGCACGGGCGAAAGATTAAGGTAGAATCATTTTGTGCATATTATTCGCAGTATACCTGACATAGTATTAGGATTGATATCATGTTTAATCGCCTTGTAAGAAGCCACAATTAGGCCATCTGGGCCGGAGGATTTTCCGGGGTTTAAATCATCGATGGCTGTTTCTACTTTTATGACAGTTTTCTTATACAGCTTTTAAACATTTATGTTTCTACAAGACAAACAAACAACTGCTTATAGAAATCAACGAAACGCGCCTTTCCTTTTTGCATAATAACCGTTACTACACTACTAGATTTAATTTCCATAATATCATTGTCTAGGCTATTTTTGTTTCTTTGCCAAGTGCTGTTATCGTTGGTGCTTCGCCTAGGAGCAGCTTTCCTGCAGTTCACTAACCAGTGCCGCGTCATCTCGCTTTTGGTCTAACACTTCAGGCTGTGATTTTACCGCACAGATGCCATCTTTATAAGCGCCATGCACTCCACTCTCTCCGTCTTTGAGCATCTTCCGATTGTTTTACAGAGGTTATTTCACTTATTTCCTCAATATTCTTAATTGCGCCCGCTCTTTCCAATGCTTGCGCCTTAACGTCTGGCATAAACAAGTCCCATTTAAGTGCGTAATTATTTTTAGCCCCTCCGAAACCATTTATTACGCTTTTCTTACATCTGTAAGTACATCACCGTTCATCAGTCTACTATTTTACTTTCACAGTTCCCAGCAGAATTTGTTCTTGCTACTGGCAAGAGTAAACGTCACCAGACAGTGGTCACTGAAGGACATGGGCATCACACAATATTTGCTCCATAAAGGGAGAAGCTTTCTGTATAAACGTGCATGACTAGATCCTTGAAAATAAGTAGATTATATTAGAAAATGAGTAGATCTATCACCAACGTCATTGAGGCCGTACTCAATGATTTTATTAAAACCCACCGTATTTGGATCCCTGCTCACTACTCAATCACTGACTCCGTACACTGCGCATCCGCCTTTTATACTGCTCATTTTGAAGGTACGGATTCCCTCGATGATCATCTAAGCAATAAATAATTTTAGAAGTATGTAGATTTTCGTCAGTAATGTTACTGCTTTGAAGATATTCTAAACAGCAGAAGGGATGAATCTTTTAGTAAAAAAGTACACGTTCACGCTGTAGTTATTTGCGACAGCCAATAAGACCACTCGCTCCACTGCTATTCCTAGCAGCGATCTGTTCGCTTCCAAGCAAAGCACGTCTTAGAATGGCGCGAGGGGTGCCAGTCTTTTTTTTTTATCATAGTATTCGTTTTTGTTTTTGCGCTGCTTGTGTTTCGCGGAAGTGGTCGCGGTGAATTTACTTCTGCAAAAAGAGTATTCCCTCAGCAGCTGGGAGAGACGTTCCGCGTGCAGAGAAATCACTTTCCGACCAGCATGAATGTGGTCAAAGCAACGATTTGCGGGAGGTGTCGTGTGCGGTTAGGTACGTGGTGGGTTCAAAAACAAGAAAATGGTTTGGATAACTTGCGTAAATAAGGAACTATGTCGCACCCGGTTATACGTCGTCGGCGGAAGAAAACAAATTATATTCACCTGTTGTTGTGCCGACTGGCTCTGGCGAATCTCCAGAGTGACATTGATGACGTGGAGCACTCGGTGTTCAGTACTCATCCGATGGTCAGTGCGTTATTTGTTAAGAGCTCATGAATTTGGCATTGACGAGAGTACTATAAAATCTACATTTGAAGTTGAAGAGGGCTTTGAGCTCGATTCAACGCTCTGAGGTTATTTAATTGAAATAAATTGCACGAAGGCAGTTTTTCTTCAAGAAAAAGGACTCAACAGCCTGAGATAGTTAAAAGCATGCCTTTAACATTGACATGTAGTTGAAGAATAGGTTAACTACGAAAATAAACAAATAAAGCTAGAACAGTGGGAGGTAGGTTTGTGGGCTCGGCTACAAGCCGACTGTCAACAGAAGACTATTCAACTATAACAACAAGCAAATTTACCTACACTGTAAAAAAAAACCGTAAGTTAACAGCCGCTTTCAGAACTGGAAAGCGCCGTGAGAGGCGCGCACGGGCAAAACGCCGTAGAGGCGACATGACGGCACGAGTCCGTAAATATACGGCTTCACATATTTCTTATTTCAGGTCTGTGTTCGCTTTTCTTTCAAGTAAAAACACATAACACACACCACGTTTGCTCTAGGGATAGTTTTCTTGTTGGCAGATGTCTCATGTTACGTGCCATTCGTGCGAATGCGAGGATCTCTTTGACCGGCGGAGGGAGACCCACCCGAAAGCCGGCGCACTCACCTCGCGGACGAAGACACGCGAGCGATGGGAGCGCGAGGAACTGGAGGAGCGCAGGAGCGACCACGTGATGTTTACTACGCCGGTCGGTCCGTACGCTCGCTCGCGCGTGAACCACCAAAGGCGGTGAGGACGGCTGGGCTCTTCGTTGTCGCCGCGATCATCTGTCACCATTCAACCGGACTAAGAAGGTAAGCTAGCTCATTTTCGCATGCACCTTGCGAGATAACCGAAGTGCAGAAGGAATCAAAGACGCGTAACTTAACGCAATAGGCGCGGGCTCAGTCAGAAAACGCGCTAAATGTTTTGCTTTAGCTTCCCGACTCAGTTGCACGAGGGAAACCTATCCACGCATCAGACTCGACTCGATGGACGTGTGCAGGCACAAGGCTCATCGCCATGGGTGTTTGGTTTGCTCTGGGCTGAGTGGGCTCTCCCGAACTCTTTCTGTTCGTACCTTTTTTGCTTTCGGGCGCCGTCACCCTTTCGCTTTCGGGCGCGGTAAGAACCGGCGAAATCAGATTTTAACATGAAACACTGAACCGCGCTCGTTGAATAATTATAATGAGCGCTCTCGCTTACTGAATTTAAGAGAGCATGTCGTGTTTTCTCTAGTTTATACACTGATGTTTAGGACAATTGCTGGATCGCGTTCCCCGCTTGATCGCTGCAGCCCGAGTGCGGCCACCGGACGGCAATCTTGCATGTTGAGAAAGCACGCTTTTGGAGCGTTGCGGAGGCTGGCGGCAGCGTGCTGAAGACACGGTTTCTACTCGTTCGTCGTCATTCACCGAAGAAGTTCTTTAAAACCCTATGTAAGTAAGACTTGCCGTTGAGAACCCGTGACAATTTTTAAGGAAGCGCAGTGCCGCAGAAAAAAGGCACAACTCGTCGAAAGCAAGTTTCGCCGGTCTCGCGGCGTGTTCAAAGCATCCTTGGCACGCCGAAGCGCTGCGTCTCTATGCCTTCGCACGCTTGGATGCCGGTCAAGAATCGACACCGTGTGGATGTGTTTTGTGAGTGCAATGTGCCTTTAGCCGTATGTGCCTCTGGAGCAGCGTTTTACTTTACTCTGACAACTTTATTTATAGCTAAGTGGCGACAGAAGAGGGGGGTGATGGTACGTCTTTTTTTCGTTGTTAGTCGGTTCAGAGAATACCGCGCACAACAGCTCCTCATCACTGATCAGCGGTGGCTCATTATCAACCTACGTAATTTCACTTGACGTTTGAGCACGGCTCGCCTAATTGTGATTGGTCAACAGACTGCGCACGACCATATGGACCGCGCTTCAAAGATTTTCATTCTCGCCGTCTTGTACTTTTGCCTTCGAAAACCCTCCTTGCTCCACAGCGTTGCTCTATTTGTGCTGCTATGTGATCTATTAGAGTAGATTTGGAACATAGCCATGGTTAATAGTGCATAAGAGCAACTGTACAGATTGCTTTCCCCCCTTTATTAATAGCAACTCGCCTGAACATCTGGACGATCCAGAACTCTTTGGCCGATATATGATGCAAAGACATCTATGCGCGACACACCTTCAAAACTTTGCCGCAGCACCAGTCCTTAGAGACTCAGCGCTTCGGCATGCCAAGGAAGCTTTGATCATGCCGTAAGTCCGGCGAAACTTGCTTTCGACGAGTTGTGCCTTTTTCTTGCGGCACTGCGCTTCCGTAAAAATTTACACGTGTTCTCATCAGCAAGTATCCAGCTTACACAGGGTTTTAAAAAACGTTTTTGGCGAATGACGACGAACGAGTAGAAAACGTGTCTTCAGCACGCTGCGGCCAGCCTCCGCAACGGTCCAAAAACGTGGTTTTTTGACATGCAAGATGGCCGTCTGGTGGCCGCACTCGCGGAGCGGGGATGCGCGATCCAACAATTGTCATAGAGATCAGTGAGTTTATGTGTAAAAAAAGTTCATGTCTTCTTGTCTATGGCAGTTTGTTTCGAGGTAGGCCACTGACCTCCACTAGAGGGCTGGATGGTGCATTGAGCAAATGGGTATGATGCCACCGGAAGTAAGCGACTTGTCTCGGAAGTGAGCGCTTGACAGGCTTTCCCACTCTTACGAGCGGTGGTCCAAACAGTGTCCAAGGCGCTTGATTTGCTTTTGTTATATCAAGAGAGCCTGCTTGTTGCACAATAACAGTTCATGCAGGCCCGAGAAGTCTTCTTGGAAGCCATTTGATGTGTGAGAATTTCGAAATTCTAGTTGATTAAGTGTACATGCACCAAGTTCAAATGCCTCATTCTCAAGATTGATTACTAAAAAGGATTATTAAAACCTTCGTAAAAATGCAAGAAAGCGTGAATCAAAACATTAACTAAATGCACTATAAAACCCAGCAAACACTTGACTTCCGGGACAAGCATCGAACTTCCGATGGCTTCACTCGTGCCCGACACGGAGCGAGGCTAAGCGCCTTCTAGCACCCTGTATTAGAGATCAGTGAGGTAGGCCTACCGGGCGAACGACGGCCTTGCGTGCATAACATACCACGGAATGGCACCACCGACGTCATTAGATGCTAGAAAGCCTCAAGTAAGAGTGCGTTCAAATTAAACCATGGAGAGCGTTTGCAATTTAATGGCGGCGTTAGAGATGGCGGATAATACACTTTTCTGCGTGTAAAAAATGCCTATCCTATCGCAACAAAAATGGTGTCTATAGAAAAGTGTTATTTTATTCTTCGCGTAAAATCTTCAAGCATCTGTTTATGACCGGATTTACGTTGAAAAACCACCCGTAGCCCCATAGACCAACACCAAAATTTTGCAATTTAATGGCGCCCATAAACACATGCCCGATCTAGCAGTTAAACATACTGTTACTTGAGGCTCTTAATTAGATGCTGGCTTGAAGCAGATGACGACATGCCCCCTGCTTTTGCAGCTATGATTTATTAAATACTTTCAGCAGATATGATGTATTACCGCTCGATAATAAATAGGACTGAGTTACACAAACCACTTCCGTCCCACGCCGAGCTTCCATAGACGAAAACAATTTTGTTCTCTCATGAAATTGAGGAACCCCGAGTTACTCGCTTATATTTGCCTACGTAAAAGCGACTATTAAATTATGTGCTCAAGCAAAAGGTGGCCACTTTCCGAGAAGAGTGTTCAGCCCTTAGTTTCCCTTTTGTAGTAGCTTCTCATTGCCTGGAACGATTATTGATGCCTTGCGTGGGAGGAAGAGCGGTGTCAATCATTGTTCCGGTGCACCTATTACTTTAGGAACACTCGTATGAATCTTCCTCGCATTATTTTTATTTTAGGGAAAAATGCTTGTTGTGACGTGTGGTTTATTTGCTATGTTAAAATAATTTTGTTGCTTTGCAGTTGTTGAAGATGGGACTGATTTAGTAATCGCATCGAGATTTAAAGGCAATGAGGTTCTTGCCAAAGTTCTGTGTTTTTGCTTTCTATCCCCTTTTATTACAACACTTCCAAAAGCAATCTTTTTGCTGCGAATAATTGTGTTTTATAATTGCAGTTATAATAGTTTTATGGCACTTTGAGGAACTGCGGGAATTTCTATAGTACTTGCATCGCTTTTTACAATGTGATGAACCGGAATCGCCTGCTCCAAAAGCTCAAATATGGGGGACACGCTACCACAGCCGTGATGAAGCGCTCACGCATATTTTTGCTGCAGATTATACTTCTGAGCATCGCCAGCAATGACGGGGCCCATATGCTGGACGAACCACAGGACGCCACGGAATTGATCATTCTCGAGCCAACCACGGGAAAACAGTGGCTCCTGGGACCCATCTTGGTGGATTTCAAGTTGGGAGCATTAGGAGCCTGCCAACACTGGTCTTCAGCTACAATGCCTCTACAAAAGCCGCCATCCCACGCCAGTCATTCGAGGCACGCTACCACAGCCATGATGGAGCGCTCGGACATCTTTTTGCTGCAGGTTTGTTATTTGAATACTTCAGCTTGCCGTCGTTCAAGCAACTATTTGTCTGCTAGTGGTATCCTGCCCCAGTACTTGTTTGTGCCGTTTTTGTTGCGTGTGCTCTTGGTTTCGGCACGTCATGTCCTTAAATTTGCAATGTGAAATAAATTCAATGAAATGTGTGCTACAAAAGCCATTTTTTTGCTACAAAAACTGCTACAAGCAGTTCTTTTCTAAGTTTCACCACTGATTATTACATTTTGTCTGTTAATGCATGGAAACATTAGCCACTAGTGCTTTCTTGTCTTTGAAACATTCTCGGATAATGATATGGTTTCAAGTTGAACTGCATCATTGTTTACTTTTAGAATGCAACACGCATCTCCGATGTTGAATCCGAAGAGCTTCCCGCAGTGCCCATCTGCATCACACTGGGCAAGCCTTTGTGCATCTGTTGGCATGCAGGATACAGCACTACTTTATTTCAATTGTAGGCTACTCTATTAGCCAAGGTTTGTACTTCGAGTGTGGTTCGGTACAAGGAAAATAGTTTTTTTTCCATATGTTCACAAATCTGGTTCCCTCCATTTTCAATTGTATATAAGTGGCTCAGATAAGAAAGATTGTAAATAATTTAAATTTCAAAAAAACAGAAAAAAAAAGACGGAAGTGGCACATTATTTCTAAGTTCACAGTTCACCATTTGCATCTCTGGTTTATTTCTATGGTATATACTACACAACAAGTAATCACCCTGTGCCACCTACCTTATGTGAATGCTGAGGATGCTTGCTTTTGTTTATGGGTTGAAGATAATCGATCCTTTTTTAATAAAGAGATGGACCGGATGAGGAAGCAGTTGTTGTTGTCACGAGCCAAAATTTCACCAGCTTCCACATATCCTTGCGATTCTATCCTGATAGCCTGCAGTTATCTGATCTTATTGAACTCTGTCATGCAACCGCATCTGGTAACTGTACTGCCAAATGTTCACACAACACCGAGGGCTGTCTTTGATATAGGGCTTTGCTTGACCTGCACAGGCTATGCAAAAGCAGATCATATATTGTTTCCACCACACAATGCACCTGGAGGTGTCTCCTCTTCCAACGTTTTTTTTCGCTTCCCTTCTCTGGTCAATACACTAACTGATATCCATGTGGGTTAGGTGGTGCCAGATGATTTAAGTTGTCTTCTATGTTTTGTGTTTTATTTTTAATTCCTGGTAGCAAACCTCCCCTGAGAGTGATCCTTTTGTTTGCCGAGTCACTTCTATCCGTACCTGTTTTTTATGTTTCCTTTGTGACGTATCAACTAGCCAAACTACAATTTTAGTCACCATGGATTTTGATCCTAATTATATTGACGAGTAGGATCACTTGTGGCTCTGTTTTGGTTGTTGGAGCACCATAAAAATCCACACTATGTTTCATGGGAGTTACTTCAGCTCAAGTTCAAGTTCATTACCCTCAAGGGCATTCTTGTGGAATGCATTATATGGGGGGGGAACATACTAAATAGATTAAGCATTAATTTCACGTACACATAAACAATTGTTTATGTGTACGTGTAAAACAAAAAACAGCTGTAGAAATTATTTTAGCATTCAACTGGTTCTAGACTTTTCAGGAATGGAAAAAATGAAATCTAAGTGTGTCACTGAAGCCCATTACATGTTACTATAAAACTGCCAAATTTGTTTATCAAAGAACGCATTAGTTTCACACAAAAATTCTAATTAGTTGCGGGACCCTCGGATCCACCTATTCAGCGAGCCAGCCATGTTTGCAGGCGTCGGTGACGACATCTGCCTTGTCCCTTTAGTGTCCCTAGTCAGTCCCAAGCGGCGAGGCGGTGCCACTCGTAGATCTCTTGTATGCACTTCCAGGCATTGATCAGAAGGCGCCCAAGCGTCCTTCGCCCCAACGTGCCCCTTTGCCCCACTTTTCCGTCCCAAGTTTTGGGCAGTTAGAATATCTGGCACAGCTTGCTCCTTCGAATTCGTCACTTTTGGAGGGAGACGGCAGAGGAAGAAACGGGTACAGAGCCTTAGTAATGGAACATGCGTGGCGTGGCGAACGCAGGTAGGGAACAACGAAAGAGAGAGTGTTCAACGTCTCAATCAGAGTCACGTGGTTTAGGGATGAGCTACCGTCTCCACAGTAGGAGTTGTGTCAAGGTATCCTGGTCACCAGATAAAAACGACGAACACTAAAAAAATAATTTTGTAAATATTGGAGTTTTAAACATTCTGAAATGTTTTGTGTATGTCCAATAACCTATGGTGCTGTCGTGTAACAAATACTCTACCTTGCCTAATTTCTGTGTCCATGCCCCTTTCAAGTAATTTCATTTGGGTTCACAGCTTTCGTAAATCACACTGGCACCTGCAGTGCACTTACGTGTAACTCATAGTTTGCAGATATCCGGAGGTTTAGTTTGTCATCGCATTCTATTCAGAACCTAACCACATTCCACATTTTCTTTTTTTTTTTCCAGGTTCTGTAGTTGTTCATACGGACTTGATTGCTCTGGAAGTTATGATGATTGCCTTCCACATGAAAGCTGGATGTGACCCACTAATTAATTCTCAAGAATAAAGGTATGCACGTGTTTTACTCCCTACTGCATCTTGTGTGCACTTACATGAAATATTTTACTAACACAGTGTTCAAGCACCTGTTTATCTCTGGGAGGTGCACTTGGCGGTAACATCTGAAATTAACTTGTGACAGCAGGCTTGAAGAAACTCATTAAATGCAGCAACTCCATCTTCGAAGGCATTTTTCAAACTTCCCTTGCTAAAATGGTTTCGTGGCATAAGTCACAAGTTGGTTTCACTGTCTAGCATCTGCCAGAATTAAGCTGAGGTTCCTGCACTGCACAAGTTATGTGTAACTCATAGTTTGCAGCAATCGGGAGGTTTATTCTGTCGTCACATTCTGTTCAGAACCTAATCACATACCACTTTTTTGTTTTGTTTTCCATGTTCTGTAGTTCTCCATATGAACTTGATTGCTCAGGAAGTTAGAGATTGCATTTCACGTGAAAGCTGGACGTGGCCTACTAATTATTTCAAGAAAAAAGGTATGAACATGTTTTACTTCGTACTGCATCTTATGTGCACTTGCTTGAAATTTCTTACTAACACGGTGTTTAATTATCTGTGGAAGGCACAGTTGGCAGAAACTTCTGAAATTAACTCGTGACAACAGGCTTGAAGAAACTCATTGGACGCAGCAATTCCGTCTTCAAAGGCATTTTCCGAACTTCCCTTGTTAAAATGGTTTCGTATCATAAGTCACAAGTTGGTTTCACTGTTTAGTGCCCGCCAGAGTTAAAATGAGGCTCCTGCAATGCGCTTACATGTAACTCGTAGTTTGCAGATATCGGGAGGTTTATTCTGTCATCGCATTCTGTTCATAACCTAACCACATTCCACTTTTTTTTTCCAGGTTCTGTAGTCCTCCATATGGACTTGATTGCCCTGGAAGTTAGATTGCCTTCCATATGAAAGCTGGACGTGGCCCACTAATTATTTCTCAAGAATAAAGGTATGAACATGTTTCGCTTCGTGCTGCATCTTACGTGCACTTGCTTGAAATTTCCTACTAAAACATAGTCTCGTGCGAATAGTAGATTTTGAGTTGGAAGCGAGTAGAGGAATTGGCCGAATATTGTCGATTTGAATATCGAATAGTTTTTCCACGCTTTTTACTATCATTGCATAATGCTTAGACGAAAACCCAGCTAAACTCGTGAAGGTTGTTCCACTTGTTCGTTTATAAGCCAAGTATATTCTATCGATATTTATGAACTGTGACCTCAGAAGTTCTGATGTCTTGAAATGGCAAGTAAACTATGTATTTGACATAAAATGAATCCTATAGAGATGCCCAATTGAGTGAATTTACCAATCTTGCTATATAAAATAATCTTTTTTTAGTTTGAGTTTAAAAATGAAAGGCGTTTACAATTCCCTGTAACGCCGGATTAGAGCGCAGCTCTTGAGGAGGAGGATGGAAGGGTACTGAGGGATAGGTGACTTCGTGAGGTCACGTGACCTCAGGGGGGGGGGGGGGTCACGTGACCTCAGGGGGGTGACCCTCGTGAGGGTAACTCTCATAACCCTCGTGACCTTTGTGAGGGTGACCCTTGTGAGAGTAACCCTCGTGACCCTCGTGAGGGTAATCGTTTAGTGGGTAACTAACTCTCGCAACCCTCGTGAGGATAACCCTCGTGAGAGTAACCCTCGTAACCCTCACGAGGGTAACTTGCCATAATGCAACACGCGATTACGCCGACGGCGACGCCGACCAAGCCGGGAACGGGCACCTAAGAGCTGCGCTCTAAAAGAATGAATCGCGCATGAGGAACGCAGGTTGTAAGTGCATCTCTGCCTAACATAGTATACTCTTGCATAACAGTCAGCTTAATTTTGAAACTTTTACTACGAAGTAGGTATACACATTCACAAAGTTTCCATTTATTTTCAAATACAGCCGGCACGCGTGCACCATCCCATGTTCAATGTATGCTTTTCTTCCAGGCACGCAATTGCGATATTTCTACTTTCCCAAGTGTTTATCGTGGCGGGTTATCCTGTTGAGTGCGCTTCTTACCGAGCACTGATGTAATGCAGAGAAGCAACACCCGCGGAGCTCGCTTCCGCGGGTATTGCTTCTCCGCAGTGCAACGGTGCTCGGTAAGAAGCGCACTCAACGGGACTGGGCCGCCGTAACCAACACTTCGAAAAACACGAATAGTGCAGTTCTTCTCAAAGCTAATATAGAATAGTGTATTATTCAAAACTACTGTTCGAAATTCCAAATATTCGCACAACCCTACTAACACGGTGTTTAATTATGTCTGGGAAGCACAGTTGGCAATAACTTCTGAAAATAACTCGTGTCAACAGGCTTGAAGTAACTCATTGGACGCGGCAATTCTGCCTTCAAAGGCAATTTCCGAACTTCCCTTGTTAATATGGTTTCGTATCATAAGTCACAAGTTGGTTTTACCGTTTAGTGCCCGCCAGAGTTCAGCTGAGGCTCCTTCAATGCGCTTACATGTAACTTATAGTTTGCGGAAATTGGGAGCTTTATTCTGTCATCACATTCTGTTCATAACCTAACCACATTCCACATTTTTTGTTTTGTTTTCCAGGTTCTGTAATTCTTCATATGGACTAGATTGCTCAGGAAATTAGAGATTGCCTTCCACATGAAAGCTGGACATGGCCCACTAATTATTTCTTAAGAATAAAGGTATGAACATGTTTTACTTAATACTGTATCTTGTGTGCACTTCCTTGAAATTTCTAACACAGTGTTTAAGCAGCTGTTAATCTCTGGAATGTGCAGCTGGCATTAACTCCTGAAAGTAACTTGGTCTCACAGCCTAGTCACATTCCCTGGGCACTAGATATTTGAATTGTTTTGCATCAAAAATTAGTTTACGTGTTGTCTATAACTTGCAGCGGCAGAAAGCTGTAACTCTCAATCACTGAGCTGCACGTCATGCGTGACGACGGGAATCGTTCCTACATACAAAATTAGCTGGCGTGTTGTCTGCACCTTGCAGCAATGGCCAGAGCCTGTTGAACTGCTAGCTGCAGTGATTTAACAATACGGACATCTCAGTGAACAATAAATATAGCAGTAAAATGCTATATTTATTGTTCACTGAGACGTCCGTTTTGTTAAGTCACTGCAGGTAGCAGTTCAACAGGCTCTGGCCGTCGCTGCAAGGTGTGGACAACACGCCAGCCAATTTCGTATGTAGGAACGATTCCGGTCGTCGCGCATCACGTACAGCTCAGGGATAGAGATTTACGGTTTTTTGCCGTTGCAAGATACGGACAACGAGCCAGATAATATTCGATGCCGGAACGATTTCCGTCGTTGCACATCACGTGCAGCTCAGTCATTAAGTGTTACGGTTTTCTGCCGTCGCAAGTTACGGACAACACGCCAGCTAATTTTCGATGCCGGAAAAATTCCCGTATCTGTGGATCACGTACATGAGAGTTACGGTTTTCTGCCATGCTTCTACGGGTGAAGTTATGGGCAAAAACCGTAGGGTCTCATTACTGTCATGCACGTAATACCTAGTTAATGCTGTGACCGTGATGCAAGACAACGGAAATTGTACCGGCATCAAAAATTAACTGGCAATTTCAGTAATTTGACGGGATTTTTTTTTACAGTGTAGCATGATATCGGCCGTTTTGTCCGACTTCATTTAAATTTCACTGCCTGTTCAGCCCTTCTCAGAGAACCGAATCGCTTTCAGGGAGTGAACAGCAGGGCATTGCAGACGACATTTACATTGACCACTGTACGATAGGAGCTACTTTTCAGGCCAGAGTTCTAACATGAAAATCCGCAGTTCAATCGGTTGCACCAGAACTGCTCAAGCGGTCTTCATGAACTCATTAATGTAAAGCAGATTGTCAACTTGCGACCGTACACATAATTTCGTCTCACTGTCACACCGCTGGTACGCGAAACACATGGAGACACCGACGACGATTCCAGTCTTCGCACAAAACGTCATGGCGATGTTGGTGACTCACAGAAATTCAAAACCACGTTTATCGTCTGAAGGCACTCGGTAAAGGCTAGGCTAAACTCCGACGTTGAGCGCAGCTAACGCAGCATAGCGCAGAATGAGCGCCTTTCATTGGCCTGCGAGGAGCAACTCGATATCTGCGACCGATAACTATCTATGTGCACTGCGCTACGCTGAATTTGCTACGCTCAACTGTGGAGTGTAACGGAGCCGCAACAAGAAACATACACACACGAAGCTCAGAAGACGCTCAGGCACGCGGCAGGAAATGCTGCATGACTTGGACGACAAGTTTTGGAGACTACCATTTCAGCCCAGTCTAGGTAGCACTGCTGGCACTGCTCTGGAACTTCGTTGTTTCTAAGGGCTTCCTTTTCTCGTTGGAAAAAGTTAGAGGTAAAAGTGCCAATGCATGCGAGGTGATCTGCGTGTTTGAACTGGGAGACTGAATTACACGATAATTCTTGGTGCTGACGCTCAGTCAGCTCAATGACGTTTAATAAAAAAACAAACAACGTGTGGGATTTGCCCTAGAAAACTAAATGAACAGAAAATGAGGGGGGGGGGGAGAAACCTTTCTCCGGTTTTCCTGGAGAAGGAGAACAAATTCTCGTTCCTCCCTTCTCGTGTGTACCTGGGGCCACGTCACTAAAAGGGAGGAAAGACTACGTTGTTACTTTTTTCCTCCTTTTTATCTTAGAGTGTACAGGAGCCCACAATCTCAAATACTGGTACGATATAAATTAGGCTTAGGTGGACGCAGGCTCATAGATAATTTTTGTTTTAGAGCGCAGCTCTTAGGCGCCCGTTTCCGGCTTGAGCGGCGTCGCCGTCGGCGTAACCGCGCGGTGCATTATGGGAAATGTCCCATAATGCACCGCGCGAGCCCCCCCCCCCCCCCCCCGGGGTCACGTGACCTCGGGGGGGGGGGGGTCACGTGACTCCCCCCCTCCCCCGGAGGTGCATTATGGGAAATGTCCCATAATGCACCGCGCGAGCCCCCCCCCCCCGGGTCACGTGACCTCGGGGGGGAGGGGGGTCACGTGAACCCCCCCAAGGTCACTTGACCCCCCCCCCCCGGAGGAGATTGAAGAATGAGGGGAGGAGGAGGATTAGGGGTATACCCTCCCCTGACTACCCTTCCCTCCTCCTCCTCAAGAGCTGCGCTCTAATTCGGCCTTACAGGGAGTTGTAAACGGCTTTCACTTTTTTCTTGTGTTTTCTTTTTGTTCAAGTAAGGTACGTCATGTGCTCACTTTTGCATTTCATCACCCCTATAACCGTCACTTTTTCATGGCGTTTCAGATCTCTGCGACGCGTGATTTTACTACTTTTAGGGGTCTAATCACCGGGTTTCATTTTCGCGAACTCACCCTGTAGATCGAATGGGATATCTGTGGTCGACGAAAATATGTCACTGTTCACTCTCTTGAGCCTCCTTCGTTACAAGTGTGGATAAAGTTCGAAAACCTTGGACGACTTGTGGCATGTGTAGCGAAAAGGTTGCGTCACCGCCAAATACCCAGGAATTCGTCCCGGTCAATCCTTGCTCGGGGGATGCGGAGCTGGGCACCCGCACCCGGTCGAAGCTCTTTTCGAATTCCCCTCGATCTAAGCCTCTTTGGAACGCCACTCGGTCCAATACTTTTTTTTAATGCCGCTTCTTTTCTTTCTTCTTTCATTCCACGTTCCCTTCATTTCGGACGTCGGCTTGAATTTCGTTGCGCGCTCTGCGCGTGGTCTTTCCGTGTCTGTTTCTTTTGCTGTTTTTGATTCCACATCATCACAGCCATCATGCCAATGCGCAGAGACATTGAGAGAGAGGAGGAGACGAGAGTGCCCGGGGTGGCCAGGACGCCGAGCTCTGGTTAGAATGATTAGTAGGTGGACCTAAAGTTATACCCCTGTCAGGCGGGAAAGTAAACGTCATTTTCATCGAATGTCACTCACCGCTCGGCGAATCAGCTCGTCATGCTGGTTCTGCATGTGGTGGGTGCACGCGCAGCGTGGCATATTAAACACGCGGATTGGCCGAGCTGTAATGTCATTTTGCTAAAATCTCATTTAACGTGCCTGTCTGACAGGGGTATTAGCTGCCTTTGTCTCCATTTCCCCCCTCAAGCGCGTTAGAATGCGGAAGGTCGGCGTCCGGCGCTTGACATTCGCAAAAATCTGAAACCTGGCTAAAAAGCTAAAAAAAATCTGAAAACATGGAAAAGACGAATAATGAGCTAGCCGCAAAAACCACTAGCCTGCAAGCCTTGTCGCGGACCAAGCGTGTGAGATCACAAACTTAAAGGCAGCCATTAACAAAAATGAGCAGTACTCTAGGCGCAAGAACATTGAAATACACGGCGTAAGACAGTCGAAGGACGAGAATGTTTTGGACTTAGTCAAGAACCTCTCACAAATAGTTGGACTTCCGACAATATCGGAGCATTCTGTAGAGGCAGCTCACAGACTAAGAGGGAGAGAAGGACGAATAGCTCCGATATTAGTCAGGTTCACGGAAAGGAACTTTCGGGAACTTTTGGATCAAAAAACGGGTTGCTCTAAGAGATGAGGGAATTTATGTAAACGAGAACTTAACTACAACTACGAAGAGCCTTCTCTGGTTGACAAAGAATACGTCCAAAAATAAAGATTATGGATATGTCTGGGTGAATATTGGACATGTTTTCGCTAGATAGAGAGGGCGCTGCAGTGATCCGGATTAATAACGAAACCGATTTATACAAACTGAGGTAAATGGATAGCTCCATCAATGAAATAAATTATTTTGATAGTTTTGCTCATTGGGACGAGTATGTGAGTCAGGTGATGGACGAGGGAAAAACAAAGGAAGTACTACTACTAATATTACTAAATTTAAGGCACATTAACATAAGTTGCATCAGAAAAAACTGGGAACAACTTAATGTGTACCTAGGAAGAAGATTAAGTAGTCTTGCTGTGTTAGTTATAACAAAAACGCACATAAAGTCAGCGGAGGATTGTGATTATCAGTTACCTGGTTTTCACTCTGTGTCGCTATGTAGAGAAAAGGGAAAAGGAGGAGACGTACTTTTTTTATACAAAAAATGATTGAATAGCTGAGCAGGTTGCAGCATCTTTAGATCACGCTGAAATGATCGTTATTTCAGTAAGCAAAACTGACCTTTCTTTTCTTGTTATGGTTTTATACAGACCCCCCAGTACAGATTTAAATTTGTTTTACGATGAATTTGAAGGTTTACTAAGAAGGTTCAACAACAACGACCGTGTAATCATCACTGGGGATCTGAACATTGATGTTATGAACCAAAGCAAGTCTGGGGTTGGAGACTATCTAGACATATTGTCAGGCTACGGTTTACGGAACTTAATCCGTGATTATACCAGAGAAGAGTATCTAGGTGACAAAGTAACTAGAACCTCCATAGATCACGTGGTCATCCGAATCAGTGATATGATAACAGTATCCGGTGTTATTAAACATAAAGTCGCGGATCATTACTTTATAACCATAAAAGTTTTAAGTGCCAATTCTTCCACGTAAAATAGTGATGGAGATGGTTTTAGATGTGTCCTAGATTCCAAGATAATAGACCGACTTATTTGTGAATATAACTGGGTCTCTTTACTGGGACAAGACCATGTTGCAATTTACGAACTGATGGTGGATGGATACAACGGCATATACAGTGATTCTAAGAGAAACATAAGGTTAAAACAACGAAGAGAAGAAAGTAACTGGATAAATAAAGACATTTTAGAACTGTGCTACGCAAAGGATAAATTATGGAACCGATGCAAGCAACACCCGAACGACATTCAATTACGAAAAGAATTCAGAGAATTGAGAAATAAAGTTACTTCAAAAGAAAGGTTAGTGAAGAGGAACTACCACAATATTGAGTTCCATCGGTCAAAGGGGAACGTAAAAAAAATAAAGAACAAACGTGGGAAGTAGTTAATAAGATAATAGGAAAAACAACCAAAAAAAAGCGTGGATGATGTTATACGCAAACGATTTGGTGGAACTGATTTTGGCGCCCTGAGTAATCAATTTAATCGCAGCTTCGTGAAAGAATTACAAGATTTGCGGAGTGAAGCGCAAGAAACAGTGTAAGCCCCTGACAGCTTCACTAGTTACCCAAACTCAGCCTATTTGCCGTCCATAAAGGAGCAAGACCTGAGTGACATATTAAAAAGGATGCCACTTACGAAGCCATAGGGATATGATCGTATTGGATTAAGAGATATATACCATAATTTTGTTAAAATAAAAAAAAATATCTTGCTTGCCGTATTATTAATGGAATTATTGAAACTGGCAGAATACCAGATATGCTTAAGGTGGCATTATTCCGTCTAATATACATAAAAGGTAATCAAAAGTTGGTATCAAACTACAGACCAATAGCAATTCTATCAGTTATATCCCAGATTATGGAAAAGTTTGTGTCTAAAATTATGCGATCATTTTGCGAAAAAGTTTCTTTATTCAATAGCACAGTATGGCTTTAGACAGCAAAAGTACAACTCTCTTGTTGGAGGATTTTACTGACTACATTAATGAGAAGAATAATCACGTAGTCCTAGCTCTTTTTCTCGACCTAAGAACGGCGTTCGACACAATTGATCACGGGTTGTTATTAAATAAATTAACAAATATGGGCTTCAGAGGACCTTTTGTTCAGTTTTTTTGAAAATTACTTCCATAACCGTACACAACGTGTACGGAAAGGAGGTAGCATAAGTGAACCTTTGTCCGTTACTTCCGGCGTACCGCAGGGGTCAATCTTAGGTCCTCTGCCATTGAACATTTATATAAATGACTTAGATAAACTGTCTCTGAATTCTTAGTTATACCAATATGCGGACGACACTGCAATTGTATTGGCCCATAAAAATTGCGAAGATGCAGTTTCCATTTTCCAAAGTGATATAAACAAATTAGTAGTCTGGTTCTCCTGGAATTATATATTTGTGAACAAAGCCAAGACCAACTTAATGTGCTTCCGGACTCTCAAAAAAGAGTGAACCTTATACGTCTTGTCTATTCGCATTCCACCGACTGTAATTCTTGCGACTGCTCTCCGCTCGTATATGCGACCGAAACAACATAGTTAGGAATAACTTTTGAAGAATGCCTAACATGGAGTGCAAACGTCGAAAATCTAGTAAAGCGCCTACGAATGGTCTTAGCGTATATGTACAAACTAAGAAATCTCTATAATATTTCTCTTAATAAAAGAGTGTACGAAGCACTGGGAGTCTTCCTCTTACGTTACGGAATCACTGTATATGGAACCTGTTCTGCCCACCGGAAGAAAAAATTAAATAGACTAATATATAATTGCAGATAGTATTGCCTATGGCTCAAAACTTGACACTCTTGATAGGGGTGAAAAATTGTCCTCTCTACAGATATTGCAGGTAGAAGAATTAAGCGAATATGTAGTTTTATTGAAGTATTATTATACTAACGATTTCAAGTATAGAGTCAACAGACAAAAACATCTGAGACATTCTAAAACCTCTTCCATTCCTATGGTATACACAAATTACGGGAGGCGTTTAAGAAAATATTATATTGCATTCTACTTTAATAAACTTCCGGAAGAATTGTACGACCTGCCGTCTCTGAAAGACGCGAAACAGAAATTAAAGGAGTGGTGCTCTCGTCATGTTTAGGTGTATACATACTGTTCCTTCTTTTGCTGTCCAATTTGCCTGTGTTAATAATGTATAGCCTGTACTTGGCAAAAATGTAGTGTCACCATTGTTTTAATTATTTTGAGCACTCTGTGGGGTTGCCAAGGTCCCGCACACTAGCGCTCGCACGCTTATGCGGGCCTTCGATCAAAATTATGTACAAGAATTGCTCAAAAAATGATTTATTATTATTATTATTATTCGAACGCGTTCCACGAGTGCAATGGAGACGAAGGCAGTTAGCTTTAGGTCCCCTAATTATTCCAACCAGAGCTCCGTGGTTTGACGTCTCCGCGTGCCCTTGTCTCCTGCTCTCCCACACTTTCTCGGCGCATTGCCACCAGCGCCATGTGCGACCACCGCTCGACTTAGAAGAATCAATAATTTCGGGACGTGTTTTGCCTATTTTTGCAGCTTTCTATGCGATTCATAACATATGTGCCGGCAAATTAATGTAGCTGTAAAGCGCCATTTTCATGGTTGAGAATTAAATTAATGTAATGGAACGATTCAGCCATTCCAGGAATGGGGATGGTCTTAGTGGTCTCCTGCGTAGGCGTTGAGAGGAATGGTATTACCGTAAATAGCGGTTTTCTGGAGTGGAGCTGAAATGAGAAGGAAGCGCCTAATCTGCAACACTGATCTAGTGTCTCGACTATCATTCAGCTCTTTAAGCATATCTCAAGAATAATTCGGTAGCCTATAAATTGCGCAAATAATAAATACCATCATTCAAACGACCAACTTGCAGAGTAATACCTCCAAGTTAGCCATATCCATTACGGTTTTGCAAGGTTTCTCTCGCTGAAAAAAGGGTGTTACTCCTCCCTTGTGGTGATCTATTTTTCTAAGGACATTGTATTCAGGAGGACATATTTCAGAATACATAATGGTAAGTGTAACCTTTTTTGTAACCATCATTACATCTGAAAAATTCACCAGCAGGATCTCTTTCAAATCCTCTAAGCTTATTTTCTGTAATGCGAGAATTGAGATTCCTGAACTTAAACATAAAGATACACTTTTAGGAGTCATTTTCTTTGATTATCTACAGATTTTTTAACATTTGCTCTTCAACGTTGTTCTTCGCCCCACTTGTAACTTTCGTTGTTAATTACTAATTTTTCATACCGAAGAAAAACCGTCATCGGGTTGTTTTGTATCCTTAATTGTAGCTCACAACTCTTTTGTAATCATATGCATTTTCTGTGAATAGTCCTCGGAGAGGGAAACAGGTGACCCCTTTTAATTTTTTTTCCTATTGAGCAGACCCGATTTGTCATTATCGTTGAATATTTGGAGCTGGACAAGTCAGGATTTGTTTCGTACTTTTTCCCCTACATGTGAATTATTTTAACGTATGTTGCCTTAATTCATACATTATCGTCCAAAATCCAAAACCTTTTTGAGAACATAAATTTTAAGGAATGTGAGTGTCAGCACGGCTTTATGCCGGATCGGTCCACAGTAACCAATTTAACGTGTTTTATGAATATCGCTGTGCCCATTGTGAGTAATCGTATTCAGCTTGATTTAAATTATTTTGACCTGATCAAGGCACTCGATTTAGTATACCATAATCGTCTCTTGAACAAATTACCGCGCATATGAGTGAGAGGATCAACGCTTGCTTGGTTTTCTTGTTACCTAAGAGACCACCACATTAGAGTAAGCATTGAGGGTGTGTACTCTTCTTCACATCACACCACTTGTGGTGACCCCCGATGTCAATGGTGTACAGTCATGCCTATCCTGCTCAACCGTTCTTCAGTTTGCGTATGACATGAAGCTATTTCGAGAAATCCAGTCAGAGGAGGAATACCACGAGCTGCAGGGAGATACAGACATAATTGGAAACCGGTGCTCGGTCAATAATTTAGTGCGCTATAGAACCAAAACGAAGGTTGTCAATTACAGTAAAAAAACGGGACAAATTATGTTCCCCTACGAAAATGAGTCTGAGAGAATTGCGCCTTCTGAAACAATTTGAGATCTGGGTGTTTGCTTCGACTCAAATCTAAAGTTTTGCTCTCATGTGGAGACAACATTTGTTACTGCTCTGAGAACGCTAGGAGTAATCAGCCGTATAACACGTAAATTATTGCAGCCTTTTGAATTTATCACACTCTTCAAAATTATTTGCCGATCCCGCTTGGAATATGCATCTGTAGTCTAGAACGGGTTGGCGAGATCAAATGAAGCTCTATTTGACCGCGTTCAAAAGAAATTCGCCTACATTCTTAACTACCGGTACTTGCATAACGAGCCATACAGTTATTCCTGTGTGTGTAGCTACTACAACATCGAAACTTTGTATCACCGCAGGCTCTCTGCTGACATTTTATTTCTCTTCAAATGTTTACCCGGCAAGATTGATTCTCCTGAGATTTTATCCTCTATTTCGTTGCGTGTGCCTACTACAGCACTGTGTCAAGTAGCGAATTTTATCCACCTGTGGCAAATATGATGAACCCTGTTACCCGCATGCAACTGAGATACAATGGTTTCGCCGAAAAATTAGAAATATTCAACGACAGCATTCCAGGTCTTCGCGCGTCATTAAGGCTATTAAGGCAATTGATAGTGCTCTTAATTTTTTTTTTTTTTTGCCACGGTTGTTCCTGGTGCGATTTGGTGAATGTACTTCTATGGTCTGATGAGATATGTTTTAATCTGCATTAATGTTTGTCTTCACTTATTTTGTCTTAATATCTTCGTGTAGCTTTTTATGCCTTCCTTACGCCATGATTTCCCTTTCTTGCTTATTCTTTGTCTCAGTGTTCTCCTCGTGTTTCAACAAAGACGATACTGGCTGTTCTTGAACACGCAATAAACATTATTATTATTATTATTATTATTATTATTATTATTATTATTATTATTATTATTATTATTATTATTATTATTATAATTATAAGCGGACTCTTGCAGCCAACGGGTCACTGCCAAAACTGTTCGTCAACGAAAACCTAACCCGAAAGAACAAGGAACTGTTTTGGAGGGTACGTGAGACAGCAAAGGCAAAGCTGTACAAGTTCACATGGGTTAAGAACGGTAAGCTGTTCACAAAGAAGACCGAATCCTCTCCAGTTGTCCGTATTCATCGGCTGGACGACCTAAAAAGATTGTTTAATCTTTCTCTTTGCTAAACGGTTCTGCGAACATGAAAACGACTTAGAATAATGGAAGTACAGTTTTGTCGGTGCTCGGATTTTTCGTCCCTTCAAGGTTTCTTGCACCCAGTGAGTGATAGCGCTCTTGGTGTCTTACATGTGAACATTAGGAGTATACGCAAATATTGGGATCAGTTTATAGCAACTGTGAATGATACAATAGAATTGTTCGATGTTTTCGTACTAACAGAAATCAATGTTAAAGACGACTTCTCTAATGAATTCCAGATACCGGGTTATAAGCCGTTCTTTTTAACACGTATAATTGGACGAGGGGGAGGGATTGCTATATTTGTTAAAGATTTCTGGTGTGCTGAAAAACTTGATGTAAATTTTCTTAGTTGCGAGTCACAATCATTGAATGTATCGAATTCTAAGTGGTCGTTGATGTTGCTAACTTTTTACAGGCCTCCGCCAGGTAATCCTTCGACATTTTTGAATGAACTCCGAGCTACGCTTAATAATTTTCAGTCTATTGATGATATTTGTTTAATAGGTGACTTTAACATTGACACGCTTAAACCCGCCAAGTCTATTGTTTGTGATTATCTTAACCTATTGGCACTATTTGGTATTGAGGGTTTAATTCTTGCTCCTACCCGAGAAGCCCTTTTAGAGGATCATCTTGTGGCGTCATGCCTTGATCATATTAATGTACGCGCACCGGATATAGTTGCAAAATCAGCAGTAATAGAGCAAAAACTTTCCGACCGTTACTTCGTGGCATGTCAACTTATGCCACAACTCAATGTTAAACCACCAAAAGAGACAACAAAAATAATTGAAATAATTGATCGAACGAAGTTTGATAACTTGGTTAGGGCGAATGATTGGAACATTTTGTTATCTAGTGATGACTTTGACGACGTTTACAGTAGGTTTAGAGATCAATTTCGTGCCTACAGGATACAGGCAAAAAAGGTAATCACTGTGAGGAGACGTCGGAACGAACACGACTGGCTAACCGATGACATTCTGTTAGCAATTAGGTCTAAAGATGCCCTTTGGGCGCGATGCCGACGTTCTCCAAAAAATTCTCAGTTGAAGACAGAATTCCGCAGTACACGAAATCGTTTAAACGCGCTGATACGTTCGGCAAAAAGAAAATATTTTCGAGATCAATTTTTTAAAGCAAGGTCAAATATATCACATACCTGGTGTTTGGTGAATCAACTACGAGGCAAGGGGATTAATAAATCAATTGATCACACACTCGAGAAAGCATTCGGTCACGATACAACGCAACTGGTTGAGGATTTTAATACATTCTTCGCTAAATTCTCCGGAGTAGCCCGTGATGATGCTCTGTTTTCGGCAGCGACTCTAGACTCAAATGTTTCCTCGGCTTTCCTTCCTCAGATGACGGAGCTTGATGTTAGAACTGCCCTTTTCAGTTTTAAATGAAACAAGTCCCCTGGTATAGATGGAATCAATGCAGAAGACCTACGGAGAAATTATGATTTTATAAAGCACGTGCTCCTTCATATGTTAAATGGTTTCATTTCCCGTGGGAAAATTCCGGATGATTTGAAGAGTGCCTTAGTAAAGCCTTTATTCAAAGGCGGAGAGCGTAAAAAACTTAATAATTACCGTCCAATTTCAATTTTACCTTGTCTAGTCCAAATTTTGGAAAAAAATATCCTCAATACTATGACGTCGTACCTCGATAGCTTTGATATTCTATCGTCTAGGCAATATGGGTTCGTTAGTGGCCGGGGGACCCAACCACTTCTGGAAGATTTTTCTGATGAACTGCATCTTGCTTTTGAAAGGCATCAAGTCGCGTGTGCACTTTTTATTGATGTGGCGAAGGCATTCGACACGGTCAGCCATAGCATTCTACTTAAAAAATTGCATAAAATTGGATTCCGCGGCCCATTCTTTTCTCTACTTCAGAACTTTTTGAGCGACCGTACACAAGTAGTTTCTATAAACAATAGACGAAGCTCCAAAGTAAATTTAAAAGCTGGAGTCCCCCAGGGATCTATTTTGTCACCTCTTCTTTTTAACGTGTTTGTCAACGATATGTCCAACGCTGTCTCCACATGTAGACAATTTCAATACGCTGACGACACGGTGTTGCTCTCGCTTCATCTTGATTATGATCCAGCAATGACGCTACTTCAAAAAGACACGTGCTGCTTACTTGACTGGTTTAAAAGAAACTGTCTTGAGGTAAATATATCAAAAACTAAACTTATTTGTTTTCATAATCCCCTAAGAATTATAACATGTGATCATCCACTTTACATGCATTCGTCTGACTGTGCAGACAGCAGCTGCTGCCCAGTGTCTTATGCAGATCAGGTTAAGTATTTAGGAATTGAGTTTGATAGTGCTTTGTCATGGATTTTCACATGTCTTATACCTGTAAAAAAGAAGAAAGGTGTCCTGCTTACTCTATAACACAAGATCATTAATTCCTACATCAACCAAAAAGATGATAGCTCAAGCGTTAGCGTACAGTGTTTTAAGGTATGGCATAACAATTTTTGGGCATGGGTCTGTGATATGGTGCCAAAAAATTGATTCAATTTTGAAAGGAATGTTTAAGAGTATTGTCTACTGTTCATCATCGCAAACTGAAGAAGAAAAAATAACAACTTTAGGTTTGCCACTATTCTATGCTTTATTCATTCAGACTGTTGTATTGAAATATTTTTGGAACGATGACTATAAAGAGTCTCATATAGTGTCTAGATCACTTCGTCGGACCGAACGCTATAAAGTGCCCTTTATCACCACGAACTACGGAAAACGTGTTCGCAATTTTTATGTGCCTTCAACCTTCAATGCATTGCCAGAAACCATATATGCTGTGAACTCTTTAAAAGAACTAAAACAAGTGCTCCAAGATTTCAATTGAACAACACAAGTATGCGTGAGTGTGTGTGCACGTGTATCGTTTTTATTTTTACATATTCATTTATTGCATCACAGTGTAATTATTGAACCTATTTGTATGTTTTTTTTTCATCATATTTTATTTCATTCGAGAGTAGATACTGAATGGTGAGCTTGATTCTGTTTGTGTGTCGGGATATTGTGACTATAACCTGTAGGGTGCTGTCCCACAAGCCTTTACTGGCTTTGACAGACCCGTGCCTCGATTTGAAGAAATATCTACACAAATAAATATATTATTATTATTATTATTATTATTATTATTATTATTATTATTATTATTTTAATATTATATTGAGTGATGCACTCTTTTCAAATATAAAATGGAATGCCCTTGCATTAAACGCCATTAATTATTGAAGCATGTAGAAATATTAGAAAAAAAGGAACCACGGTGAGGGGAGCCTTCTTAAGGCTGTTTGTCGCACTGACAACGCCTTTAGCCGAGATTCTTTTAGCAATAATTTAAAATAAATATAGCCTGCACGTAATACCAATTCTTTTTACGTTAATGCATATTCCTTGAACTAACATCGAGTACTGTAAACGACTTAATTTTCGCGGACTCAAATGTTCGCGAATCGGGCCAAAGCTAAAAATTTGAAATTATTCGCGAGTTCTAATTTTTGCGAATCGAGTGTAGCTTCCATAGCGTTCACATATTGCCCGAATCGTTCGCGGGACTTATTTTTCGCGAATTGTAGGCGATTCGCAAAATTCGTAAAAATTAGGTCCTCGCTAAAATTTAGTCGTTTACACATTACAGTATATACTTCATGCCAAATATTACCGAGAACAAATCAGGATACGTGTACACTTCGTACTGGGGAATTCAGTTATATGCGAATGAGTACCTTTGATTTGTCAACTATGGACGGCAATGAAGAAGTCACCAGGGTCATGGCTTCTTGGACGTACGTAACTATTGCGTCTGTATTTATTGTTTCTGTGCATGTGAGGATAGCAAGTGGAAGCGTGTTGCTTGTAAACGTGCTGCTTGTTCAAGTATCCCTATAATGCTTTTAGGATCGTCAGCAATCAATTTCTAGGCTGTTCGCTAGAATCCTAAGGGTGTCGCTGTAACTAGCCTTGAAAGTGCCGTCGCGAACAAGTTGATTTATACCCTGGAAGATGTAAAACATTTTAGTGTGCAAGTATTCCGTTAAAATAGTTCTGTCTCGTAATTTAGTAGCCACATCTTATATAGAGTTTAAGGCCTCAAAGATTCAGTTCCATCTGTTTCACTGGCGAAGTTCACCTCTCGATGTATACAAGTGCGACACACACAAGGAAGTGCACTTTTGAAGTCAAGAAGTGCATTTCAACCGCCTCATCTCTTATCTCGGAAACCGGACATCCACACATCATTTGTAGAAGTATGTTTCAAGGCATGAGCGCATGATCTTGATAGCCTCTGTCTGCTTGTCTGAAGACGGCGATGAGGCACATATGCCCAGAGTAAGACAGTTGGTGTTCGCGTCTCCAGCTGAAAAAAACAGCGTGCTCCTAGCGCCCAAAAAAGGGAACGCCGCTGATCTCGCACAGGGCAGCGGGCAGCGAGGCGTCCACTTGAATGCAGTCCCGCTCTTAACACAACCCAGGCGCCGGCCGTTCTGGGTGAATCGCGATCGCGCCCCGAAACAGCGTGCGGCCCGTCTCGTGCGTATCTCGGCAATGCCAGGCATTACGGCATCAAAGTTTCATTTGCGAGATGGGTTCTGGCCGGCCGCCGGCTGAGCGCAGATACGTGCGCGGACGGAAGTTGCCAAGTCCCCGCTCGGCCACGTACATCGAGCGCCGGTTCCTCAGCCTGCAGCGGTGCCTTCTCAGTGCTTCGTGGGCCTTGTAACCATGCTGTTCTTGTCTCGTGAGAGAGGGCGAGCGAGGAGAGACTGCATTAAACGCTTCGCCTACTTTGGATTTTTGGTGGAGCGGTCCTCACTAATCGCATTACCCGTTTTCAGGCCGGGAGTGTTCTGCTTTGCCCCTCCTGCCGCTGGAGTGTGTTTCGTGTTGTAGCGCTGCCGTTTATCTTCTAGTCATAAACTTTTATGGTCTGGCTGCTACACGTCGCACAAATAAAACCTAAAATATTTTAAGTGTACTAGTTACGTTTGTAAAATCTAAAATATATATATGGGAACGTAACTACTTCGGGATATTTGCTCGCCGTTTGCTGTACTATCGCTTTAATATATGAATAAGCACACGCAACTGTGTTTCTGAGCGACTGTGAAAAGCCTACTTGCACGCTCACAGTGTGTTGTAGAATAAACGTTGCGAAGCGGATATTAAAATACGATGTCCATGTGGCCCCGGGGCCGAAGACGCCATTCGCAAGAAAGCCAGGTGAGCTCTTTTTATTTATTCCTTTTCAAAAAAGGTTCATGAGGAAAAATGTGATTGAACGTGCGATGTTTGCTTTGAATCTAATACCGCTATCTACTTATTTGCTTTAGGGGTTAACACAAAGATGTTGTGCTGTGTTGTGTGTTTATATTCGGGATGTTATCATTCTCAAAAAGCTCTAAACAAATCGCAAACTCGTCACTTTTACACTCAATACACCAAATAGATACATTTGCTCTGCACTGTGTCTTAAGCAGATATGTGAGCATTTCGTCAGAGTGCTAATTGCAGTCATTGCGGAATGTCTATATCCTACTGCTGTGTCATAGGCGCGGCGGAGAAGCGGGGAAGGGTTAGGCTGGTAGGAGTGAAAATATAGGTTAGGAAGGCAAAAAAAAAATAATTAGAAGTAATGCCATTCAGACATCAGATAAGTACCAAACTTGCCTTTGGTTAGAGATAAAAATATGCGAATAGGCAAGCATGTGACCCCAGATTTTAATGTCAAAATCACGTGCATATCGTAGCTCATGATAGATTGGTAATTGTGAAGTGACCATGAAAGAATACAAAAAGGTTTATAGTTATTAATTGGTTGGCTCGGTATGAGTAATAATTTTGTAATCAAACGGATGCACTAACATCAAAAACCTTTCTGAACAACACCAAAACAAAACACTGCATATGTGGGTTTGAGAAAACTAGTTTTTAGATTTGAAAGATACAATACAAACTAAATAAACAATTGCGTGGGTAGTTGGTGTAGACGTGATTGAACATAAAAATGATTGCGCGTAACTATTACACTCCCATAATAAAACAACTCGCAATAAGTACGACGTTTGAAAAAAATTTGGCCGATTGTTGCACCGGGAATGACCAGCTCAACAGAGCTCTAGGCGCGCGTTGAAGGATGATTTGTAGAGCAACACTATAGCCTCCGCTACTTTGGTGTTCTACGAACATAAGGAGGTTTAAACATATCAGTTATTTATTTGTTCGCGTGAAAATTTACTGAACAGTGCAGCGTATTTGGGATTGTATACAGGTTTTTCAATAATTTTTTTTCTTCGGATATACTCTGGCTGTGCACATGGACGGCATTCATATAAAAAAGCGCAAACAATAACATGTTTGTAATGTAGTGTTTTATATCTTGCAAAAACGTTGTCACAAAGAATGTCGCTTCTAGCGCCGAAAGAAAAGGGGACGGTGGATTAGCAGCGGAACAGTACCAGTCCAGACGTGTACGCCTGAACTAGTGCTGTACAATGGTAGAAAGCATATCTACAGAACAAACTGATTTTGAATACCTATTTTTGCATAGAAACATAGGTATTCGAAATCAAACTGTTCTGTAGATATGATTGCTGCGGTTATGATACTTTTTGTGCGTTTTGATGTACCGCTCGCCGTTTCGTTACCCAACTCATTGTCTTATGGTGCACTTTCATGTTTCTCCTCGTGTCATAGACTGGTTTTGACTTGGTTGGATAACACTACCGTTGTGTAATTTCTTTCGTCCTTGAATTCCTGAAGCACAGTTCTTGCAAAAAACCGCTAATCTATATGTTATTTTGCAACTGTCAAAACAAAATTTAATAATCTAAACTCCAGCAGGTGTCCTCCATTTCTTAAGCATGTAAACGAAATCTGGATTTTGGATAAAGCCGAAAAAAAAGGAAGACGCCAAAGTAATTGACTGGGGCTCCGAGGTGTTGATATATGGCAAGATGGAGAAGGAGGCTGTTCTTAGTGTAATCGGAAATTTTGTTTGTGTGAATTCCACCAGCACCCTACCATTTTGCTTCACCAACGTTGATATGCAAATTTATGGACAAATGTGAGTCGAGTTGTTGCCTCTCCTTGTCGTTTTCTTCGCAGTTTTTGCGAACTTATAAAATGTTTCCAACTATGCCGGACTTCCTAAATACCCAGTTCTGACATCTACGGTCGAGAGTCAAATAAGTTACAATATAATGCTTGAACTATTCCCAATCTACTATGAAAATATGATGCATTTGAAAGTAGAGATTGCTGTATTCGCAAACAAATAACCAATAACCAAAACTGAAAAGCAAAGACCTTTGCAGCCTAGCTGGATACAAGACAACTGTACGTCGCTTTTGGTTGTTGCGTCCCATTCGCACCAATAGGGGAACCATTGCTTAACTTAAACAAAAAGTTGTGCTCTCACAAAAAAAAAAAAAAAGATAATGGCTACCACTCTGCTGTATTCTACCGAGACCTCTAAAAATCGTGTTATTTACTTTGCAAAAATTAACTACACATCGCCGAACACTCAGGCTCCACCCCAACGTAGCGCTGGCTGTTCGGAAGAGATGTCAGTGTGGGTTTTAAAATTATCTGATTAGAAAGTTAGAAGGTTTTTTAAATGTTTAGTTTGAAAAAGACGGCCTGATGATGACATTAAGCGTGCTTGTGAACTCATTCTGCCGGAGAGACGAGTGTCAATGCATGATGTGACAAAATATTTACAAATCAAGGCTTTGCATAAGCAATAATTCATGACACGCGTGGATTTTGAAAACTTTTGATCAAAATAAATTCTACAGGCAAAGTGAATAATTTTTATCCCCCCTCGTATTTAAGTTTTTCGGGTTTTTTTCTTCGTTTCATAGTTGAAAAATTCCTTGCATCCACCAGGGAGCAAGGATGCTAGGTTTTGCTTTGCTATTTCCGAAGTGTGTTTCCACTCTGTGAGCCAAGTTCTTGTTTTAGGCCAGTGATTTTGTGGAATCTTTAACCTCCCTATACATAGTTGCAACCACCAGACTGAGAAAGAGCCCCAGTGTAGGCCTGTTAAGTACCTGTAGGGGCTGCACATACTTAAAGCGTTCCTGTAGCCTCGTTCAGGAAGGTGCTGTGACACTTCCGCAGGTTAATGAGGGACCTCAAGAGGGCACTGAAAAGCCGAAGACTATCACGGGATCGTCGCCATGCTCAGATCGTAGTCAAGCATTGGTCTTAGAAGATGTTACTAGAAATGAGTGTTTATATATAATAAACCCACTTGCCTCCAGACGGCACTGAAGTGCTGAGAACTACCACGGGATGGTTGTTGTCCTCAGGTTGTAGTCAATAATTGATCTTAAACAAGCTATCGGAAAGAAGTGTTTTATTTGGTAATCTAACTTGCTTGCAGACGGCACTGAAGTGCTGGAAACTATAACGGAATGGTCATCGTCCACAGATTGCAGTCATTCATTGGTCTTAAAAGGTGATATTACAACAAAGTTACCTATTTGATGACCCAACTTGCCTCCAGACGGCACTGAAGTGCTGAGAACTACCACGGGATGGTCGTCGTCCTCAGAATCTGTGTGGGACCCCGCTTACTCTTTAATAATTGCGCGTATTAAATTAATTTAAAAACGCTCAGCTCGTTTCATATCGACAAACTATCATCGCAACGACAGCACTTCTACCATGACAAACACTCCAGGTCTTCCATTACTAATTCACTACCAAAACGTGTCTCGATTGTCTTTTTCATAAAATATTTGATCAAAGTTTTCATCCTTCGTTCTGAACTAACTACTACACATTTCAACATATCTGCTAGCATTAACCATAAACATAAGGTTGAAATTCAAAATTTTTTAAACTTTGTTATTTCAATATTATTTTATGTCTCCAGACGGCGCTGAAGTTCTGAAAACTACCGCGGGATGTTCGTCATCCCCAGATTGTAGATTGGTCATTAAAATAAAAAGCGTGATCGTTAAAATTATAAAATTTTTTTACACATGAAAATGTTATAATCCTGGCATGTTGCACACAGACAGATGCTTAAGGAACTAGATCATGAAAAATGGGCACATTGATACTTTAGACCCATGTTGTTGTAAAAAAAACTATGTCCAAACTCCGGTCTAAAAACATGCTTTTCGTGCAAGGCTCGTCAAATTATGAGGCGCTGGAGAAATGCAGCCTTCTGCGTTAAGTCCTTATTTCGAACTCTTTTTGTTCGCCTTCCGCCCATTGAAAAGCATGCGGGAAGGGCCTTAGAACGCACCTGGTATCGCTGCGCCCCAGCGTTCTTCCGCAACAAGAAGTTCGTCTGCTTTCCTTGCCCTCACCATGGCAACGAACGCCGAATGAATAGAAGCACGCACGGTACCGCCGCGTGAAGCCAGCAACAGCTGACGCCATTTTACGAACGCCGTCTGCTAGCCAAAGCCGAACGCGGTTTGTCAGATCAACCGCCTCCGCCGGTGCGCCGCTAGCAAAGACGACGAAGCTGAGACACGCCGACGGCGATCGAGCAAGCAACTACACCGCGGGACGACTGCAACGGCGGCATTTATTCGGATCAAAAGCCGCCTTCGCCGGTGCGCCGCTAGCAAAGACGACGAAGCTGAGGCACGCCGACGGCGAATGGGCGAGCAACAGCACCGCGGGACGACTGCAACGGCGGCATTTATTGGAATCAAATGCGCGAAATAATTAAGAACAATTTTTATTTGAATCATAACACGCGATATCCAAGTTGGGGACCACATACCTTTGCTGGGTCTTTCCTGTGAACTTTTTACAGAGACACGGGGTGCCGCATTCAAAACACAGCTCCGTTTGCAAAATATGGGGGCCCTGAAAAGGGCCGTTTAGACCGCTACCAGAACCTATAACTGATGTGACGAGCACTTGACGAGCGGTTGGCGCATAAGTTGTCTTTATGAACGCGGGCGGGCGACGGGCTCAGCGCGGGTTTACTACGGTTTAGAGAATGCCATTTCATCGAAGCACGTTTTAGAGAATGGGCACGTTTTATCGAAGCACGGTTTAGAGAAAGCAGAGCCTCAGTTTAGAGAAACGCCGTTTATCGAAAAGGGGACGCTTTTTTAAAGAGGCTTTCCTACTTCTCGCGTGTATCACTGGTCCGCGTGTTAAGCCATGCCCCCCGCTGCGCTCCCGCCGCTTCGCGGCGGCAGTCTGCGGCGGCTCATTACAAAATGTTAACTCACCTGATTTGCCCGTTCACGCCGCTTCACGGCGGCCGAATTCGCTAAAAGAAGGCTCATCGCCATTTTTCTCTAAACTGGGTTCTCTATAAAGGCATTCGATAAACCGGGGTCGGTAAAACGGCGTTCGCTAAAACGAGCTTCTCTAAACCGCATGCCTCCGGCTCAGCGCAGCGGATCACTCGACGTTACCGGGGCCGTCAGAATCCTCGTCCTCCGCACTATAGGGAAGGTCCCTGGCTGCGTCGGGGCTGTAGATTTTGGCGGCCGCGGCGACGAATGACTGGAATCTATCAGTGTTTTCGCGCGCCTTCTCTCTCCTCCAAAACATGAACTTTGCAAGGTGACCAGTGAAATGGTGGCTCTCGCGCCGTCCAGATGGAAGAGAGTTTTTGACGTGGGCCCAGCTGCCCTCCACCGTATTGGTGTGCGCACCAGTGTTCGGGTCGACAAAGTGCAGCTTGTGGTTAACGGTGAGGTGCGTGAAGCGAGCGTCATCTGCAAGCTTGCGATAGCCAGCCCAACAATCAGTGATTATTCTTGTTCCAGGGCGGACCCACTTGGCTATTAGCCCTAGCAGGGTTTTAGCGTCACGGGTCTCCACGGGAACAAGAAAGCAGCACCCGCTGCCACGCTCCACACCGCCGAAAACCCACTGGCCAGGCCTTAAATAACCGCGATGGTACTTTCGCCGCCCGAACATACTCTCGTCTAGTTCTACAGTCACGCCTTCGCCGCCAATCCAGGGCGGACCCACTTGGCTATTACCCCTAGCAGGGTTTTAGCGTCACGGGTCTCCACGGGAACAAGAAAGCAGCACCCGCTGCCACGCTCCACACCGCCGAAAACCCACTGGCCAGGCCTTAAATAACCGCGATGGTACTTTCGCCGCCCGAACATACTCTCGTCTAGTTCTACAGTCACGCCTTCGCCGCCAATCATCTCTGAATGCGTAAAGACGGCATTTACCACAACCTCCCGACAAAGGCTCGTCCAATCAGTTATTGTCTTACTTGCGACATCAGTCTCCCGCTGAATGACGGCGCACGGTAGGTTCTGGCACCAGAGGTAGATGATATTCATGAGTTGGGGAAGCGTCAGGTGCGATCCCTCGAAAAAGGAACCGCTCCGTACCGAGACCTCGCCCCGGCACTGAACCTTGACCGGCTTCCTCTTGGGCACCTCACGAGTCATCCATACACCGCATCTCCAAGAATAGCCATCCGCAGATCTAGCGCGGACTTGCAGCGTCATTGCAGCTTCGTACTCTGGGCACGCACGAGAACCCAGAAGCAGGCCCATGCCCTGAAGCAAATTAATTGCTTTAAGAGGATCTCAGCCAGATTTCAATGACAATGTTGTGCGAATGCGTACAATAGCATCCAGCGTTGCAACAGACATCTTATTTCAGTACTTGGTCTTGATGCAGGTGACTTGGCTAAAAACCCTTTCCTCTACAGCATTCGACACTGGCCAAGAGAGGCAAGATAAGGCAGAGAGGGCTAACTCTTTGTATGGTCTCTTTCCTAGCCCGTTTTCGTACCTGAATATTCCACTCCAGAATAACGTGCAGTCATCCGGCACTTTGCTATCGAACACAGACTCTACAGCCCAGGTGTGCATCACAATTTTTCTGTACTGTTGTTCCAAAATGTTTTGCTCTTCCTTTTTGATTAATTTGCTTAAAGCAAGTGACAAGCCATTTCTCAAGATTTTGCACCAGTTTTTACCAGATATTGTGTGGTGTAGCCGTTCCGGTACATCAACACCAGTAGCCCCCCCCCCCCCCCCCCCCCCCCCCCAATTTCACAAAATTTTCCAAATCTGCTGCCGAATTCCACCACCCGGCAACGCTGGGACGGAGCCCGTGATACGCTTTCCGCGCGTCTCTGTTCCCCCCTCCATGGTCACTTGATACTCACACGGCATTGGATTGGCTACCGATGGCTCGTAGCATCCGCTGCGCTCGGACGTAAGGTGAAACTGAATATAGTGGTAGGTCTGCTTCGCACGCGGAGCAACAGCCACTGTTTTGACGCCACGCTGAGGGCGTTCACCGCTGAGCGAAATTCGTTACATTTTCGCAGCATATTCGCTCCATGGATCCTATCCATTAGAACGCTATTAAAATTGAGTGTTCAAAACTTATATACAATGAAGCATGACTATCTGCGAAGAAAGAGTGAGAAGGTCACTACGCTCGTTTATGAGGAAAATGACATTGGGAATGGTCAAATATTACGGTCGGAACAAATGGAATGTTTATATTTAGCATATTGAGGAATTCATGCCGAACGGCTATAGTGATTGAAGAGGCAATCGATTTCCGGAATATATGCGGTCTCTATGGCCCTTTCTAAGCTGTACATATGCTTGGTTTTTTTTTTTGTTAAATAAGTACAAAAAAGGAACAAAAACAATATCCTGCGTATAACTGAACATTCCATACGCTCCCAGATGTATTGCCTTCTCCTGCTTTGTCAAGTAATGTGCCCTCCTGCTTCCAAGATGAACTCGGGTTGGCATTCTTTGTATCATTTCTTTTTTGGACAAGGTACAGCGGTTGGAACGCGGTTTGCGCAGGAGTGAGAACAGAACCACACAAATATAAAGTACCGCGATGTATCCAGTGAACGCGGTTCATTGCGAGGCAATTTTAACATAAATACATCCCGGAACCTCCGTGCTCCCTTTACGATGGAGATGCGACCAAACGGTGGTGCCTTGAAAAGTTCTCAAATAAAAAATGAAAAGAGAAAAAAAAAACAAAAAAAAAACATCAGTACACTTGTGAGGAAATTTCACTTTATTAGAACACAATAGCCACAACAACAGAACGCTAGCACGACTAAAAAGAACGTAGAAAACTACCGCATTACTAAACTTTGTACTTTCATCCCCACAAAACAATCTGACAAACTACAGTCAAGAAAAGGAAATAAAATAAAAGCAGGAATAAGTAGGCGCCGCAGAGAAGGCTTTGAGGGAAAGACAACCCAAAGAAAGCCGAATAATTCACCTCGGCGAGAGCAACTCGCGCGTTCGCTCCGAGTCATCTTTCCCTCCTCTTTCGCTCGGCCCTTTATTGCTTGTGTCTTTCGAGCGTTCTGCTACATGTGCAGCTCGCTCTGCAGGAGGAACTGTTATTTCGTAGCGGCGTTCGTCCTCCTGCGCAAACTCCTCTTTTGTTTATTTCGACGTGTTTCGTTTGCGCGTTCTTCTGTCTCTCTCTGCGTTAGATGCATTTCTTTCCGAGAATTGCAGAAGGCGAGCGCCACTGAGGCATTCGGCGCGTAGGGCTGCACATCGACATGCATTATGGAAGAGTCTGAACAGGAATTTGGCCCATTCTTTCGGGGCTTCTTGTAGCTCTCACTCTCTCTCTCTCTCTCTCTCTTTTCATGGTCTTTATCTGCGCTCGACTCGTTTCTACCAGAGCCAGACTAGTTTTCCTTCCGGCTTTCGTAGGACCGTAAAACTGGTGGCCATTTTGCCGGACGTATCACATAGAGAACGCCTGCGAGGGTGCTCCGAGTAGTGCTTATGCGAGCTTGGAAGTGGCGTTCTATGCTTCTTTTCAGGCTGAGTCCAGACGCAGCCGACGCCATAAGGTAATGGTACCAACCAAGCATAGTCGAAAGCGCAAGTCACTAAGCCTTTTCGGTTTGTATTGGCTCGGCAATAATACAACACGCACAGAACGATGGCCAACATTATGACGGTGCGGTTTTGACGCTGTCTGATTAGCGCCATAAACTTGCACGTGGGCGGCGTCTCGAATTATTGTGGAACGAATAGGGGTGTGCGAACATTCACTCTTTTTGAATAACGAATCGAATATTGCCCTATTCAGTTCGTTAATCGAATCGAATTATAATTCTCAAAAGTTTCAAATATTTTTCGAATAATTTCAGAATTGTCGTTACGGTGTCGCGCCGCGAGATTCCCTTCACAGGCGTCCCACAACGCGCCGGCACGCCTGCCATACGTGCCCGCAACATGGCAATACATACCCTCTTCTTCTAGACAACGATTGTCATCATCGCCAGCAGCAGTTCCTCCCTATACGTACGTTGCCGTTGCCTCCATTAGGGGCCACTGTGTTAAGTATAACCCGCATGTAAGCGATTTGCCGAGAGACGAGACAGGCGACGTCTACCCGCTTCGCTCTCGCTCGGTCAGTCGCGCGATGAGGCAAGCCGCATGAAAGTGGCGTGAGCAAGTGACCAAGGCGATGAGGACGTTTTTTTTGGAAATCCAAACACCGAGCGACGCGACGAGCGACAGTGAGAAATCTCCCTCGCTCGCTGCTGAGTCTTGACCCTCGTCGCTAAATCGCTTACATGCGGTTCAGCATTTAGTGACCGCTTTTGCACGATACTGCTCGTGCAAGCTTTCGGAAAGCGTGTCGTGGAGACGTTTCAGAACTGATTGCAACGGTACCGCCGCTCTGTGTGAGCGAAGTAGAAGTGGTAGAAGCAGGAAGTTGTTTGAAGAGAAAGCGCAGTAGAATGTGGAAGTTTTTCGGCCGCTCCCATACAACCAATTGAAGAGGCCACAACAGCTGCTTGTGTCGAGTCTTTGCCAACACTTTCCATGGTTGTTTCAATTGTTCAGTGTGTGAAGGTGTAGCTTTTTGAGGGCGCAAGTGGAAGAAGACAATGTGTTTTCCCAAAATCTTCTCAGATCATTGAAAACAAGGTTCCTGGACGTAAGCACACAGCCACATCACACCCTTGCCACCTTCCTTGATCCTCAATTCAAGAACATCTGATACAACAATGTATAAAAACAGAATGTAGAGTTCGTAGTAAGTACAATGCTTCAGGATGTGCTAGGCTCAAGCGAACTGTGTTTTAGAGCGCAGCTCTTAGGCGCCCGTTTCCGGCTTGAGCGGCGTCGGCGTCGCCATCGGCGTCGGCGTAACCGCGCGGTGCATTATGGGAAATATCCTATAATGCACCACGCGAGCCCCCCCCCCCCCCCCGGGGTCACGTGACCCCCGGGGGGGGGGGGGGGTCACGTGACCCCGGGGGGTGGGCTCGCGCGGTGCATTATGGGACATTTCCCATAATGCACCGCGCGACCCCTTCCCCGGGGTCACGTGACCACCCCCCCCCGGAGGAATTCAAGAATGAGGGGAGGAGGAGGAGGAGGAGGGGTATATCCTCCCCTAAGTACCCTTTCCTCCTCCTCCTCAAGAGCTGCGCTCCAATTCGGCGTTACAGGGAGTTGTAAACGGCTTTCACTTTTTTATGTTCAGCATCCGCGTGAACCATGATATTATGTTTAGCATTCTAATATTTCAGTAGCTTTTGTCTCTATTTAAATATATATAGTTGAACTCTAGTTATTATTGTCTAGTCGCGTTTTTTCAATAATTTCAAGAAACCTCTTGGAACAATAAAAATAAATTTATAATCTCTGCTCCTCTTGAATAGCTGTCTACTTACCATTCGGAAACTATTCGAGAATTATGCGATTCGTATTCGTATTCGATTCGGTCCGACAATTATTCGATTCGTATTCGATTCGGTTTCAAAAATCACTATTCGCACACCCCTAGAAACAAAGTATAGGGACAGCGTCCATGCAATGATGGTACATTCCAAAAAAGGGGGTATATTCTTAGACCCCTTGTCTCGTAAATACACCCCGAAATTTCAGTTGGACGTACAGCACACTGACGTTGATCTGACGGTGCCAACTTTCACGAGCGGTTGGATAGCCGAGTTGTACATAATATTAAAATAGCTAATGTACGTGTGACGGACGGCAAAGAAAAAAAAAAGAAAGACCTTTACAAATTTTTTGTGATGCGAAACTAGAGCCCACCCCTTGAGAAGGAGGAGGGGAGGAAACGGAGGGCAGGGTATGCCACTCCACCTCCTCTTCCCTCCTACTCCTCCCCTCCTCCTCCTCCTTTCGTCCTCCTCTCTTCCTCCGCTGAATTTGTTCAAGGGTGACGTGACACAAAGTCATGACATCATTTTCCCCGCTATGTTTAGGGGGGAAACTGAATTGGTATTGAGATAACGTAACGTAGATTCCCACACTTAATTTAGCAGGAACCTTAACCCACTAAAGTTAGCGAAAAAAGTTTCCCGCTAAAGTTTGCGGGAAAATTCTCCCCCCCCCCCCCCCCCTACCTTTAGCGAGGAAAGTTCCCATAACGCAACGCGCGCGGTTAGGCCGAAGCCGACACCGACGCCGCTCAACCTGGAAACAGGCGCCTAAGTGCTGCGCTCTAAAAATAATCCGGGTTTTCTTCGGCCTACTTCAAAACCTCGGTGTTTTTCCCTGTAGTATTTGATACGTACTTTAGCTGTTTGATATGTTATATCGCGCCGTCATTATGCCCCTCGTAAACGTTGGGGCCGTCGCTTCGACGTCATTGCGCTGTACGTCGAACTGTATTTTTGGGGTGTATTACATGTTACGACCTTTTTTAGAGGCTACTCTGGCCCTAATCTGAACGCTTAACGAAAAAGTCGGCGTGAAATCCGGCCGCCGTGATTGGCAGGCGCCTTGCTTGACCTTGGCGGCAGCCAATCAAGGCCGCCAGATTTCTCGCCGACAGTTTCGCCAAGTGTGCAGATTAGGGCCCCTGAAGCCCGCGCTTCTTTCCACAAGCCCTCTAAAACAGAAGCAGGGCAGGTGCATTGGGTGAGCCCCACTCGTCCATACTCACAAGGATGTATCAAGGGTGATTTATCACGGGGTGACACCGTGATATCTGTCCGTTTCTAAGCTAATGACGGTAACAAGCGGATGGGTACCTTTAAGCGAGCCCATGACACATGATTCAGCAGGAGGTTAATCTATGAAGGTCACGCTAAAATGATTTCTGCCGGTCTTGACGGGTCGGAGTTGTGGGCAACATGGGGTCCAAAGCGTTGGACCAGGTTGCCCGCATTTCCACCGCAGTGGCCATTTCCACCGCGAGGGGGCCACGGAAAATCGGCCACGGGAGCGGGGGTGCCGCTCACGTGGACCATTTTCATTGGCCGGTGTCGGTGGCGTGGCGCGAAAGTCTTAATTGGTCGTTAGGGTCATTACGCTACAGCCACATGACCTCGCGCGCGAATTTCTAACAAACCACAACGCTCACGTGCAGGATGACGTCACGCGTGGAATGAAAGTGATTAAAAACCAAGACACGTAATGCGAAATAAAGGTCGCCGCATGTGCCAAATGATCTCGCTTAATGAAATAATTAATTTGCCTTAGAGCAGTGGTTTTCAAATGGGGGTTCGCGGACCCCAGGGGATCCGCGAAGACACTTCTGGGGTCCGCGAGACCCTCAACAAATGTTTTTTTTTATTTGGCACGTTTTTTGTAGTTCAGTCCGGCCGTGACTAATTTGCAACCTGCTTCCGGAACTACGACAGCAATAAAAGGCACCTGTTTCATGCTCCAGACGTGTTAACTTACTTACGTAACCCCCCCCCCCCCCCCTTTATACTTTATACTCCTGCATACTTTAAAGATCGGGATAGTTTTGCGGGCGTATGTGCAGTGTCGTCGGAAAATAATTCAAAGATAAACCGTTTCAGTCGGAGCGACACACTAAAGGTCCTAAATTTGTGAACAATGAAGTTAACGCAATTATAACACTTCATATGTAAAGCCGGCAGAAAGGATGAGTCTCCTAAAGGAAGATTTTTTATAACCTAAAAGGGATCCCTCTTGAGAAGTCAAATATGAAATGGTTTCTTGGAGTTATGGTATCCCGATATAGGCTTATTGGAGTTATTGCAATGCAACAAAGGATTACTGTAATCCAATAAACCCAATAACCCGATAAGATTCCATATTGATCCACAATTCATCCGGATAAAATACCAGGTTATTGGTGTTCGGCGGTAATATGGAATACGATATGTCTACTATATTGTGCGACAACGTCGTACAATTCAACGTGGCAATTTACTTGCACACATCTCGATGCGCGCACATGGATATTTATCGATACTAACACGTCCGAATTCTAATCAATTTATTAATTGTCTTATATTAAATCACAAATCCCTTCAAGAAACTACCGAGTTTGTGTTTACAGGATCGAGTTTTGCAGTCATAGGGCACTGACAGTCCGGGTCGCTACCAAGCTGTCAATTTGTCTCGTCCGTCCCGCGCTCGTCCCCACGACAAACCTTTTCGTGTAATCCTACGTAGAACAATCTGCGAAGAGGCACTCTATGCTTTCGCGCTTCAAGAAGATAAGCTTCGCAGATGAACCAGATGCGCAGCCTCGACACGAGAACTGAACTAGCAAAACTGCGCCGACTAAGCCCATCAAGGCATCATCTCCAAACACACTTGAGCAGCCACGGGAATGAAAATACAAAAGGACACAAACGAAAGAGGAGAATCGGCGGATGTTTCCCGGAGCAAAGTCTCTGCCCGGAGCCACTGCCCTCACCGCGTGACAGGTTGACTTGCCATGCAAGTTTTATAATCCAGTTAACAAGCTTCGGAAAACGTCTGTCGCCTATTTGCGGCGCGTCAGATTGGTAGAGCTTGCTACACTATCAGCCCGCCCTATGGAGAAACGCGGCAAAACAGGTGGAGGGTTGGATGCACATTACCGGAGGTGAAAATTTTTTTATTACGATTTTTATAATAAACATAAGGTTTGCGAAATACTTGACGAAATGCAAGCGTCGTTAAAAGAATGCCCTTCTCCGTTGCCCATGGAATCGTTGACTCTGGTGGCGCTAGGAACACTATCTACCCTTAACTGCTCGCGCGCCGACACAGAGAAGAACCGTTATCGAACGCCGCGTTTCTGTGGAGCTTGTCAACTGAGAGAACTAAGATCGTTGCTCTGAACTGTTTGATTGTGCTCTGCCCTCTGCCAGCTCTGCTCTCGACTCGCGCTCAAAAACGGTTCTCCCCTCCCGCCTTCTGCTGCTTCTTGGGTGCCGTTTGAATGTTGGTTTTGTGCTCTTGGGCGTGCTTCACAGAGAATCTCAAATATCAAGACTCAAGTTGCAAGCCAAGTGGAAGCTGTAAATGTACGGAGCAGTTATGCGTTTCCTAGTACTATACTGCCTCGAGCACGTCCTGGCATTCTTTCTAACCGCTCTTGTTCTCACAATCTCGTGCACTGGTGTATCTGACTTCGGTTCGGCCTTTGACGACTTTTTGGCTCCAGAGTGCTGATTGTGTTGTTTGGCGTAGGTGAGATGAGATTCAGTCTCATGCAGTTTACATCTCTCGGCGGTTGCGTTACCCAGACGCCTTTCGTTAGCGGTCGGCCGCCGTAGGTAGCAAATTGACACTCTTATTTTGTTACTCCTTAATCAGGTGAGACCTTTTTTTGAAATTATGATACACGTAATATATGTACAGTTTCGAAAAAAAAACACAAACACGCGAACGACGGAGCGACAGCCGCTCGCACTCATCGCACCCCGTTTGGGGTAAAAACATCAATTGTTTTCTTCTCGTTATTATGAACACATCCTTTCTGAAGATGGTCCACAGTTGCAAATAAAAAGAAGGTGAGTGAGGCGATGGGGTCACAGAGTAGATCCAGTGCTTTTCTTGCCCTTCCTCAGAAAGAGAGAACACCTGTGCAACGAAAAAATGGACCACTTGCCCTCTTCCCCCATGTGTGCCACAGGCGCAGATACCAAACCTTAAGGACATTCGTAGGTAAACACCTTGGACATATGAGTAAAGGCAGAACATTTCCCTTGCCACTTGAGAGGATGTAGGACAGTGTCCCTTGGGGCCACGCTTGTTATTTATTATTTAGATCTTGACCTCGAGTCATTACTATGAACTACTTCCATTACGAATGATTTTTCTGGTTAGCGGTGTCATTTATATCAACGGCAGATGACTATATAACGGGGGTACAAAGTAAAGGGTGTCCCCCCAAAAAATACAGGGTTTTGGCACCGTAAAAATAAACTACGCATCGGCCAACGCTCATTCTCCGCCCAAAGGAAGCGCAAGGAGTACAAACCAGATGCCAAAGTTTCAGCACGACCCGATATCTTAATCAAAAGTTATAAGGAATTTTCTAAAAAATTTTAATGGCAAAAGAAAGCCCATTTTCACCCGTTTTCGGTTTCTGGCGCCATTGAGCTTTCTGTATTTGAGAAGTCCGTCGGCCGTCATATTCTCATTGAACTTTGCAGAAAATCACATATCTTGTAAACAATCTTTGTCATCTGGTTCGAGCCTCTAGCGCTACATTTGGGTGGAGAATGAGCGTTCGGTGATGCGGAGTTTATTTTTGCGGTGAAAAAAAAAAAAAAAAGAACAGTAATTGTTTTTGGGGTTACCCAGTAGAAGCTGACAAGTGAAAGTTGGTCTTTATTGGCAATTATGTGCAATGGAGTAATTTTTGTTTCAGTGTAGGCTCACGCATGGACGACGCTGAAGGGATAGTCCTTTCGGCAGACGGAGACAAGGGGACCGCAATAGCCAGCGAGGGAAAGGAGATGGAACCTCTTGGCATCAACATTTCGTCGCCTGCGCAGCTGTGCTCTGGCCCTGCAATTACGTTACTAAAAACGTAATGTCGCACCTAGTAGTTAGGGGCATATACAAAAGGAAGGGGGGCCGCCACGGCCGGAGTTCACCCAGGGCGCTTGATGGTGTAAGGCCGGCCGTGACTCCAGTCAACTTTATTTCACTTTTTATATTCTTTTTGTCGGGGGAGAGGAGCTTTTTCTCGCTTGCGCACTTCGACAGAGGCGTGGAGCGTGCTCATCACGTGAGTGCGGACAGCCACTCAAACGCTCTGCTGGCTTTCGTCAAGGCATCCGCTGTTCCCATCGGGACCAACATCGAAAATAGGAAAGGGGAAAGAACGAGAGCTTAGGAAGCCGTGTTGTTTGCATGGCTGCTGCCCAAACTGAAAACGGACGCACGGACAGCAGCTTTCATTTCGTATGCCAGTTCTGTATATCTTTACGCTATCTTCCGTGTAGTGTTTGGACGGCCCTTTATACTCTTCTTGCGTAGGCTGCTTAAAAATCATTGGTTAATGGTAATTAGAACCCCCCCCCCCCCCTGTTTTTTTTTCAACTGAACTGATACCGTGCTACACCGCTACTTTGATACCAATTGAAACTTAAATAGAACCAAATCTAATATTGCATCTTTTAATTGGTGTAAACATTTATGATAGACATTTTTTTAGAAGTGTTTGGCACGAGATATAATCAAATTTTTTGTATAAAAAAAAGACATACTCTTCAAGCTACAGCATGCAAGAAGGACTTAGCAAAAGGCCCATTCACATTTCACATTTGCATACAGCATATAGTGCGCCGTATACATTGAGAGCGAGACGACGGAACATGAAGTTTTACCATGCACGTGGTATCATCCGAGCTTTCCTTGAGTGTCTGATGGATATGATGGGAGTGGCGGGGTTAGGTGGCGGGGACGGAACAATAAAATTCATTAAAAGGGATAACAAAGAGGACGCCAGAAGACGAGTGGAAAAGCTCTAGAGAAATGCGATATTACAAAAAATAGGTAAGTTAGACGATTAAACCAGAGACATATTTTAAAGCAAAGATTAAACGGGAGGGCTGTACACATTCCTAGGTTAGGCGGCACAGGCCACGACTCCATACAAACGGTATTGCCAACACGATCTATACATCCATCCCTGAAGTTCGCAATAGTACTGGCTTCAGTGATCTACCAGGATCCTTATGAAGGCAGCTCTGATCTCTAAATGTGCCCCTCTCACAATTTTGCGGCTACAATCGTATCGAGGTACATCCAGTTTCTTTCTAAAACAGTAAGTGCATTAACCCTTGCCATCGTTAACAGTGTCGAAAGCGTTACCATCTTAAAATCTATTCATCCAATTTCTGTCCAATTGGCCTAACAAATGGATCATGCAAAATTTTCGAACTTCTTCTTCACTCTCCTCTTGAAATATTTTTGGAATTAAACGCCTTTTTTTAATCTATGTCAACATGGCTTTCGCAAATAAGTCTTCGTGCGAAACAGAACTTCAGTCTTTCACCCACAATCTGCATGCAATCATTGACCGGGGGTCGCCGGCGGACTGTGTATTCGATTTTTCGAACGCTTTCGACAAGTCCGTTGTCAGTTACGGCTGTACAAACTGACTGAACTTAATATTTACTTAAATGTAATGAACCTGATTGAACGATTCTTTTTAATTACTCACAATTCGTAGCCGTCAATGACTTTTCTAACTCATTATCTCTAATGTTCCACAGGGTTCAGTTTTGTGATCATTACTTTTTTTCTATTTATATTAACGATCTACCAGCCTACATTTTATCCCCTGCCTGTTCATTTTAAGACGACCATTTTACTGACCTTGAGATATTGACGGACAATGACGTAAGCTTGTTGCAGTCTGAGTTAATATCAATAACTTGTGTGGTTCATGGCTAATCTAACCAAATACCACTAAGTGAAAATAAATGCGCGTGCCTCGTCGTGTGCCATTTTCCGGCTTACTTCATCAATCAGATTTGTCTGAAGTCTGTGTGTTGTTACAAATACCTTGGTGTTCACACAACATCTAACCTTTCGTAGAACATTCACAGAGCACGTGATTAACAATGCTAAGTGTTTGCTTGGTTTTCTGAGGAGAAATTTTATTCCAGTTTTCTCGTTCCTTGAACTTCTTTATATGTCACTTGTAAGATCACAGCTTGAGTACGCAATTTCCGTCTCCGACCCCGCATGAAAAACGTCACTTTGTCCTTAGAATCAGTTCAAAAGAAATCGACACGTTTCATACTTTCTACTCACCATCGTACTGCTACTATAACCTCTATGAAACTTTCATTAAAATTACCGAGTCTTGCTTTGCGTAGTTAAGGTTTCTCTCAATCTCTCTTAAACAAAATGTTTTATCATTCTTCCCTGCGTCATCTTCTACTAACGCCCCCTTCTATACTTTGAGTCGTTCAGACCACCAAAACAAGGTTGGCGTTCTTTCATGTAACAAATATTTTTTTTTTCACTTTTTCAGTTTTTGGATGTAAAATGGAACCGCCTTCCACACCAAATTGCAACCACCCATGACCAAGCTACTTTCAGGGATGCTCTTTCTAACTTTTTGTTTTATTTTAAACCATAATTTTGTGTGTGTGTGTGTTTTTTCCATTATGTTCTTTGCCAAAACTGCAGCTTGGGCGGGTTGTTTGAAGATATTGCTGGCTTTGCAGTGCACAAATATCACACACACACTAGCCGTGAGCTGCGAGTTCTGCGCGGTGTTTACGTATGCCTGATATATGTGTGCTGTGAAATCCGGAATATTTTCTTTGTGTTTTTTTACCACTCCCCTCTGTAATGTTTTCTGACCTAGAGTGTAAATAAATATATAACTTTATAAATAACAAGGCACCCTCAGCTCAGTCCAGGTAGGAGAGCTCATTTGAGTTCAAATGGCGTTAGCGGCTCAATAACAGTTTGCACTGCCATGTAACTGGTGTATTGCGATAGACTCAAGTGCCGTTGGCTCATTGATAGTCGAGAGTGCATGTGCAGCAGGTATATGATGTGGTCAAAGGAGGAGGAATATCTTACCGTATTTTCCAAACTACGGTCTCCTTTATATAGTAATATACTTATGCTTAAGGAGTTCATATTCCTTTGCTGTGTGAATAATATGATGATTTGTTGTTCAAACTCACTCGTTATGACTGCACTTGTCACATTCTGAAATGCGGTTATACAATGTCGGCTCTATGACTTTACGGCACTACTGGTGCCACAATAAGAGCCCTAATGCCTCCAACATGGCGCCAATGCACTGATAGCAGACGACAATGTTGGTCTTGATTTAGATTCTAGCCGGAAGCGACATCAGGCGCAAAAGGTTAAACTTAAAAGCACAAAAAAAAACGAGAACAAAAGTAGGATTGCAAACTCGGCGCGCTACTGGCAACTGACTTTTATTTGGACAACATGAACAAATATAATACGTTACTATACCTCGGCCAAATAATTTAAAATTTCGCATTTTATGAAACGAGTGACGACGCACTGATGCAACCGTCATCCTCCTTTACACTGATTTTGAACGCCAAAAAATTTTCCTCTCTGTTTTTGCTTCCCAGTTGCCCGGAATTTGTGTTTTATACAGCAAAGGATCTCACGAACATTTATCACAGTGGACTTCCAAGTTCCCCCGAAGAATACCGCTTTACAGAAAGTTGGTGAACTATGTACGATTGGGTCGTGCACGAAAGCACCCGATGTCAAAAGCCCCGTGTCAAATGCTCCACGACTGACACCACACCCTGTTGTCGCGGCTTCAAAAGGCCAGTTTTATCAGAAGCCCATGACGCGAATCCCTAGATCAAGTGGCCGGGTCCTCACCGTGACGGTTGAGCATCCAACTTTTAATTAAGAGACAGCAAGTGTGCACGCGAGCGTGTGTAACGTAATCATGTCGTCATTTGTAGACCTTCAACATATTAGGATGACATGGAACAATTCTGGTTGAAGCGCGTAAAGGGATTCTGCACGTCGGGCTATCATGCAACACACGTACGATCGCCCACATGTCGTTGGTATTTTAGACTACCGGTGTGGCGCATTCCACATGTTTGTGCGCATGCTCTCCAGATTTGTTTATTTTGAAGCATAAGCTAGTTAGTTTCAATGGTGCCCTGAGGGAACGCCAAAGTGGAGGACGATTTTTTGGAACTTTATATCGCCCCTTTTTCCGCATTTGATTTATCATTGTCTCTTTTTAATTTTGACATTAGGCTCCAAGCTGATTTCGGAGCTTAGTGTCTGTCAGTCCCTTTTTGTCCTCTTGCTCTAGAGTTATCATGTCTAAGCAATCTCTACTACATTGGGTTTTGGAAACCCGGATAGCAAATACCAGCAGAGACAGACAAAAGAATTCGAGAGAGAGAAGTGTGCAGCAGTAGGGTCACGCCAACGGCCTCGGAACAATTTCGGAAAGGGCGAGAGAGGGTATTGAGTGAACAGTTCCCCTCCCTTTTTCCCCACGCCGTCACTGATCTCCAAATCTCTTCTTTTGTTAGTGATGAGGACTTGGCGTCCTTGAGGGAGGAGGACACTTTGCATTCCTAAGCTGACAGTGCGGTGGGAGCTACGCGCCGGCCGGACCAGTCATCACCTGCACCGCTCTCTGTGCGTGGTTACGGGAGAGAGCGTGATCACGTGATTAAAGATAGACCTGCGATCGGTTCACCGAGCTTCTTAGCTTTCTCTACACTCTCAGCTTAGGGGTGGTGGAGCACAGCCCGCGAAACACACGCACACACACACGCGCACACAGAAAGTGGGATCGCATGCACCAAGGCCACACGATAAGGTAGTGGCTAGAAGACAGTGGGGACGGTCTCCTCAATTTTCAACACGCGCATCCGCGAACTGGAAATGGGCAGGTGCGCTTCGCAATTTATGATTTTTTTTTGTGGCAGAAATAGTTTTTTTTTTCAAGGAACAAGGTTGGCAAGATAATCATGCGCATATCAGGACACCGTGGTGTCAGTTTCTAAGTTCTCTGAGTGCATTTGATTGCTTAGCAGACTGTTTTTATTGGGCGAAGCGCAGTCCTTAAAGTCTCCCGTAACTTGAGGGGGTCCCTACAAGAAGGTAGGGGGGGGGGGGGGGGGGTGTTCTGAGGAGAGGTACAAGACGCACATAAAATAAAGCCCACTGCTGACTCTGCCCACGCTGTACCTGCAACCCTCAAATTGCTAATCCCCAAAAGTCACATCCCTGAAAACAAGTGATTTTATTGCAAGATATGATTTTGATTTCTCTAAGGCTGGGGATGTGGAGGAGGGTCTCAGACCATCCGTTAAAATCAGTGGGGGTTCCGAGACCCCCTGAGACCCCCCAGACTTTAAGCCCTGGCGAAGCGGCTCCGCATCTCCGCCATCCACGTTACCCTATACTGGAACCGGCAAGAACGGTGGTTCTAGAGTTCCGATCACCGGCAGCGCATTTCGTCTTAGTGCCAAGTGCGATCTTCAACATGCGGATTGCCAAGAACATCGATATTCTGTCGGCAGCGCCTACACACCGGTGATCTTCCTTTGTTTGGGCATACATGTGACCACTAGCTTCGACGGACCGAAGACACAACGGACCGCCTTCTCTTTCACGTGAGTGACAAGGAGAGTTCCTCCTGACCATTGGGGATAGGTATTCTTGCTACGACATATACGTTTTGTCACTATCCGATGAGTTCGAACCGTATCGAACTCTGTGCCAGGAATCTCCGACGAGTTCAACGTGTAATTCAGAGCGATCGGCCCGGAAAGCCGTGTACGGAGCTATTTGTAAGTGCTTTTTATTCTAATAGACCGTGAGAGACGTTCTGATTGGTTATTTCAGCGTTCGAATTAATTTCTATTTCATTTTTTTAGTTAAAATATGGATATCTTCTTGGCGGTAGATGTGTGCTGTAGTAAAAAGTGTTGCCGGTACGTCCAAAGCCGAATACCACATAGCGTTGCGTAGTCCTAATCTGCCAAGTTTCGGCTTGTTGGGCGAGTGGAGTGTCAGTTATGTCACCGCGCTCTGCGGGTGTAATTGCCAGTAATTGTCTTTACACGACAAGCTATTTTATATGCCTGATTTATTTTAAATTCTTGATTGATTGAAGCATCAATTTCTGTTCAACTGTAATGTTCTTACGTATAACGGGGTATTTATTGAACTGTTAATTTAATAGTGCGTTTGGCACTGGTGAGCTGAAGAGGGAGGCCAGCGGTTAGATTTATAAATTGTAAATATTATGGAGGCAATATGGGTACATTTATAACTACATATTTCCGTGCTGCAAATACCGTAAATCTTAAAAACGTTTTTTTTCACATCAACGTAGAAATATCGGTGTGAACTTAAATGGCGAGATTGTAATTCTTAGAACTTCTTAAAGCTAGATGAAGGGTTGAGGAACGCTCTGATGCTGCAAGAGTAGAGCTAAGCAATTTATGAAATAACCTTCGTACTATTTGATTAATTTTTTAAATCACTATAAATATTTTAATCTAGATCGATCGTGCTCTGAGTAAGGACAAGTCGGATGAACTAAACAACAGTAAATGCCTGGGCCCTCTTGCTAGAAACAGCGTCTCAGCTGAGACGGGGGCAAAGAAAGCACTCTTAAAGCCAGCGTACGAGCTGAACGGGACTCAAACCTCGACTCAAGACGCTCGCGCGCCCCAGCCTTTACAGTGCTTTCTTTCACCCAGTCTCAGCTGAGATACTGATTCCAGCAAGCCGGCCCCGGCGTCTTACCTCCGCATATATTTATTTTAAAAGGCAGTACTAAGTTTTTTTTACATACAAAATAACGAAAAATAATTCACTGTAAACGAAAGTTTATATTATGGAAAAGAAAACATAAAAAAGTCGGTAGGCCTTTCGGAGATTTTATACTTGAAGAGCAACTGAGCCGATTAATCGAATAGTTAATTTAAGGGCGGCGATTAATAATAAAACTATGTTTTGTTTTGATATTCATTATTGACAAGCGTAAGAGAGGACTGAGAGCCTTTGAAAACCCTTCACCTGAATCCAAACCCCCGCTTCTGTCTCTTTCAGAATCCTGTGGCCAGGCCCCTGCGTGGAATTCCATCACGTTTTTGCCTGGTTCACAGCTTGCAGTGATGGACCCTGGCACTCATTCTTGTTTAAATTTTCCTTCAATCGAAACTTTAACAAAATGTATTGACGGTACACTTTGCATTTCAGACTTTTATATTTATCTGCATGTAATATTGACTTAATATTTTCCACAATGAATGTGGCTTGTCTACAGCAGCTTTCTTTTTAGATGCATATATAGTGTTCTACTCAACACTATAAATACATCTGAAAAGAAAGCTGCATGCCCGCTATAATGGCTGCCAAAATAGTGCAGCTCGAGCTTAAAATCGGATGCTGAAATCGAAATATCCAGAGCGTTATGTTGGGAGCAAATATTGGATAAGCCAATGCTTAAACTTGGATGCCAATATTGGTTGTAAGACCCACAACCAGTAGTGGTCCAATGATGATTTAGGTGTTGGTTAAATTGTGGCCCAACGTTGGCTTAAATGTTGGTTAAGAGGCGGTCCTACGATGGCATAAATGACGGTCCAATATTGGTTCAAATATTGGTCAAATCCTGGTCCAACATTGGCATTAGTGAATGGTCCACCATTGGATCGGGTAGCGCTTTCGACAAAAATCAACGTTAGGCCAATATTGGAGCCAAGATTCGCCAGTGTCGGGTCCATGTTGGTCCAACAATGGTGTGCTGCTTGGGTATAATCTACTGCAGGTTAAGAAAAGCAGAATAAGCTGCTCTCACAAAGCCCTCCGCTCTTTCGACTTTAGCAGGGCAAACGCAAAAAAGGAGACAAGCAGAGGGGAGTAAACCAACAATCATAGTGAGCAGAAACGGGTGGAGTTTGAGAGATAGGTGGAGGAGCTCAAGAAGGGTGAAGTGTGAAAGGTTGAAATGCGGCAGCGTAAAAGGGAGTGCGACGCTGGGTTGGAACAGGCGACAGCCAACTTAACAGGAATGGCAGTCTCAGTGGAAGGAAGCACTAGTTAACATGTAGAAGTCAGCGGGACGGATGTGGCTCCTCGACCCTACAGTGCCGTAGTGGCGCAGGGTACTAGTGGGGCAGTAAAGGACGCGGTGGTTGACCGACCGACACAAAGTGAAGTAGTGCAGATAGCTGGGGGGAATCAGTCACCGAGCAGGGACGGAGGGAAAGGGAGTGAAGACAGACAGTCGGAGGCTAAGAGGGCACTGGTAGGAGGAGATTAGAACGTAACAAATGTTAAAGGGATCTACTGGCCAGTGTGAAACGAGATGGGAGGGTAAACGCAGTCGCCCAGTCAGGAAAGTGTCTTGTAGACGCTATGGTCACAGCTAAGGAAGAGGTCTGAAGTAACATGGAGGGAGACAACCTAGTAGAGGTGTGTGCGGGACTCGATGATGTGTTGAAAGCAAGGAGCCAGAAGCTTGAAAGCGACATATAGTTTAGGGTACGCTAGCTGAGGGAGGTCTCTGAGAGGGTGCATGTGCAAATATGCACTAAACCAGAGGTCCGGGGACAGTCTTTGGAGACAGAGCAGCGGGTGGTGGAAGACAACCGGGTGATTAGGAGGATGAGCCAAAGACCTCAGTATGGCGTATTGGAAGTAAATAGGGTGGTGTATGAGACTCGCTCCGACACTTTTCCATGTGACATCCATTACACTGGAGCCACAGGTAGCACGATAGTGGATAGCCTTGGGCGTCATGTCGTAGATTTTTGTGAAACCACGGAGCCCGGAGGGCACCGGTGTAGATGTACCAGTGCCATATGTACCTGCAGCAGAGTCCGGGGAAGCTCCTAGGTGTGAGTACCGCAAGAGCAGCAGGGAGAGTAGGAGGAAGTCCCGTAGAAACAAGAAAAAGAATCGGTGCAATCTAGGTTTCATAAACATGCAGGGAGGTAGAAACAGAATGACGTGGGAGGAGATTAGTTAACAATTAGAGGCTGAAAATTTCACAGTGTATAGGATAGCGAAAACTAACTTTAGAAATGAAGAGGAACCACCGTGCATCCCATCCTGGATGGGATGCAACCGGAGAGGAGGTGAACACAAAGGTGGAGCTCTCGACAAGTTAGTTAACGGACAAGACTGGGAGAGATAGAAGGAATGCTGCCGAGAACACTGATGGTTGAAAGGTAGGGTAACAGGTCTGAACATTCTTCTGGGATTTGCTTACCTAAAAAAAGTAAATGATTCAAGGGAGAAAAATAGAGAACACTTTACATGAATATCGAGGCACATCACATACATTTTCCTTAATCAAGAAATAACTATCACAAGAAATATGAATGCCCACTTAAGAGTTTGATGGATTCACATATACAACCGAAAAGCTGCCAGAATATTTCTGTGATGCCCTGGTTTTAGGACTAGTTAATGCACATGTGAAATATGACGGGGAATTAACGTGGGAACGAAACAACTGACACTCAACAATAAACTGCTGCCTGATGTCCTTCCAACTGTATGACAGGATGGGAAGTATAGAAATAGATGAGGAAGGTTTTAAAAGCTTACGAAGTGACCACCGAACCAGTAAAGATTAAATTTGGGACATTTGAACCAGAACAACAAGCTCAGGAACGAGCGAGTAAGCCGAAATTAAGTGAAGCTCAAATACAAAGAGGTATCTAAAAGTATTGAGAACACAGTCGCGAAGCAACTAGAAAGATAATGGACGTGTAAGAATTTAAAAGTAATCTTTGAAAGAGAATTACAAAAAGCATCCATTTAAACAAAAAAGAAAGGAGAAACAAAGACAAAAACCAAAAAAACTGATGGGATAAGGAGGTCAAACCAGCCATATTGCGGCGCCAAGTTGCATTTAGAGTGCATAGGTTGGAAAAGAAAAGGAGGGCGTTGCGATCTGAAGTAGCATCAAAATGGGAGAACTCATAGGAGCGGAAAATGGAGACATCAACCTTAATACAGGTTAACATTGGATGTGTCTTTGTGAAGCGGATGATGGAAATAAACAAAAAAATAGGAAAGCGGCAAAAAAGTTTTGGGAGCACAATAAAGCGCGGACGAGAAAGACAGAGTTACCAACACATACTGACCACACAGGAGCGGAGAAGCATAAAGGAGGAAGAGGCACGGGAATATATCAGGCGGACAATTGAAAAGGCTTCCTTTAAGCTTGAACAGAGGGAGGCAGTGAATAGCATTGACAGCAAGAGTGTAGAGGAGGAGCAGATTTGTGTAACAATGGAGACGACCACAAGAAAATCGGATAAGGCAGAAAGTAAGGTTCCAGCAGGTACAGCAACAGGCCCAGACGACATACCCATGGAACTCGTTAAGACACTAGAAAAAAACAAGCAAATTGAAAGAAAGGAATGTGATAAATCATATAATGATGGGAGGAGAGGTACCCAATGATTGGAAACTAAGTAAAATGAGACTAATACATAAAGACAGAGGAAGCAAAGACAACATTAAGGCATATAGCTCAATAAGGGTAACTTCAGTTATATACAGATTAGCGATGCAGATAGTAAGCGGAGAATGGAGGAATGGGCAGAAGATATGCAAATATTGGGTGAGCTTCATAACGGCTTCCGAAGAGTTTGACTTAAGAGGTCTGGAAGATAACTTATTCGCCGCCACAGAATGAATAGAAATAGCAATGAAGAATCAAAGTCCCTTATGGTTAGGTTTCTTGGAACTCAAGGAAGCGTTCGATAATGTGAGCCAGGAGAAACTCTGGAGTCAGCTGAAGGAGTATAACTTAATGGAAATTTGGGTAGGTTTCTTAAGCGGGTGTACACAGACAATAAGGTAGTTATAACATAGAATGTATGCGGTGTGCTTCTTTCGATCCCCCGAGGGTAACGGACGAGATAGCTGCACCGATATGAACAATGTGAATCAAGCATGATCTTGATGTCACAAACACGTGTTGCTTACAATTGTGAAATCATTACAACATAAGTGACTGGATTCTTTTAGAAACCACGGCTGCGATGCCACCGAGTGCTATTTGACGGAGAATTAACGACAAGACCTGGAGGAACTAAACCCCCAGTGTGGAGTATGCACTACGTGAGGATTATCTAAAGAAGGCACTTTTTCTGGCAAACTGCCCCTGTGGTCTATACACAGGGTGTGCGCAATATTACGGAACATGCACAACCCGCAGCAATAAAAAAAAAGGGATCAGGCAGGGATGTCCACTGTCACCTCTGCTCTTTATGATATATGTCAGTGAAATGAAAACGAGAGCAGAGAAAATTAAGTTTTGATGTGAGTTAAATAGAAGGAGGGACAAATTTAGTACAGGAAGTATCAGGACTGATGTATGCGGACTACATAGTGCTTATGGCCGATAACCAGGACACGTTACAGGGACTAGCTGAAATATTTGGAGAGGAAGGGAACACCTCGGGCGCAATCTTAAGTAGTGACAAGTCTGGAGTAATTGTGTTTAACGACGAAAAGAGGGAACCCCTGGGTATACAAGACATTGTAATAGGCCACGTAGGAAAATACAGATATCTGGGGGTCTTGCTCAAGCATGGAAGAAAATATCTAGAGGAACTTGAGGAGAATATAATTAGAAAAGGAAAAATAAATTAATCTATTATGACGCTCAAGTAACTATAGAACTATAATAGATATGAAGTGGTCAGAGGTATTTGGAAAGAAGTGATGGTACCAGGATTGTCTTTTGGCAACGGGGTTCTGTGCATCAGCTGAGAGGTTCAATTAGGATTAGAAATTCGTACAAAGAAGCATAGGCAGTTTGGCACTGCGAGGACATGGAAAGACACCAAATGAAGTAGTGCAGAGGTACATGGTCTGGTCACCCTTTGATTGCGGGAAGGCAATTAGTAAGTTGAAATTTTAACAAAGGTTGACCGAAATGGAGGATAGGCGGTGGGCACAAAAGGTATTCAAGTATTTGTACACGAAAAGTTTAAAGACAAAATGGACAAACCGAACTCGAAAGCTTACGTTTAAATACCTACACACTAGTGATGGGGCTGAGCAGACTAGTTCAGTGGAAAAGAGAGTGAAAGAGGAAGAAAGAAACATGTGGGAGGTATGAATGCAGGAAAACTCAGCTCTAACAATGTACAGGACACAAAAGCAGGACATAAGAAAGGAAAATGTGCTTGAATATTTATTGGGAAGTTCTTTACTGTTTGAGGCGAGAACGGGAGTTTTGAGGACGAGGACCTGTATGGGTAAATTTCAGGACACATACACATTATGTACTGCCTGCCATATCAAGAACGAGACACTAGAACACTTGGTGTTAAAGTGCACTGGGCTTTGCCCTTCTCTTCCTGAAGGGGTAACAGACTTGGCCGGGGCCCTGGGGCTTGCTGGCAACGATGGAAGGACGGAAGGGAAAAAAAGATTACAGTCACAAAGGGGCGATTAAAGATTGGTGGAAATTATCTAGGGAAAATTGAATGATGCACAACTAACTAGCACAGCTGGGGATAGGTGGGACAGAGGAAAATCGGGACTCCCCCCGCGTCGCTCCAGCCCAAAGTTTAAACTCTGTCCCCAAGTGGGTCCGGTGCGGGGGTAACGCCGACAAGGTTTGACCAGAGGAAATTTGACGACACCCTCGCCGAAGGAAAGGGACGGTAATGATGTTGTTTTTTTTTTTGCCCGATCCCCCAAATGTCAAACTGGTGATATCCCACACTGCCTGGAGATAGGGGGATAAAATTTGCTTAGAAGGGCGGGAGGAATCATATGTTTGTCTTTTCTAACATTGGCTAGGTGGAGCAAGCTGTCGCCCGTTACAAAGGGTATAGCCATTAACATCGAGCCATCCATCCATCCATGAGAAAGGCTTGTTCTCCTTTTCTTTTCCTAAAACAGAAAATTGTGCAGTTGTCAAAATCTTGCGCTGTTTCATAATGGGAATTAGAGAGCAAGAAAGTGATCGTCGGTGTTTTTCTTTCTATCCGCCGAGGATAACGGACGAGATAGCTGTACCCATACGAACGATATGAATCAAGCTTGATCTTGATGGAACAAGCACGTATTGCTTACAGTTGTGAAATCATTACTACAGAAGCGACTGGATTCTTTCAGAAACTACGGTTGCGATGCCCCCAGATCTATCTGAAGGGGAATTAACGAGAAGACATGGAGGAACTGAAACTTAGTGTGGAGTATATACCAAGTGAGGACTCACTAAAGAAAGTATGTTTTTCAGTCAAACTGTGCCCTGTGGTCTATACACCGGGTGTGCGCAATAGTCCGGAACATACAACGGAGCTTTTCATTTAGGTCACGGCAGAGAGGAAAACGCACCCTCGGTCTGAAGTGCTAAGTCCAAAGCATACTTTTATGTAGTGGTATTAAATGTAGAGAACTACAGGGGCATATCCAACTGGCGATGCGACAGACGTTCTAGAGAGCTTCCATTGACGCCTTCTATTGCACTTTATAACATTAGCGAACCTGTTGACGTCTGCCTTCTGTCCCAAAGGACAAAAATCTCCTGCACACTTGAATTTACAATCTGCCTTACCGAATGTAATGTGGATTGATAATTATAAAGATGACTACCTTTTGCATAGTTACTAATTGCCATAATTTCTGTGCGGAATCAACTGCAGCACCACCGCGACGTGAAGTGACGGTGGTGCTGCTGTACGTGGTATAGCGTGCGGAGTCAAGGTGCCTTAAAGGTCAACTCCGGTCAATATATTGGAAATTGGTATTATGACTCATTTCAGCTCAGTTAGTGTCCCTGAATTACAAGGTACAATTTTTTTCTCGATATTGTGTGTAGTTTTATATTACTGCTGAAAGTTTGGCTTCAGGCGTCTACGGCACAACCAAAACTATATGCTAGAGAGGAATGGCAACACTGATCGCAAGTTTGGTACGGTAGAACGTGTGGTATCGACCGCAGCACCACCGGGACGTAACTTCACGGTGGTGCTGCGGTAAGCGGTACAACGTGCTGAACAAACTGCAGCAGCACCGTGACGTGACGTCACGGTGGTGCTGCGGTAAGCGTCGCCCAGTGTTGCTTGACTGAAAGCTAACCCACTTGCCACTAGCTAAAGAGCAGATAGTCGCATCTTTAAAAGCGGTTTTAGTGGAGTACGAGGCTTTTCTTTGACATAATAATTCGGCTGTGATCCTATTTCATGCCGCTAAAGCTGCGATTTATCCGCCATCTCTTTTATTGGCATGCGGGACTTTCTTATATAATCTATTAATAAACGAGTTCATTACAAATTCCACATCTCAGTGTTTGTCATAAAGCGCGAGGTTGAAAGACATAGATTCCCCTTTCTTGAATAACGAAGGTTCAAACAGACAGAAGTTCACTAAACGAAACTTTCCACATGCCGTCAACAGGTATTATTGGAAGACAAAACATTGCTCTGCACGCAAAAGTAAAATAGACAGTCCAGTTGGGAGTGCTAGGGAGCGAATCGAAACCTGCATGGAAGAGCAGGTTGCGTGTGCAACGAGCCCCACCGAAGAGACAGTAGGGATCTTTGATTGGACCCCCTTGCGCCCACTTCAATGAAAATTACGCACACGAGTACAAAGGATATCCTTGATTGACCATGCAATGATTGTTGCACAGCATTTTCATTGATGCTTTCTCCTGCTATTAATGGTATCAGTATACTCCTTGACCTGTACTTTCTGTTATTAGTGACGGGATTTTTGGAAAATTTGTTTTTAGGACCTGTCCTCGGAAATGTAATGCAGACCTTTGCCTACGAAAATCACGACCTCTTGCAGACACCCTAATTGAAAACTCTTTTCTGAGCTTTCAAGGCGATACCGACCGCATGGGCTTCCCGCCATCGAGTAAAAAGGTAAGGAGTTCATGTTTTATATATTACCGCAACATACCGTAGTGGTAACACAGGTAGTTTTGATAGACGGACACTACAATGAACTTTTCTCAGTAGTGTTTTTTTTTAATCTCTACTGCAGTTTATTTGCATATTTATTAGTAGGTATATTCTGCCCCTAGTGATACGAAACTTCTGCAAGCTTGTGTTTTGGAAGTTTTTTGCCTTGCCTAATTTAATATAGACGTCTATACACTGTTTCAAAAAGAGCTCTCTGGCCACTGCTATTTTGCGACTCTCGCAATCCCTATTAGGCAAATATTTCTGCCACCTCATTGGCTGTGGAAACCCAGTCAGTGCGACTCTCCAGCTACGTTGTGCGTTTGAAAGTTGCCGGACTTTCTTGAAATATTTTTTTTTATTTGTTATTGAAGCTGGCTTGGCCGTTTTGTTTTATCTTCCACTGTTAGAACCAGTAAATACCAGAGCGCGTAGTTTGCTCGGCCTCTGCGGGAAACAAATGAAGTAAGCAAATGCCGAACAGCCCGGCTGAAACCAGTCTGAAAAAGGAAGGAAAGAAAAACCGCAAAAACAACCGACCGTGGAACTAAAAACTATTTTAATCAATTTTCTCTTTGTTATAGTACCTCACGGTATAATAGCTAGCTCACGCTATGATAACTAACTCTACTAGATATAATACCGTCATGTATAATAACCAACTAGTTCAGCTCATTTCCATAGTGAGTCAAACAGCTTGTGAAGCGGGCCATTCGACATTCTTCTAGTATTATCTTTGTTGAGATAACCTCCGGAAAGCCTTTGCTGTCCTAGCGGAAAATAGCTGATCGGGTGCGGGGTAGGGAATCGAACAGACAGGTCTGTTTCTTGCCTTCGTCGCTATGGAAAAAGCATGTTCTCCTCAACACGTGCCCTAAAAGAAGTCCGGATTCCGTCCGATCATTGTGAAGTGACTTTTGTTGCAACTGTATATTGGATATGCTGCCATATTTGAGATATTTCTCAAATAAACCCTGTTCAGATAACGTGACACCGTGGACTTCGTACGATATGTCGTTCGATTGACAACACTTGTTGAAATTCATGTAGTGAGCGGAGAACGCTCATGTATTTTGGCTATCTTGTTTGGTCAAATAGACGGCTGAGTGTATGGCTGCGTGGGAACAGCTGAGTAAATGAAACAAACATTCTAGTTGCATTCGTTCTTTCATCACAGACTCAATGAAAGTATTTTTTTTATTAGTATGTTTTTGTTCTCAAAGATGGTAGAATGCTTTCTCAAAGGCCTAGAAAATTCTATATGCAATTAAATAATAAACAAGTAATTTAGATGCCACCAGTGTGCGGAATTGAACCTACCCAGGCGGCGACAACCCACTGACGACAAAACAGACGGCAACACTGACGGACACTCTAAAAACCGGAGATGCGCGCTGTAAAGCACCTGGTTAGAGGCAGCTACTGGGAAGGTATAGTGGGTGACAGGGTCAGAATCCAGATGAGGCTTCACCTCCATCAGGCGCTCATTGCCTTTTGCCGGGTTTCGGCGGCACGTGCGGTGAAGTGTAGGTAGATGCAGAAAGCTCCCACTGGAGGCGGAGCATGTAATGAGTTCTTAACCTGTCGACGACTATAGCTATAAAGATTACAATCTCTCACAAACCTACTAATCGCTATCCTTTTAGAGTTTTCGTGCACCACCGACGGGCAGGGCCTCTCGTCGTCGAGTCAAAAGGCTAGACGTTTTGCATGATGCATATGCAATTTTAACAAGACAGAAACTAATGACCTCAAACCCTCTTGAAATGACTCGGTAAATGTGTAGTTCGTGAAGAAGTTTAGTATATTTTATATACTTCACATACTTCAGTGTTTGTCTATTAATGCATTACTCAACAACAGCACCATATATATATATATATATATATTATCTTCACAGTCTGAATAATATAGCAAAAACTTGTCATTGGCAAGTGATCTGCTATTTCGCGTAAGATTTCATCCTAGAGAACTTGCATTGGTGTCCGATAAAATAACACAGTTATAGGATTTCAAAGTCCATAATACGATACAAATATTGTGGATTCCGATAAAATTGGGGTTATAAGGGAGCCAATGCATTTGGGATATTGGGGTGCAATACAAAAAGGTTTATTGTAGTCCAATACATTATGCTCTATTGTATTGGTTTACGATTTCCATAATACGATACATCTTACTGAACTCAATTGACTTTTTCAATAGGGTGCCACAAGCCTTACGCCAAAATATTCTTCTGAACTTTAAACATTCAACATCCTTGCTTCGAATACTGTGAGAAAAAAAAAAACACGTGAACTGTAATAAACATGTAATATATATTGTGGTAAGATACAGTATATTTGTTCTCTACCTATATATTCACTAACTAGATTTTTTTTGGTTTATTAGGAGTATATATCATTCCATTTTCGCTATTACTGGTTGTAGTTTACTTTTATTACTGAAGTTTTGTAGGGTTCACGAAAGTGGAAAAAACACTGCAAGCATGGCATAGCTACAATGCCCCCTCGAGATAAAGTCACTGTGTCCATATGTATACAATTCAGGTGACATTTAAAGCTTACGCACTCTCATTTTTAGCCAGACACCCAGGGACATATGCGAGCAATCTGACTGCGCCGAAATAAATATAAACAAATTTTAGATTTCGACCCCACTAGATTGAAAGGCGCTTCAGATATAAGGTTTCTCAAAGGAAAAAAAAATGCACACACTCGCACGCACATACACACGCATATATATATATATATACATATATATATATATATTAATAGGGTGTGAAAGGACTTGGAAGACAGGGCAACCAGGTCTTGTCAGTTCGGTCTTTTATTTACGAACCACTTCCTCTTTCTTATCCACGCGGCTACTTCGTTCTTCTTTGTATTACCAAATTATGTGATTGCGGTCTAACCGTAACACTACCCCCCTCCTCTGGAGAAGGCGAAGGTACGGGTTGAAGATAGTTGTCGTGATCGGAGCGCATGGTGTATGGTTTCATTCGAGACACATGGACGATATCCTTGTTCCGTGAACGACCGTCTGAAATAGGCGTCACACGTTCTATTTCGTAGTTGACGTCAAATGTCTGCTGTGTGATCCGGTATGGTCCAAAATACCAGGAGAGAAGTTTTTCTGAACGTCCAACAACACGAACGGGTGACCAGACTAAAACAAAATCGCCGACACAGTAGTTAACTTGTCTCTGCTTGTCGTTATAACGGATGACCTGTGTCTGCTGAGAAGCAAGTGCGCGGTGTTGAGCGAGTTGGCGGGATTCTTCCGCCCGGTGAAGAACGTCTTGTACATAGTCAGATGATGGTTCGGAAACGCTTGGAAGGATCGTGTCTAGGGGCGTTACTACATCCCGACCGTAGACTAAGTAAAATGGAGAATAGTGCGTAGTTTCATGGATGGCCGTGTTGTAAGCATAAGTAACAAACTGCAAAACTTGATCCCAATTGTCTTGATTATTGGAAATGTACATTGCTAGCATCGAGGCGAGGGTTCGATTAAAGCGTTCAGTCATCCCATTTGCTTGAGGGTGGTAGGCAGTTGTGGTGCGATGAATTGTGCAACAATACCGAAGGAGGTGCTGAATGACTGTAGATAAAAAGACGCGCCCTCGGTCGCTGACGAGTTTCTTGGGGGATCCGTGTCACAGAACAATACTGTGGAGAAAAAACGAGGCCACCTCTTCTGCGTTTGGTGCCGTGAGAGCCTGGGTTTCTACGTATCGCGACAAATGGTCGACGGCAACGATTATCCATCGTTTTTTGTGTGTCGACTCAGGAAAAGGGCCAAGGAGATCAATTCCAACACTCTCAAATGGGTGGCTAGGGGGCTGAATGGGATGCAGATAGCCCGCAGGAGCGAGGGTAGGTGTTTTTCGGCGCTGGCAAGCTTCACATGATGAGACGTATCTGTGGACACTCTTGTATAAGCCAAACCAGAAAAAACGAGAGCGGGCGTGGTTGTATGTTCGAAACACACCCAAATGTCCGGCAGTCGGGTCATCATGAAGGGAACGAAGTACATCAGAGCGTAAATGTCGCGGGATCATAAGAAGCAGGGGTCGTCCTGTGGGTTCATAATTGCGACGATATAGAACTCTCCCGACAATTGCATACATATGTTCCATTTTCGCTTGTCTGCTACGTGTCAAAGGATGCTGTAAGAGTCGGATGATACTCCGCAGTTTCAGATCGTTACGCTGTTCCGTTGCGATGTCCATTTGGAGGGATAAGGCTTGAACAGGGATCTCGGTGGCATCCGTGTCATCGGTGGTGGTGGATTGTAGAGGGCAGCGGGACAAAGCGTCGGCATCTTGGTGAGCGTAGCCTGCCTTATAAACTATCTCTACATCATACTCCTGTAGACGAAGTGACCATCTAGCGAGACGTTCTGATGGGTCTTTTATGTTTGTCAACCAGCAGAGAGCGTGGTGGTCAGTCACTACTCGAAAGCGTCGCCCAAATAGGTACGGTCGAAACTTGGTTATGGCCCATATTTTAGCCAAACACTCTTTCTCGGTTGTAGAGTAGTTTACCTCCGCTCTAGTGAGTGTGCGGCTAGCATACGCGATGACCTGTTCCTTGCCATGTTTCTTCTGGATAAGGACAGCACCAATTCCATATCCGCTTGCGTCTGAATGTATTTCTGTGGGAGAGCGGGGGTCAAAATGGCATAGTATTGGATCAATAGTCAGGGACAGCTTTAAGGATTTGAAAGAGTTCTCTTGGTCTTCTGTCCATTCGAATGCTGTATCCTTTGAGAGAAGGCGATTTAGAGGTGCTGCACGGTCAGCGAAATCTTGGATAAAGCGACAGAAGTATGAGCGGAAGCCCAAAAAGCTTTTCAATTGTTTAATGTTGAGTGGCCGGGGAAATTCCGAGACAGCTCTTATCTTGTCGGGGTCAGGACGAATGCCGTCTGCGCTGACGGTGTGACCCAAGATCTGAATATGGTGGCAAGCAAGGTGGCATTTCTTAGTATTAAGTTGGAGACCCGCTGTCTTAATGCATTCCAGGACGGATTGCCTTCGTAAGAGGTGCTCTTTAAATGTCGCAGAGAAGATTACAACATCATCTAAATAGCACAGGCATGTTTGTCATCTTAAACCCATCAATAAAACATCCATCATTCTCTCGAACGTGGCAGGAGCGTTGCATAAACCAAAAGGAAGGACTTTGAATTTATAGAGCCCGTCGGGAGTTATGAAGGCTGTTTTCTCTTGATCTTGGTCATGTATTGGTATCTGCCAATATCCGGATCGAAGGTCTAAAGAGGAAAAATATTCGGATCCTTGTAAGCTGTCTAAAGCGTCGTTGATTCGTGGTAGAGGATACACGTCTTTTTGGTGACATTATTTAGGTGTCTGTAATCTACGCAAAACCTCCACGACCCATCTTTCTTCTTGATCAGAACTACAGGTGAGGACCAGGGATTTGATGATGGTACAATTATGTTCTTTTGGAGCATGTCTTTAACATGTTGATCAATTAAGGCTCGCTCTGAAGGAGAGACGTGGTAAGGTCTGTGTCGAACTGGTGAAGCATCGCCGGTATCAATTCGGTGCTTTACGGAGGTTGTTAAACCCAATGGGCCACCGTCGATGTAAAAGCATGAAGAGTATCGTTTCAATAAATTCAACAGTAGCCCTTGATAATCCCTCGGTAGTTTTTTATCAACCATGGATGATAAAGAAGAGACGGAGTCACGCAATGAACTAGACGAGCCTAATAATGTTTCAGCGCACGGCTGAAGAGTAAAAACTGGGCAAGTGGGAAGGGTATAAACAAAGGCTACGCAAGTTCCAATTGATAAACGCTGAGGCTCGTTTGACATGTTGGTAATAGGGACTGTGGCCGTGCCATTGGTCAATGTCGATAATGAAAATGGAAGAGCTAGGTTCTTGCGTAGCAACATGTCGTGGCAAGGTTCCACAAAGACATTACCATTATAGTCGGCGAAAAAAAACTTATTCACCGCCGTGACAAAAATGGTACTCAAAGACGGAATTACATAGTCATGACTCAAACATAGCTTTCTAACTTGAACCGTGTCTAGGTCATAGTCATCATCATTTTCTCTACCAATATTTAGCAACCCAGTGCCGCAGTCTATGAGCGCGTTGCGTTGTGATAAGAAGTCCCATCCCAAAATAAAATCATTGCTGCAGTGAGGAATAACAGTGAAAGACGCCACGGTAACTTTGTCTAGAGTGATGCGAGTGGTACACAAGCAACATGGCGAGAAAAGAGAACGATTCGCACCTTGCAATAACCTGCCATCCGGAGGGGTGCCAACCAAACGAAGCTTCCGTCGCGTGGACTCGTTCATGACTGAAACTGATGCACACGTGTCTATTAATGCTGAAAACGTTTGTCCTTTGACGGTTATCGAAACAAAATTTCTTGGGGGAGGCGGAGGCTGGCAAGAATTGAACGAAGCGGCGTTACTTCCTACTGCCGCCGCGTCTAGTTTCCCACGTTCTGGTAGGAAGTGGATGGCTCATGGGATGATCGGAATGACGCAGACGAACGTGGGTAAGGCGAGGGCGAGCGCGGACGCCTGTATGCCGGTGGTCTCGGAGATGAAGATCGGTTACGATGTGGGAAGCTTGGTACTGGAACATCCTCGTCGTATGGATACGTCGGATAGGCTGGTGGCGAGTTGTAACTGGAGCGACCAAAGAATCTGTAGGTATGTCCTCGTTCTTCCGCGATGCGTCGGCGACAGAAGCGAGCAATGTGACCTCGGATTCCGCAGTGGAAGCAGGTGGGGCGGCTTCGAACAGTGGAGGTCCACTGGGCGTTGGAGTAAGTGGTCCTGGGAGGTTCGGTACTCATCGGTCTTTGGAACCTGGGTTGGAAAGAAGTCTGGGCAGCTGTCTGAGAAAGAAGTCTGGGCGCTGAGTCAGCATGTAGACGAGGGCTCATGGTAATTGCAGATATATTAGGAGCTGTGGCAGAAAGCTCCTCTCGAATGGCGTCCCTTAAAGACATACGCGTGGTTGCAGTTGTTTCCTCGAGTATTGTGGCACTGTCGGGAACCATAATCCGAAGCTCTTCCTTGATGATGTCACGAATGACTGTGCGTATAGTTTCAGTGACGGGGATTTGCAGTCGCGAGGGTAGAGAGGGTAACCTCGTTAAGGTGGTTGCTGGAATCCTGGCTCTTTTGGTCTCGTTGAGGCGACGGCATGCTTCTATGATGCTCTCGACGGTGCGGGAGTCACGAGCCATGAGGTATTGGAACCCGTCTTCTGATATTCCTTTGAGTATATGGCCAGCCTTGTCTGCCTCCGACATGGTTGGATTGGCGAGTTTACAGAGAGCAAGTACGTCCTTGATGTAGCCGATGTAGTCCTCGTCAGGACTTTGGGCACGGTAAGCGAGACGCCCTTCGGCCAGTTATTTGCGCTGCGTAGAAAGTCCAAAAACTTCCAGAAACTTGTCCTTGAATCGATCCCAGGAGGTGAAAGCGTCTTCGTTGTTATTGTACCAGATCATCGCCGTGTCTTTGAGGTAGAAATTAACGTTAGCAAGTTTAAGCGTATCATCCCAGCGATTGTGCGCACTCGCCCGGTCATAGTCGCGGAGCCATTCGACGACATCTTGGGTGGCTGTGCCGGCAAACAATGGAGGATCACGTTGACGGCATGTAACGGTCGATGACGTTGTGACGGGTGGATTCGGCATGGTTTGGGATGTTACGGTGTTTGTGCCCAATGGTGGCTGTAGACCCCGGTGATTACCTGATCGAAGCTCCGTGTTGGATTCTGAGCCTTGAGGTAAGGGTCGCTTCACCTCCACCAGATAATAGGGTGTGAAAGGACTTGGAGGACAGGGCAACCAGGTCTTGTCAGTTCGGTCTTTATTTACGAACCACTTCCTCTTTCTTATCCCCGCGGCTACTTCGTCGTTCTTTGTATTACCAAATTATGTGATTGCGGTCTAACCGTAACAATATATATATATATCGTTAGGTAGCCAGAGAAAGGACGACGGTAAGGACACTGAAGGAAGCTGGTTCGCGCTCGTACTATGGACTGCGGACATTCGATCACCGATCATATTCATTGTATTTAAACATTCCACATTAAATATCCGCGTATTCCTATCCTCACAATTCGTGGAGGTTGCTTAATAGTCCCCGTGCTTTTCTCTGGATCCCTTTTTGTCCTCACGGAAGTCCGCAGCCGCCGCTCGACCTTCACCCAGATCCCAACGAAACCAGAGAGGTAGCCGCCACCAAACAACGGCCCCGTGCCAGGAAACCGGCATCGGGATCCCCACGACTTCGCAGGTACTCCTGATGCCGACGTTCATGACTGGCTCAAAACCTTTGACCAAGTAAGCGAGCACAACCGCTGGGATGACACCTTAAACCAACCAACGTTGTGTTTTACCTTAAGGGTACCGCTGTCCAGAGGTTTGAAAACCACAACGATAACATTCATTCAGGGGACGTGTTTAAAGCCGCCTTCCCAGGTGTTTTTGTCACCCCTGAGCGCCGCCAGCAACAAGCTTGCAACATGCTGTCGCGCAGATACCAAGCCTCTACTGAATCCTTCACATCGTACATCGAGGACGTCCTTCGCCTTTGCGGACGTGTCGATTCGAATATGCTAGAGGACGACAAAATCCGCCACTTCTTCAAAGGCTTGTCTCAAGGACTGTTTTCAGTCGTGGCCCCTAAGTCTCCTCCAACTGTCCAGCAACTCATATCTGAGTGCAAACACTACGAGGACCTTTAGAGTGAATGAATCATAAAGGCACCCTTTCCACGCCTCCCAGAAGTTTCAAGTCCAACGTCTGCCACTGACCTTCCAACGCTGATTCGCGCCATGATCCGCGAGAAACTACTTGAGCTTTTATCCTCACTGCCCCGTTCAAAACCGTCTGCCGACTCATTCGCCCTACCCAACGAGGCGCCCGCGCCCAACGTACAACAGATAATCAAAGACAAGCTTCGATCCGCACTCCATCGGGAGTCTTCTGAACCCTGCACATACGCCTTAGCAGTTGCTTCGTCGCCACCTGTCTGTGCTCTTCAGCATGTACCGCCGCTATGTGTTCCAATGTAACCAAAAAATATGATGCAGACGTCACCATGACCCTATGCACAAGCACGAAGAATAGAAGTGTGGCGAACGACAGACCGCCGACCAGTTTGCTTCTACTGTCATAACCCCGGTCATGTCATCCGCTACTGTCATCGCCGCATCGACGCCGAAACTTCCGGTAGTTTCCCAGCCAACAATTCTAGGTACTTTGACCACACTGATGCCAGTCGAAACGTCGATGACCCTCCCCTCAGATCCTCCTCTGGTTTCCAGCCGTGCCGAGGTCGATCACCTCCTCCTTACCCAAGATGCCAGGGCGCCGTATCGCCGTTCAACAACACATCCGTCGTCAACCAGCCGTTAAACAAAAACTGCAGCCTGCCTTGGCACCGGAGGTCAGGCTGCACCAGCACGGACTGTTGCAAATCCTTTTCGTCCTTATCTAACAGCTATATTGGTAACAGTGGACCAACAGCTAATCTCATAATTAGTCGACACAGGCGCCGCAAAATCCTGCATGTCTAACCACCTTCACCGCCGCTTAAACAAAGTGTTGACTCCATCAACTTCCGGACATTTCTTGCGTTTTGGTAATGGTGAGCTCACACAACCTCTTGGATGCTGCATCATGCCGATATCTATTAGTGGCTTCACTCACACTATTTTGTTCACGGTCCTTTAAAATAAGGTTGGTGTGGCCAACCTTATTTTAGGATGGGATTTTTTGTCAGCCGCCGACGCCCTCATTGATTTTGTCAGCCGAGAACTGCACTTGAGCTCTACTCACATCACAGACGACTCCTCAGTTTCTTGTTCTGTTCCCCTCCACACCGATGAGCACTACATGGTTCCCCCTCACTCTGCTCTTGCTGTCGTCCTTGTGCCGGATCATTCGGTTTCAGCCCCAAGCTGCCTCGTTGAACCCCTGTCAAATGCTTTCACGAAAAATTAACATTATCATTCCGTACAGCCTTGTCGCACCAACAGAAAACAAAGTTTTCCTTTTCGCCACCAATCCCTCTCCCCAACCACATGTTTTACCCCGCGGTACCCATTTGGCTACGATCACCGGACACTTTGAGCGCAACTTCGCTACTCTGTATGAGGCCACGACACATGTCGCTTTCCCACCTTCAAGAGATGCTCTTGAAAATGTAGGAAAAATGATAGACCCTTCTCTGACCGCCGCGCAGCATGAAGCTTTGACCAAGCTACTTACGACCTACCACAACCTCTTCGATTTCAACCGGCGTCAACTTGCCTGGACGTCGCATGTCCAGCGACACATTGACACTGGAGCAGCTTCGCCCATTGAGAGTCGTCCGTACAGAATTTAGGCAGCCGAGCGTAGACAAGTTCATGAACACATCCAAGATGCGTAAGACAAGCGGGTTATCGAGCCATCCCAGAGTCCTTGGTCTTCACCGGTAGTACTTGTGAAAAAAATAAGGCTCCTCGCGTTTTTTGCGTAGACTACCGTCGCCTCAACAAAATAACAAAGCAAGACGTCTGCCCCCTGTCGCGCATTGACGACGCCCTCAATACTCTCCAAGGATCTTCTTTTTTTCTCCGCCATGGATCTTCGCAGTGAAAACTGGCTAATCCCCATTGCTCACGGTGAAAGACCGAAAACAGCTTTTATAACACCTGATGGGCTCTACCAGTTCAATGTCGTGCCATATTTCGTCTGTGCAACGTACCAGCAACATTCGAGCAAGTGATGGATACACTAATCCGCGGTCTCACTTGGAAAACATGTCTTTGTTATCTTGACGATGTCATTGTCTTCGCAGAAAACTTCGAACAACATTTATGTCGCCTAAGACAAGTCCTTGATGGTTTTCAATCTGCTGGCTTGCAGCTCAGCTCACAAAAGTGCATCTTTAGAGCTCACCAAATTAAAGTTCTCGGACATATCGTCAGCACTGATAAAGATCGTCCAGATCCCCAGAAAACCGCCGTCGTCTCCAATATCCCCCAGCCGAAGAACTTAAAAGACGTACGCTCATTCCTTGGCCTCTCTACGTACTTTCGCGTATTTATACCAGGATTCGCTCATCTTGCTGAACCGTTGAACATACTACTTCGTAACAACACATCTTTCCACTGGAGTATGAAGCAAACCAAGGCTTTTGAACAGTGGCGTACCAACTTGTTTTTGAGTGAGGGGGCAAACCAGACCCCCCCCCCCCCCCCCCCCCCCCAGGGCCGGGGTGTTCGGTGCCCTTGGTATTCCTTGGGCGCCGCCGGCTAGTGTTTGCCCTGCCCAGTGGCGGCTGTTTCAGAAGGGGCAAAACACATACCTTGCCCCCCCACTCTGAGAACTGGGGGGGGGGGGGCAAGTGCCCGCCTTGCCCCCCCGGTTGGTACGCCCATGCTTTTGAACGACTCAGAACAGCCCTAACAACCGTCCCACTACTCGGCCATTTTGCCCCGGACACCGACACCGAGATTCGTACAGAGGCTAGTGGTTATGGAATTGGTGCAGTGTTGGCCCAAAGCCATGTCAGGCACTCAGCACATCGCCTACGCCAGCCGCACACTTACCAAATGCGAACGTAATTATTCCATCACCGAACACGAGTGCTTAGCCGTCGTATGGGCAATATCCAAATTTCGCCCCGTACAACTACGGTACCCGCTTTTCTATCGTCACTGACCACCATGCCCTGTGTTGGTTGGCCACTCTCAAAGATCCTTCAGGACGCCTTGGACGTTCGTCGCTCAAACTACAAGACTATGATTTTACCGTCTTATACAAATCTAAAAAAAAAAAAACCTCGACGCCGACAGCCTCTCCAGGTGTCCTTTGCCTGTTTCTCCATGTGCATCCGAGCCTGTCGCTCACCCGGATACCACCGCAGCCTTCGAAACTGTCGACATCGCCGCCGCCTAATCTTCCGACGTAACTTTGCGGCCTAAAATTGAACATCTGAACGAAACGCTGCACCACCCCACAATACGAACGCAATGTCGCTCCCGCCTCTTCGTACTTCGCAATTGAATTCTTTACCGGCGTAACTGCGAGCCCGAAGGACGCCCATGGCTTCTTGTTGTCCCATCCAACCTACAGCGAGAAATCATTCAAGTTCATCACGACGATCTTCCAGCCGGCCACCTGGGAATTTCTAAAACCTACTTTAAAATTCGCCGAAACTATTTTTGGACCGCCATGACTCGCACTATCAGAAATACGTTCCAGCATGCCATCAGTGTCAGACCAGAAAAATTCTGACCACAAAGCCACCAGGATTTTTACAAACGCTTGTCCCACCTGATCGGCCATTTCAACGAAATGGCATCGACTTTCTCGGCCCCTTCCCTCGATCGGCACTGAACAACAAATAGACCCTAGTAGCCATCGATCATCGGACGCGGTACGCCGAAACCAAGTTTGTTCCTGTCACCAAAGCCCAAGAAGTCACTCATTTCTTTCTACACAGCCTTCCATTACGCCACGGTGCACCCCAACAGATCATCAGCGATCGAGGGACCCCTTTCGTCTCAAAAGTCCTCGAAGACGTCTTACGTCTTGCATCAACCGTCCACAGCGTCACCACCGCCTATCGCCCTCAAACCAACGAACTTACAGAGCGGCTCAATCTCACTCTAGATATCATGATCTCTATGTATGTTTGCGACGACCACAGAAACTGGGACACCATCCTTCCCTATGTGACATATGCCTACAATACCACCCGTCAGGCCACAACCGGGTATTCTCCTTATTACCTTCTGTATGCCCGTGAGCCTCTCACACCGCTTGGCACTGTCCGGCCCTACATCGACGACCACCCGGTTGAGCACTATATCGAAGAAGGAACATCCCGGGCCAAAGACGCTCGTCAACTCGCCCGCATTCATAGCTTCCAGTCTCAGCAGCACCAGCGACTACGTCACGCCGACCTCTATCGCCCGACTTGTTACAACGTCGGAGATGAAGTTCTTTTGTGAACCCCATCTTACATCGCCGGACGCTGTGAAAAACTTATGAAGCGCTTTGTAGGCTTCTTCCGTGCCTTGGTCCAACTCTCTTTAACGAACTATGAAGTGGCCCCAGTTTCACCGCCTCGAGACCGTCGCTCGAAATCAAGAGAAGTTGTGCACGTTGCCCGCATGAAGCCACATTACCGTCAAAACAACTAACTCTGCAACAGCGCCGTTTGGTGGGCTCCTTCCACGACGGGGGATATTGTTAGGAAGCCGAAGAAAGGACGACGACAAGGACACTGAAGGGGGCTGGCTTGCGCTCATACTGTGGACTGCGGACGTTCGATCACCGATCATATCCATTGTATTTAAACATCCCAAAATTAAATATCCGCGTATCTCTGTCCTCACAATAAATATATATATATATATATATCCTCACGAAGCCGAGTCTCTCGGTGAAACTGTTGATTAAACTTCCGCTGTTTCTTGTTTCTCACCGTGGGTTTTTCACTTCGTTACATATACGCCTTCGGCCCCTTGGCTCCTATGCCACCATGCCCACTATACATATAAATATATATATATATATATATATATATATATATATATATATATATATATATATATATATATATATATATATATATATATATTATATATATATATATACAACCAATTTTTGTCAATATATGTATATATGGTGGTCCAAGTCACCAGGCTCGATCTAAAATGGACCGTAAAAATCGACGCCTGCACGTAGCAATCCAAACTTTTCGTCAATGGTGTATTTCACAGGTCGGTTTTTTCTTGTGAAATTACAAAGCGTAGCTCTCCTTCTGGAAAAATAAGGCCAAGAAACTTGCCAGGGTCTACGGCGGGCAGTGACGCAGACGACAGGAATCCAGTAGCGGGGTGTGTTTGGCGTTCGTATTGATAGATGGCGTCGGGAGCAGCGTCTGAAGGTGCAACCGACCAGCGAAAGAAAGCAGACTACACGCAGACGAAATCCGTTGGCAGCAAAAGCGCCACCGTTATGCAGACGCGTTTTTTTACTTTAAGTTTTGCTTTTAATGTCCGCATTTAGTTTTTAACCGAAGATACATTTCAAAAAGGTTATGTTCATCATAATAAACCACGGTGGTCGCGAGCCGTTGCGATAAGGATGTAGCGCCATCTATCAATACTAACGCCAAACACGACCCCGCTACTGGATTCCTGTCGTCTGCGTCGCTGCCCGCCGTAGACCCTGGCAAGTTTCTTGGCCTTATTTTTTCAGAAAGAGAGCTACGCTTTGTAAATTTACAAGAAAAAACCGACCTGTAAAATACACCTTTGACGAAAAGTTTAGATTGCTACTTGCAGGCGTTGATTTTTACGGTCCATTTTAGATCGAGTCTGGTGACTTGAACCACCATATATATATAAATATATATTGCAAAAAAAAATGCTTGGATGTCTGACGGCGTGCTCAATCTCTTAGTGTACGCGGTCATTGATTTCAGCTTCAATACTTTTTTATATTTGTTTTCCAGGGTCATTGTGCAATCGTTGAAGAATCCCCGATGCAGGCACAAATTCGATAAAGAGCTCGCGGCACCCAGTCAGGTGGCTCAGACTTCGGTGTGGAAATCTCCATTGCCGCCTAGCTCTCGAGTTGCAACTTCGAATAACACCCAGGGACCTGCGGGAAAACAGTCTGCTTAATTAGGCTCCCTCGTCTCTCCCTTGATCGTTCGCCAGTAACGCCGAGACGAGGGCACTGCAGGGCATAACACAATTGGGCTGGTAGTGCTAAGTACTGCGCACGGACAAGTATCGGAAAAGCAGTCTCCAATGTCTCTTTCCTTTTAGTTAGTATTGTTCAAGCCAAATCCTTCACGTGAGCTTGTTTCACTTAGTAAAATCAAGCGGGATATTTTCAGCTTCGCTGAGTGCATGATGTACTTGATTATTTAATTTATTCGTGGCGCTAGGTCTCCGGGAATTCCGACGGTCTTCAACAAGAAAACTACACGCCTCTAAGCGGCCGCTTATGCTGTCCGCCCTCCTTCCACCTTTCCCTCCTTTTACTGATTTTCAGCACCGGCAATAACACACATGAATCAATATACCTGAGAAACATTAGGCGGTCGGCAAGGAAACCATCGGAATTAATAGCATAGTAATACCAGGCCAAGTTGCATTTCATTCCACGGTTCTATAAAAAAATTTAGTTGTTCGGAGGAATATGAAACCCGGAAATACAAATAATTCCACTGTTTTCTTCGAACTCCTGGGGCCACGCAGCCTCTTACGTAACAGACAGGATAGCTGGGCGAGTTGGTATATATTCATAATGGAACAGCGCGAATTTTTACAAGGACAGAGGAAGGAACTGGACAGGACGAGCGCTCGTCCTGTCCAGTTCCTTCCTCTCTCCTTGTAAAATTCGCGCTGTTCTATTATGAATTCTTACGTAACATTCCTGAGATTACTAACTTTAGTTGTGGTTGTCTTTTAAGCAAATTCACGACTCTGCAGCTGAAAACTTAACGAGATATATCCTAACACCATTCCTCAGGGATTCATTTGCGCGGATGTTCAGCTTGTAAGGGATTCTCTACAAGTTGCTTGAAGATGGAGCTTGGAGTACGTAGGGTAAATCGTAGAATGTGGTGTCCCAGAAAGCAGAGGAAGCCTTCAGCTCAGGGAAGGTAATGACAAGTTGATTTTAACTGCTCAAATCCGACGTCTCACCTTCTGAATTGGAGGTGCGCTGTTGCAACGACAAGGTGGTCAAAAAGAATCAATCATGTTTTGATCTAGAGCTGTGATAGCCACAGAAAGCAAGCATTAGCATTTAGAGCGTGAGGATGTCGTTCTGAGTTTAGATATATTGAAGTTCTGATAATAGCCCTTAGACGGGAATTCAGTCTTGCCACGGGCACTCAGGTACTTTCTTAGTTTACAAGACCTGACAGCCCTGCTTAATCTATGGCTGCGGCCTGAATTCAACGACAAGCATTGTTTTCTGGAAGGTACCACTAAAACTTGCAATGCATGCCAGGTGCAGAGATGCAGATTATGGATGGCCTGAGCAGGCTACCACTATAAAAGGTTTAGCAGGAGCGGCGGTAATGGAAACAGCTCCGGAAGCTGAGCTTCAAGAACATTCATTTTCTATAGAGCAGGGGTCTCAAAATGTTTCGGTTTAGTGGCCGGATTGGGGATCTGTCGCAGTCTCGAGGACCGGAAAATAAACACGTAATTGTAAATGAGGAAATACTGAATATATGAGCATGTATAGGCATCTAGATGCAAAAAATGTATACTAGAGTAAAAAGATAAGAAAATAAATCTAACTGAAAGAATTATATTGAAATTCATTATGTTGCTAATAATAACATTACAAAATAATTGTGAAACAGAAAACTCACCAGGCATAAAGCAAAACATATAGGAAATTTGGCGTATTCATACGGGGCCACAGACTAATGAAAACTGTAGACCTGATGATGACATGTTGAAAAACAGCGCAACTGGTACAAGGACAAAAATACGAATAGAACACAAGATAAGCGCTGACTAACAACTGGTTTGTCATTAGAACATAAGGAAGAAAGACAAAGAAAGGAAAAACGTGGAGTCAAATGTTCGCGCACTTTGCTGGGCGCCTCGTGGAATATGTCCCCTTCTTCTTTTTACATCTGATTGTAGCAACTTATTTTCTTCTTTCCTTCCTCAGAAGCTCTTGTTACCCTAAATTCAGAAAGTTAATCTCGCTGGGGGTCAGAGTCAACGAAGGCCGGCTCACACACGAGCTGATGTTGTAGGCTTCAATCACCTCTCGACATGTTTGGTCATGGTGTTGATATAGTCTACTGGTGTCTTCTAAGCCTGGTTCGCACCAGGAATCTCGGCAATATATATCTAGATGTGAATAAGCGGTGCCTTTCAAGGAGCTGTGGTGCTCTCTGAGTCGGATGTTTAAGCACCGGCCACTCTGTTCGATATAAGGCGCCCACAAGAGAAGGGAATATGCGGTAAAACACACCTTTTATGCACGAAACGAATTTTACCCTGCTTTACCTTATATGTGTTATGTTCTGATCTTGCGTTTCCCTCCCTGCGTACGCGTACAGCGGAACATAATCTGCTTAGTTTGTTTTGGGCCGAAAAAACAACACTCACTTCATATCTGGACGCGACTTTTTTAAGTCCGTGTGAAATGCGGTGAAAGATAAGGAATAACTGAAACTTAATTTTTTTTCTTTTCTAACTGGTTCTTCTAACATGAAATTGAAAATAATATTCACAGTTTTTATTAAACTATCGTATAATGATGAAATAATCGAGTCTGGGTATCCGGAATTCCTAATTCATTGAATCTGGGAAGTGAAGATAACGTCCATTTTGTGACCACATGATTTTTTTAAAGCGGACTTCAAACAGGAATGTACTAAGCGTTTTTTTTTGTTTTTTTTTTTTTGGGGGGGGGGGGGGGGATTGGTGGCCGAGTGGGCAAGCGCACACCAGCTCGGAGCGCGTGGAGTGAAACCTCGCACTGCAGAACACAGGATCCTTGGTTCAATCCCACCCCTGCCCGTTTCGATCTCGATGAGCATCGTACCGGCGTGCGGTCGTGTATCAAGACTGCGTGGTGCACGTTAAGACCCCAGGCTAGCGGTTTTACCTCACTGGCTAAATTGCTCATCTACAGCTGAGACACCAGACGCTCACTGAGGCAGACTAAGTTCCGGCTGTATAAACATACACACAACAATTTGATTTGCTTGCCTCTTTTTACGAGTTTCGAGTGTGCTGACTGGTAGTTTAGCAAACTTTTTGATGTTCTAGGTTGGTACAACCAGCAATTGTTTTCTTCTTTAAATTCAACAAGGAGATCTGAAAACAGAATTTGACTCTCTTTTGGGGTCTCATAAGTGAACCCAAGGTCTTGACCAAGGTCGTGGAATACTTTACTACATAATCTAGTGTTTTTTTTTTTCGAAATCGGAGTCTTTAACAAAGACCAAAATATCATCAACATACCTAAATATATTAATGGTGTGATTTTTCAATTTTTGAACTAGAGTTCTGTTTATCTTCCCGAGGAAAAAATCGTTTAGTAGAGGCGCTACTCGCGACAATATGCAAACACATGACACTTTGAACGAACACTCTTTTCTCCCACCCTATAAAAGTAGATTTCAAATAGACATACAATAGTTCAAGGAAATCTTCAACTGTGATTCCGCATTACGTTCTAAACTGAGTTTAATCATCATACTTCAAAATGCAGTCTTGAACGCTTATGCATGAGGTCATCATGAGGCAAAGAGTAGTATAAGTCTTCTACATCAATGCTGAATGATGTGCATGCCTTTTGATAGCTGTCCCTCAGAAACTCGAAAACCCCATTGGTGTTGGGGATACGTAAAAGGTCAACGATTAAAAGAGAAATGAGGTGTTTTTGTAAATATCTCGAGATCGCGTATTGCCTAGTGTCACGTTCCGATACTATGGTGCGGAAAGGAATTCCCGGTTTATTGGTTTTAGCGGAGAAAATCACCTTTAATGTGAAGCCTTCTCCTTTTTTGGCTGCTTACGCAACTTTCTGTAAGTTGAGTTGAGTGAGGAACTTAGGATTAAAAAAAAACAAACAAAATGCAGGAGCTGTAGGCGGGACGCTACAATGCCTACAACACTACTCCTAAGGCGATATCTCGAATGGGCGGCCGTATTTTTGAAAAAAGAGGTCGAGATTGAACGAGGCCGACGAGGCGCGTGACGTCAAGATATTTCGTTTCCTTCTCTCTTCGCTTCGCCCCCTCATGGCGGCGAAACGGAGAAGACGCGAGGCCGTTCCCTCTCCTTCTCGGAGAAACAAGACATAAATATATCGTCAAATGCGCCTTCTTTTTCTGAAAAATACGGTCATCCGTTCGAGATATGGCTGTTTCACGCTTTAGCCGCCGTGTTTTGTAAAATCCAGATTTCGTTTCAGCATCCCTTTAACACCTTGCCACATTTCGAGCATCTCGTCAAATTATTTTTGTAATGCGTCAGCCAACAGACCGGGCTCTGAGGACTCTTTAGAGGGACATTGGTTTCCTTCAACGTCCCCGGAGAGTAGAATTAGTTTACCAATAACACAAAGGCACTAATCGCACAAAGAAAACATCCTCCAGGACGTGCAAACAGCAGTAAGCAGGCATTAAATATATATATATATATATATATATATATATATATTAGAATATGGGAGTACTTCTACTAACATGAGTAAACAAATGGTTATTGGAAGAGCCACATCCGGTCGCTGTTCCTACGCCCACTGTAAGATTCAGGCTCACGCCAGCCGTTTTTATTGAACATAGACGTAGATGGTGCTGTCCATGCGGTGATCTTGTATAACGGAGGAAAGTTCCGAGATGGTTGCCTGCCTAAAACGCACGAACGGACCGGCCAGGTTTCTGGCTTGTGGCGTAGCAGCCGAAGAAGCACCAGCGGTGTGAGTAGCTGATTTTACGCAGACTTGTAGGCATGTCGCAACCTGGGTAAAGAAACACGCCGCTTGCACGAGCCAAATCCCGACGCTGTTCCTTTGCCCACATGAAGATTAAGGCGTGAGTTCGAATGTTCCAGTGGCATTTTTACACTTAAAACTGCCAGAAAACGCGAAATAAGCCAGTAAACATGTAGCCGGAAATTTGGTTGAATCCTGCAAGTTCCTAGGGAAGAGTAAATTGAACGAGTCCTGAGGCCCGAGGCTTGTTTTCCATTTTCTTTTTTATATTGCAGCCGGAATCACGATTTTTTCTGTTGGAGCTAGAAGCGCGTCGCCCCTCCCCCCCCCCCCCCCCCTTTCCCAATTATTCCGTTCAAAGGGGCGTTTTTTCTTTACATCTATTAATTCTTAGCATGTCGCAATTTTCCCTAAAGTTGTGTTGCAAATGTTAGTGTAGCCTTTTTTAACGCCAGCGTTCACCCGGCTTCTAAAGCACATGAAAGCAGTTCGTTTTTATCATACTTCAACCCACTTCAGCATTAACGTTCGAGCGGAATTAGATATCCCTGAATAAAGAAATGATAAATTTATGGCTGCAGTTTAAAGAAAGCAAAAATTAGCGGATTGATTAGATTAGAGTTACAAGCACGGCTTCCTAAATTTTGTTTATGAATTTCATCATCCTTGCACTGTGCAGGACGTCATAAAACATGACTCCATTCTGGGTAATTCGTCGTTACCGAAAATATCACGTATATTTGACATGGAACTAAGCCGCTAATGACCCGCTGAACTAGCCTTACCGCTTGATTAAGGTTTTCGGTCACTTCATCCTGAGTGGCACGGTACTTCATGTTCATAAAACCGGGAGCTGAATACCAAGTGTTTATATGGCCGTGGCTTCCAACTGCCACGTGATGGGTTATATTATTGACGTATTTAGTCATCTGTTAAACATGCGCAGGTAAAACCAGGTGAAAAGGCTACTCATGATGTTTTATCGATGCAAAGATGCAAAAAAGAACCGTTTTGAAAGGAACCACTTTTTGCACCATTCAATAAAAATCAATAATTTGCTATTTACGTGCATCTGGTGAAGTAGCCACAAGACATTCGTCAGCAAACAGTGCGGAGTACAATAGAAAATGGGGAGGTGGGGGGACGGGTGAATTAATCACTTCATTTATTGAATGTTCCCGGCACCGAGAGCAGAAACCTCAAGGGGTTCTCCGAGGAAAACGTAAGAAGTCGCAGTAATGTCCCGTTGAGTGCTCCCGTTGAGTGCTAAGGGATCCAACAGCCCGTGCACGTACCGTTGAAACGTGATTTCTATGTTGAACTGTTTGTCGGGGAAAAGAAATCGCCGGATAGGCACTTTTGCGCTAGAGAAAATGAAATAGCGCGGCTCAAATAAATGCCTTATTTGGACAAACACTTTTTTTTGCCAAATTAAAGCATCGGACAAAGATTCTCGCTCCTCTAATGCTGAACGATGCTGTATTTATCACGCTTGTAGTCGCAATTTATACAGACGTTTGAGGTGAGTCATAGATATGTCGAATCCTCGACATACAATCTGACAGGCAGCCTGTTGCAAGCTTGACTTTGCATCGCCAAGCGCATAATCCCGCGGGCGGCAACAAACATCTCCAAACTGGTGTCCGAGGTTATTGATAGCAGCGACTCGCAGCAGCGGCGGCGTGCGCAATTCCACATTAATATCGAGTTGCCTCGCATTCGTGGCTCGGTCCGCGCCTTCCGTCTCATCTAGCAGCCGCGATTGCGGAGCGGCGCTTTCGCTCATAAAATATTCGGGCGTGCGTCGGATCGTGAGAATCGAGAGCGCGTGGCTCGAGCGTCCCCTCCTGGTTTATTCAGCGCGATTCGAGCCGAGATACACGCACAGCACCGGAGAGTGCCGCGAGGGGAGCGGCTCGAAATGAAGTTGTCATCTTTCCACATCTAACATTAATGGCCGCCAACGCGGAGAGGAAGGGCGCGCGCTGCGCAATCATTTGTGTCCGGGCATCAGCCTCTGTACTCTTGCATTTTATGTTGGATTAGTGCCCCCAATTTCTATTCGGGTTTCCAAGAAAGGCGTCCGGAGAAGGAGGCGGAAAATGGGGAAAAGAAGCTTGTTTTATTTGTTTTCGGGAAAAAAAATATTGGTTGTTTCGTGTTCACGTTTTCCTTTAAGACATTAGTTTTTGTGATTCTTCTAGCATAATCTTGACTTTTAGTCATATTACGTTGTTGTATTAAACAAAATATTGCTTTCTTCGAATTTCCTTTTATTTTTTTGCCCGGTGAATTCCAGTAAGAAATGTACGCCACTGCATGCGTATAATAGCCTGGACATTTAGGCTAAATCTAATGACATATGAATAATGTATGGAGGCTCTACATCTAAATGTTATTGCGTGCAGGCTGCCTAAACTTAGGCAAACAATTGCAGTCTCACAAGAATCATTTTTTTCTGCAAACAAACAAAAGGGGAAAAAACAAAAAAGAGAAAGAAAACGCGGTAGCGCCGTTTTTTGTGGGGCATGCAAACAAGCATTTAGCTTGATGGTCCTTACGGAGAATCGCCATTACTTTCTCTTGAGCTTCTCTTAAATGGCGAACAAAGACGCCAACTGTTAAAGGAATGCTAATATAAAAACTGAAGCATACACCTTACGTTCCGAAATAATTTAAATATGATCAACAATATCGGGTAATGACAATCCCACGCTTGCAATTTGAACGGATGGCTATACCAGGTACGTAGCCAGGGGGGGGGGGGGGGGACATCGGGGTTCGCACCCCCCCCCCTCCCACCCCGAAATCGTCCATTTTGCAAGGGACCTACTCTCTCCCCTCCTCCTCTTACAAGATGGGGCCTCCCCGAAACAAAATCCTGGCTACGTGCCTGGGCTATACATTTAGTTTTTTTGTTGCACGGATAGACGGATAGATGAACGGAAGGACAAAAGGAAAGGCGGAAAATTCCTGGGATAAAGGATAGTGCGAAATAAAAAAGAAACAACAACAACATTCCTGCTTTAAAATGGTATTGGAGAGATAAGTGACCTTTTAGTGGCTGACATGCAATCTAATATTAAACAACCCTTTCCGCATTCCTCCTCTCCGTTCGTCCTGCAAAAACAGAATAAAATATCATTCCTTTCTTATTTCTGCACGATATATGGCAAGAAAGTTCTGCTGCCCTACAGGATTTTTTCGCAGCACAGTTTTACTGAAACGCCGGCCTGATGCCAAGCGGGAATGAAGATGGGAAACACCCCGCAACTCTTCATTTCCTAAACCTATAGAAAGGACATAGAAAGTAAAAGCCGATTGAAGTGCACTTGAAAGGAAGACTAATATTTTCTTTTTCTTTTGAACATGCATCTTGAGAACAGTCGATACAATTCCATTTAAAGATGAAGCTTGCCTTTGAAGTCGTTCCGACGCAAAAAAAAAACGGGGTCTCTTTCAAGACATGCACACTTCCTGCGGGTAAGTGAGAAGACTCGCGCAAGAGAGCTTTGGAAGATTTGTGTGCGGAATTTCGGGCGGTTCTTTCTTTAAGACCTCCAGTTAACATTTTCCATATATACAATGAACGGGAGGCAATATGACCCGGATATCTTTTAATATGCAGAAAATCGGCGCGGGAACACTGCTTTAATTGAAGAAAACCGAACGCAAATTTCATACGAAGGAAAGATGTCAAATGCAATACTAGAAGTGCGTAGTGTGCATCACAAAACTCGATACACTATTTAGCGGTTTACTTTCATCTACTATATATTAGAAAGATGGTAGCGACCACAAGTTATTAATTTGAATAAGGACACACTATTTCCTCCTTGGTAAGGCCGGTCTCATCTTAGTTTTTGTTTTATATTGCAAACGTGTTTCGATTTTAGCAAATACAGGATAACCTATTTTGTAAGCCACAGTCAAAACCCATATTCTTGGGAGGGGGGGGGGGGGGCACCGTAAAAGTTTGTCTAAATTTTTGGCTGACTCGCAATGGGCCAAGATTAAAAAAAAAATAGCTGGACGATTCTGATAAACCTCACGAGCACAGAATAGGTCGTGCCCGCCCTAGAAAACCACTAAAGCAGAAAAAAAAGCATTTTTAAAGGTCTTAGTCGGGGCAAGCATTTTAAAAGATAATGTTGCGACGAAAAATACAACATTTTTTTGCAATATTTATTCTACCAGACCATAGCCTCCTATATACTGACAATGCCTGGCAGAACGCCACGAGAAGCGGCCGCAGAAATGGAAAAAGTGGAGCGGCAGACAGCGGATGAGTGGAGAGCCACGTGACTGGCGGCCCCGCTGCGGCGAGGCGCCGAAACGCACTTCTCCCGAGCGAACAAGTGTGTTACGGGTCCTCGCTACTGCAAAAGCTGTGCGCTGATTTCCAGGTTCCCCGAAAAATTGCTCTTTGATGCTCTGTGCTACCAGACCCTCGCGCTCCAAATCTGCGACCGCGCACTCTATGGCTCCGTCGTCGAACTGCCAGGCTTAGTGAGTATGGACGAGGCTATGACTAGACGCAACTTAAGTGGTGGTAGCCCTGCTCTAGGCCCCGCCCATACCAAAAAGTGCGTAGCCCCGCCCATACCAGAAGGTGCGTATCTAGCTAAGCACCATTTCTCGGATTTCTTTGGTTGGAGAGATCATTAACATGTGAAATGTTCTGTTACAGTGTTTCCCCGTGCCGCGGTATTCTTTTATTCGACATACATATTTTTTATTTTATTTTTAGGTTGGAGATACAGACTATACGCCTTGCAAGTGGGCTCATTTTTGTCTTCTGCGCATGAGAAAGGAAGTAGCGGTGACGTCAGAACGCCGAGCCCTGATTGGCTGATCGCGACCCCCCTATCTGAGCGTCGTCTGCTCCTTTGCAACGTCGTCTGCTCGCAACGTCGTCTGCGTCTGTCTCACCTTTCCTGCGACTTTCGGAAGTGCAGGTCTTTACGAGCGAGCTCGACTTCGCCTTTCAGAGAGGGCAGACGAAATAAATCGAGCGGTACGTTGTTTTTAACAACTAGCAGACGCGCATCAAGGAGAGAAGTCGAAGGACTCACTGGCGAGGTGTCCCGAGGCGCCGAGGTTTGTTTGCTAAGAACCGAGAGTGAGCGTGTTAGTGTCCGCAAGTTCCCTCCCAAATACTTTTTCCCTCCTTTCGTGTGCGGCGAGACTCCTCACTCTTTAACGGCGTCGGCGAGTCGGCGCAGTTAACATCGTCCGCTTTACGTCTGCTAGTCAAAGCGATGGCTGCTTTACCTTTCCTGCGTCTGTCGGAGATTCACCGCCTTTTCACCGGCGAGAGTCACCGCTGCCTCGGAAAACAAGGAGATGACAAGAGGAAGAGATTGAAGGGTTCACAAGGGTCGCGCGGGCATATTCCATTCAGCAAGCCAGCCGGTCGTGGGCAGACGGTCTTGGCCAAGGACCGTCGGAGCACCGCTGTGCCTGCTAGGCCTATCTGCCGAGCTCGCTTACTCGGGTCGGTGAATCGTTGCCGTTGGGACATTTCCCGGGTGTTTGTGGATCCAGCGTTCTTGTTCGTCGTGGTTTATTTCAAGTACTTTTTACTTTTTTTCTTGCTGCTTGTAGTCGGGACGCGTGAGAAGAGCACGTACAAAAATAAACGTCCGTTGATCGTCGCGACCAAGTAACTGAGCGACGCTGTCGGCCATGCTGAGTTGATCGTCGTAGGATTCCGTCGTAACCTGAGCAAAACTTACGATAATTTTGTTTCGTGAATACAAATTTGTTTCTCACGTTTTGTCTTACGCACTCTTTTGGCGTAAGATGGTTTTGTGAATCTGGCCTCTGGACTTCCGAAAGTCGCAGGAAAGGTAAGACAGACGCAGACGACGTTGCAAAGGAGCAGACGACGCTCAGATAGGGGGGTCGCGATCAGCCAATCAGGGCTCGGCGTTCTGACGTCACCGCTACCCCCGGCGCAAGAAGCAGACGAACTTGCCCTCCGCATATATATGCAATTATTAGTTGTTGTTTTTTTTCAAAAATATTATGAGATCGTTTTTTCCGCTTCGGTTTCAAACGATAACAAACATGGCTGCCGGCGTCTGTGTCGAGCAGTTTCTCACACAGCGTAACTAGCTCTCTTTGGGTATTTCTATAAAAGCGAGTTGTTTCGTGTCCACCAAGATATTCAGAGGAAGACCTCAACTGACGTAGTTTTCTGTAAACGTCTCTCGCAAGTAGGGTAAGGTGGGGTAAAATGAGACGTGGGGCAAAATGCGACAGTCTGTGTTTAGTGTCATCTATCTCCTAGACTAGCACTCGGAGTACGTTCAAGCTTCACCGAGAGGTGCCGTGGCCTCTACACTTTGCTTGTGTAAAAACACGGAGCTGTCGGCAAGAGTGTTCTGGAGGCAAAAGAACTGCGGATTTGAAGCCGACATGCTTAACCCCCCCCCCCCCTCGCCCCCCCCCCCCCCCCTCGCCCCTTCCGCCCAAAAAAGCACAAATTTCAGCTTGAGGTTTTGCTTCGATACGTGGACCCCGTTTGGCCCCGACTATTCTGCGAAGGTAAGCTTCAATTTTATAGGCATGCTTTATTACCTCCATGCGGACCAAATTTAAGCGATCTGTGGTTGATATTTTGGACGAATTAATCATTCACGTAATGGGATACGCGCAGGGCCAAAAGCGACAATATTGCATTCTATGACGCGCATGTCAATAATAAACGATTCTCCTGTTTGCTTCTGAACCATATTATTTTTCTCCCCGTGTCTAGGGGGGTCCGAACGTGTAAAAGAAAAACAAGGGCTTCATAGCGCGAAAGTGGCATGAACAAATCTCTCGAGAAAGTCAAGCAGTGGCGTCACTTCCTCTGATGCTACACTTCTTGGCGTACCAAAGGATGCGCTTCAAAGGGTAGCCAAATGACTTATGGAATGTCAAAAACAGCGGATCTACAAAAAGCAAAAAAAAAAAACAAAAAAAAAACGGCTGGGTTACAGAAGGCGCATTCTTTCCGATGTTTGAAGTTTCAAGAACATTTTTATTGTACCTAACGTAGAATTAAAAAAAGGAACAAGCAGGTCGCAGAGGAGCACTCTTATAACGTCATACCCCATAAGGCAAAGCTGAAGTTAGCAAAAGTAACCAAGAACCGGCGTTCCATTGCGCACCCCCCTCCCCCCCCCCCCCCCCAAAAAAAAAAGAAAAAAAAGAAAAGAAAAAAGTTAAACCGAAGAGAAAGATTATTAGTGTTATAGAGTTGTGCAGACATTGCGATGCACACCATAAGAGACCGGCAGTGCCAGGTATGCAAAGAACTTCGGATTCATGCAGCCCCGCATTCAGTATGAATCGACTGCATGGAATGCAAAAATGAATACGTTGAAGCTCCCATAGTGCGTTTCAAGTGTTTTTATTACAAAAATTGAACGCATATCAAATTGTTTAATTAAGCTTGTCTCATTATACCCCCCTACGTTGTCTTATTATGCAACACAGGACGAGGCAAAATGAGACATCGTGAGACTTCAATTTATTTTAGTCGTCTTTAATGTTTCAGTTGATTCAGCTAAGAAGTATTTACTGAGCGTTTAGTCAAGACATCTAAGAATATACCCATGCTGTGTTTTTTTTTAATATTAAAGCAATGGTAAAAGTGACCAGTGTAATCGAAATGTTTTGTCTCATTTTGCACCACCTTACCCTACAGGCCTTCGGAAGTGTTATACATGATGGGGTAAACAGCTCAGGAAACACGGACTACGAAGAGGAACAAGCACTCTTCGTAGTCCGTGTTTCCTGAGCTGTTTACCCCATCATGTATAACGTCAACCAACTGGCCCAGTTCTCCACCTTATTACACTTCGGAAGTGCTGTGCGCGAGCTTGTTTTGGTAGCAGGACTGGCGTAAGCCTAGCGTCCCGAGTCAACTATTTCATTCGATCTGGCTGGATTTGTTCCTTTGCGCGTTTTGATATAAAAAAATGAATCGGTTTTCGTAAAAGCGGCCCCTCTACTCTGAGAATCGTGCAGCCGTAGGAAGACTAGGGATACCGCGAACCACCCTAGGTTCGAATTCGAAAGGGTTCGATATTTTCGAACCGAACTGATGTTCGAAATCGAAAGGTTTCGATATTTTCGACCGTACGGAGGTTCGAATTCGAAAAATTCGCAACTTTCAAAAATCGTGGAGTTTCGATTTCGAAAAGTTCGAAGCTTTCACGGTTTCTAAAAGTTCGGGTTCGATTATTTCGAATATTGTTTTACTTGATGTTCGAGAAATTCGAATATTTCGAACTTTCCTAACTTGAAAATTCGAGAGATTCGAATGTTTCGATTTCTTTGGATTTGAAATTCGAAAAATTCGAACGTTTCGAATTCTTATAAACATAAAGCTCGATGAATTCGAATATTTCGATTTTCTTTCTACATAAAGTTCGAAAAGTTCGAAAGTTTCGATTCTCTTTCAGGGCTAATTTTGAAAAAAAAACACAAAAAACTTCGAAGGTTTCCAATTTCTTTGAAGTCCAAGTGCGCAAAGTTCGAGGTCCGGTTCGAACTGCCTCCCTACCCCCTTGCACGCTGGTAGTAATCCTATCGAACGCCGCCCAAGTGACGCTGGCATATAGTAAGTTTAGTTTGTACATGATGCAAAACCCTGAGACTGGGAATGAAATTTGAAAGAAAAAGTGTAAGAAGACAGAAAAAAGGGGACAGGATAACGCCTCAAACTCAGCTCTGGGAATGAAATTTGAAAGAAAAAGTGTAAGAAGACAGAAAAAAGGGGGCAGGACAACGTCGCAAACTCAGCTCAGGACAACGTCTCAAACTCAGCTCAGCTGAAAAGTCAGCTCAGGACAACGTCTCAAACTCAACTCAGCTGAGTTCGAGACGTTATCCTGTCCCCTTTTTTTCTTTCTTCTTACACTATTTCTTGCGAATTTCATTCCCAGTCTCGGGATTTTGCATCATGGTCAACATATATCAGCTCGCCTGCACCTTGACAATTTTTTTGTTTGTAATTGCTTTGGAGGTTTATTTTCCGGGACGGAAGAAACGCCGAGCAAAAAGCACAGAAGCTGATACAACTTGAGGTCAAGGAGCGTTCTACCATACCAGTGGCGTCGGAAGAGGAAAAACGGGGGGCTCCAGTCTCTCTCTCTCTCTCTCTCTCTCTCTCCCCCCCCCCCCCCCCCGATATTTCGGACTGTTAAAGTAAACAATGCGGGGAAAGAGGGCATAATTGAGCTTATTTTAATCCGAAATTATTTAGGCATATGTATAGCTACTGTCGCTCTTCACTGCATAAAAGATCGCGTAGATGGTCATTGTTAGAAACTCGTTGTCAGAAGGCACTACTCGTCACATGCTCGGTGGCTCGGAAGTTCAAAGCTATGTGTTTTCGAACTAAATAACTGTGCCATTGGTAAAAAATAATAAATAAATAAACATAACAATAAATGCAAAAATGAAAAGCTGGAAAGAAACAAAAAAACAAAACAAAAACAACTATAAGAACCCGCCGGAAGTGTTGTATTCTTGCATATTCAGAGGCCCAAAAGTATGAAACAAGTTTCTCCTACCAAAATGTGTACACGCCAAAAGAAACACGTCACAGGAACGTGAAATTAGAGAAAAAAAAATTTTTTATGACGTGCTGAACTTGAACAATTTTAGAAATCTTCTCCCATGAGTTAATTTATTCCTCAACGTGAAAAAAAACAATAAATACAATATTTTGTATTCTGCAGATGGTAATGATATGTACTGTCTATGGTGTTAATTTAAATGCGATACCTCAAACAATGTAGACGAAAAAAATTACCAAGTTTAGGGCATAATTGCCCGTAGATACATGTTTGGATATTTCTTCGAAACTCGTCTTGAATAACAATAATCATATCTTAAGACGACACTTACCTAGGCTATACATAGATCATTCTTAAAAAGTTTAACATCTCTCCCATAAATAGCTTCGGCTATAGCGCGCTTCAAATATGGCACAAACGACAATTGTCAAAAACCCGTCGTCCTTCCTCGCGCCTTCGGGAATCTATTTTTTTAAAACCAAGCATGCTAGATGATTGAAATAAACGGCATTGTCTTTCGCAAGGAATGCGGCACCGCATGTAAAATAGAAAAAAAAAATTACGAATGTACCTCACTGCTTGAATCCAAATAAAACCGCCTGCCGGTCTTTCGAAGTTCGACGAACTTCGAACTTTTACCCTAAAAGTTCGAAGTTTGTTTGTTTGTTTTTTTGTATAAGTTTATTTGAGACAAAACTTACAGAATGTCTCAGGGGACATGGCTAAAGGCACTTTGAAGTGCCTGACGAGGCCACGCCGCCCTTTTTGGCAACAGCGGTAGCAAAACAAAACAAGAGTGACATGCTTTCACTGCTATACAGTAAAAAACAAACACAAAAGAAGACAAATAAGAAACAACCAGTGGTGTGCGAACAGAGATTTTGAAGTTAAGATTTTTCAGGAATCGAAAGTTCGACAATTTTCGAATTCTTTAGATTAATAAGTTCGAAATTTCGAAACTTATCGCATTTCTTAGCGTAGGAAGTTCGAAAGTTCGAAACGCTTCGAACTTTTTAGTGCAAGAAGTTCGAAAGTTCGAAAATCATCGAATTTTTTAGTCTATCAAGTTCGAAAGTTCGACGAGCATCGAATTTTGCAGCGTAATAAGTTCGAAATTTCGAAAAGCGTCGAACTTCTTAGTTTAATAAGTTCGAAAATTCGACTTCCGTCGAATTTCTCGATATAGAAAGTTCGAATATTCGAAATCTTTCGAACCCTTTGATTCGATCATCGAACCTTCGGTTCGAAAAAAGTTCTCGGCATCCCTAAGGAAGACTAGTGGAATGCTTCCAGAGAGGAGCTAAGCCGTGTCTTTAATGTTTTAGGCGACGACACCGGCGAGGAAAATCCAGTTTGACGGCTCGCGGCCGCAGCTTTTCGCCTTGGTGCTGCAGTGCCAGGCGGACGCTACAAAATCCCTGTCATCGGCAGCCGCAGCACGCGCACGTTCGCCGGGCCACTGCGCAAGTGCCGCAATATCTGCTGCGGCGTCAATAGCGGAGTTTCGTCGCCAGCCGCAAAGCAACCATCACAGACTAGCGGAACCTCTAGACAAGAGCTAAGCTGTGCCTTTCTTTGTTTTAGGTAAGCTTGGTTTATACCCACTACGATCCGCGTGAGTGCACGTGTTTTCATTTCGATCGTCTAACCCTTGTGTTTGTAGAGTGCGTAAATCCGACATGTTGGGAAAAAAACAAATGCCTTGCATGCCGGAAATCTTGGCCACCCAATGCAATCAGTATGAAGTGCTCAGAACGCGAAAACGCATATCGTGCTGGGCAGTGCTCGGGTATAAAAAAATAAAATGCTATAAAGACAATGTGGACTGCGTGCATTAACGCGTGGCATGTGTAACACATGCAAGCTGCATGATACCCGTCGGTCTATTGCGTCTGACGATCGTCGCCCCACATAGGCGATATGACAGCTCCGACCGGCTCACGCGAGAAAAAACTTAGGACCAAATATTGTCTCCAAATGAGGACATAATAAAAAAACTGACGGGCATACTAAGTAAGCTGCAGTACATAAAAAAGTCCGTAGAAACTAAGAGTAGTAGAAAAGCTGATGCCATTATGATGAAAGTTGGATTTACATGGGGAAACGGTCAAAGCAATTGATACATCTATGAAAGCCTTGTTAGCAAAGTACGATGGGCTTCTTATTAGTATAGAAACTCAGAGCGCTACGATTAAAGTGTTAAAAAAGACGGGAGAACTGGAAGCTACGGTAGCTCAGCAGGATCTAACAATTCGAAACCTAAAACAGCGGTGGACAACGCACAGCAGTACTCTCGGCGCCAAAACATTGAAATTCATGGAATCGCACAACATGTGAACGGAAATGTTTTCGAAGTTCTACAAACCTTAGCCGATAAACTAGAGCGGCCAGAACTTGCCCAAGAGGACATTGAGGCTGCTTTCCGGCGAAAGGCAAGGAAAGGGAAGACAGCTTGAATTATTGTCAGGATTGCAGAAAGAAGAACAAGGGCCACCTTGATTACGAAATGCTTGACCTTGCGGAGCGACAAAAGTTATATTAACGAAAACCTCCCAAAAGCACTCAAAAGTTTAGTGTGGACTACTATGAAATGTGCAAAACCAAGCGCATACAAGATTGTGTGGGTAAAAAAAAAATGTCAAGTTTTTTGATAGACAAAAAGAAGTCATCGGTGTAGTTCTCATCAAGTGTGAAAGGTATTTAACTAAAAAACGTAGCAATAGAGCTCCGTCCAAGATTAAGAGGCCTAACCACACACCAGGCACATAAAAAGGGGGGGGGGGGCATGCCCCCCCCCCGAAATCTTTTATTTCGCTGGGACCTCTTCTCCCCCTCCCCCTCATACAGCATGTTGTCATGGGCGGCCCCCCCCCCCCCCCCCCCGAAGCAAAATCTTGGCTACGTACCTGCCACATACATACTAACAGAAATTAATAGCGACGAGATAAAACTCCGTTTGATGAATGTGAACGTTTTAAGTTTACGTAAACACTTTGACCAACTAATGATTTCATTGTCTAGAAGAGTGTCCTCCCTGGACATGTACTCATATTAAGCGAAATAAACCTCGAAGATATGTGCGCCGAACTTGCGCAATTTCTGTTCACAAAGTATCGACCTCATAAATTGTTTGTGCTGCCTGTCGGCTGCTTGATTCAAATATAGACATGTTCCGTGATGAATTATCAGTCTTATTATGCCAGATGGATAACAACAAACACCATATACTACTGGTGATTTTAATATAGGCGTTCAATATGAAACGACCCTTACAAAATTATCAATGAGTTTCAATTGTGTTTCTAATGTCTTCTTATAGAATACATTAAACACTCAATAGAAAATCATTGATCATTTTTGTAAAGGGAAGTATGGAGCTTGAAAATACTTGGACACGCTCACCTCTTTCGGTCTCAAAAATGTGGCACGTGACTACGCTCGAAAAGAGCATTACGGAAGTACAATCACAAAGTCATGTATAGTATCACAGAGTAACTAAAATTAGCAATCAGATTTGCGATTTGGTGAGTCTGTACGTGGTCAAATAAAAAGCGGAACAGCAGAATGGTCACAAGGACGAGTGGAATAAGTAAAATTTTCCATTTTGGCAAAACATCCTGAGCGAATAGCAAGAGAGATTCCTGGAGCTTATTGCCTTGAAAAGCACGTTCTGGACAAATGTGTCAGTCTAGTCTCGGTGACTATTTTCATCGGAGAGAACCAGTTTATCGCGGGTTTCTACCTCTTGGTTGAGGACACATATCCGCACTTTGGGGGTGACTTTACACAAAATAGTCCTGGTTTTGTCGTTTTATGTTTTCCATTTTCATTGTGCTCTGGTGCTGTGAAGAGAAAAAAATATAGTCTTACGTCAGCGCTGTGTCTGTGTCCTTCTTGCCCTTGTCCTTGTTTCCTTCTGGCTATTTCGCTTCTTATTAGAATTAGCAATGCGACTTTAGTTCCTGCTGCAATTCAACAAAAGCGAGCAGATCATTTCTTCCCAGCACTTTATATATTGGGTGAAAGCCTAACAAATCCCACTAGAATACATTTAAAACAGTCTTGAATAACACAAAGGTGGACAATCTAATCAACATATGCGACTGGAATTTATTATTGCTAGGCAACCTAGTTACCGCATATAATTTACTTGTAGAAAAATGTAGATAAATATATAAAATATTTACCGAGAGCGTAAAATTAAAGCAAAGAAAATGAGAAAATGTTTTGCTATACCGTCTAAAGGATAGCTTATGACATCGATGTAAACAAAATTCTGGGGATTCTGCTCTTAAAATTTAATTTCGCGCACTACGAAATAAACTAAAAGCCGAAATCAGACTAGCAAGAAAAATCATTACATGACAAAAATCGCTTCTACAGGAAACCCATGAAAAACATTGGATGTTATGAAGGGGTTTGTTTGGAGAAAAAGCAAAAATAACATTGACGATACAACCAGGAAGAACTTTTCCGACCAGCATAGCTATTTCGAACTAGCGGAATCCTTCAAGAACAGTTTCATTAGCAGAGTTCAAGCCCCAAGGCAGAGGATAATACAGCACAGACACGATGAACCGGCGGAACAAACTGATTGTCTGAATTCTGCATATTTATCAGAAATAAATTAGAGCAGTCTTATCAATATAATCAATTCGATATAAATTACGAAAATACCCGGAATAGATGCAATTGGTGTTCGGGATATTCGCTATAATTTTCCAAGGCTAAAGGCAGTCCTTCATGCTATCTATAGCTAATGACCGATATCTGGGAAAATTTTGGAAGGTCTGAAAATAACGGTAGTAAGACCGTTATATAAATGCGGCAGTAAGAAAACGTTTGGCAATTATATACCAATATGAATATTGCCAGTGATTTTTTTATTTTCTAGAGAAATAGGTTCAAATTTGTATAAATAATTTTTGCATAACTTTGTATTTAATAAATAGCGCCCAATGTGGCTTCAGGCAACAAAAATTGTTTTGCTACTAAAAGACTTTCCAGACTGTGTAAATTCAACGCTTAAAAGCAATAAACTAGCGCATGCTTCATTCTTAGATTTGTGCAAGCCTTTCGACACCATCGACCATAAGATTTTGACAACAAAACTTAATAAGAATGGCTTCAGAGGTCCGTTTTTAAGATTCATTACTGGCTACTTCACAAACAGCGTTCAGATGGTAAACATATAAAACGGCATAAGAAAAAAATCTGAGAATCGAATGTGGTGTGCCACAGGGCTGCAGATTTGGTTCAATGCTTTTAGTATTTACATAAGCGACTTACGATTATTACCGTTACACTCTAGAATGTTTGAGTATGCAGAAGATACCGTTTTAATATTACCGCACGATAGCTACTGTCAAGCCGTTTCCCTCTCTCAGGAGGATATAAATGTGTTACATATTCGTATTTTTCTAATATTCTTATATTAGTGAACACCAATAAAACTAAACTAACGTGGTACCGGAATCCCCATAAATGTATTACACTAACACCAAGCATATATATTCACCTCCATGAACATCAATATACCTGCAGTTGCAATTCATTATTATACGAACCAACAGTTAAATGTTTACGGATAATGCTCTATCACCATATGTCACTTGGAACGAACAATTCTAGTACATTACCAAAGGACTGCTGTAGTATACTCGTACCTTTATAAACTACAAAGTACGAAGGGCGTTCATAAAGTTCGTATTATCGGCATAAAAAATTTAAGGAAACGGAACAAAACAGGCATCAACATGAGCGCGCGTCCTTCTAGTTTCCGCAGAGTATAAACATCGCAAGCTATAGTAGTTCGGAACGCCGCTAGGGAGACGAAACAAAAATGGCACCGCCCGTCGGTGCCAAGCACATGCAGTGATCCGTTTTTTTCATTTGAAGGGAAGCAATGCCAAGGATATTCATTCCAATCTTTTGGACACTTTTGGTTAAATGGCACAGACGCTTCTAGTGTGGCCAAATAAGAGAAAAGCATTTCATGGACTGCGACCAAGTGATTGCTGAAGTGGAGCGATTCCTGAACACTCAAGTCGAGGAGTTCTATAACAATGGCCTCCGACATGTGGTGCATCGCTGAAAAAAGGGGGTAACTTTTGGTGGCGAACAACTAGAGAAAGTCTCAACTCCTACTCGAGTTTGATTGCTGAATCTCTATTCCTTCGTGACAATAATACAAACTTTATGAACGCCCCTCGTACGTGTGGTATGAATTTGAAGCGGACCATTTTTCTATCATTAGGATAGTGATTTATGCGGTATGGATCTACGGTGTATGGGAATTGTTCAGGTTACAAAGGGGGGATCGGTGACCGAGTGGGCTAGCGCACACCAGCTGAAAGCACGTGGAGCGAAAACTTGCGCTGCAGAACCCAAGGATCCTGGGTTCAATCCCCCCCCCTGCCCGTTTCGATCTGGATGACCATCGTAGCGGCGTGCGGTTGTGTATCACTACTGCGTGGTGCGTGGTGCACGTTAAAGACTAGTGGTAGTGCTAGTGGTTGTACTACATTAGTGCAGGCTAGTGGTTGTACTACACTGGCTAAATTGCTCATCTACAGCTGGGAGACTCGTCGCCCGTTAAGGCAGGCCAAGTTCTAGGCTGTATAAACATACACACAACCCAATTTTGTTTTCAGGTTACAAAACGCGGGGAATTGATAAAGCTTGAAAACATAATGTAACTACAATTTCTTCCGGCTCAATATCCGACAAATTAGAACTTCAAAAAAAAAAAAGAGATTGCTCTAGGTAAACTATTATTTAGTTAATTTTTGTAAGTACGGGACGCAAACTAACAATTACTGCAAACAAATATTAAACCTGAAGTAAAACAATTTAATTCGGGGTGTACTTAAAAGTCTTCCATTCCGAAAATGTTTACTAATGCGGTGAAAAAGAAAGACGGCACTACATACCCTAATTATTTAAGACATTACCAATCGTTGTTTAATATATTATCATTTCAAGTTGTCAAACAGAATGTACGTGAATCAATTCATATCTTTGCAAAGTAATCATTTTTTCACTGCGTTATAGTTATTCTGTTACATCATGGTTTGTTTTGCTAATACCTTTTTTTACAGAGTTTAGTATAATGACGAATTGTCTTCATTACCTGCCTAGCCCCACATACAAGCATTTTTGCTTTGCTGGGCCCGCACATTTCTATATATATATATATATTTGATGTTCTTAACATCCCTATGGTTAATTGTTTTCAATTAGAAATATGGTATATTTTAATAGGCCAGTGATCGAGTGAAGCCCCAACACTGTATTTTCACCTTGTTCCCTGTGAACTGATTATTCAGGTGAATGTGGTCCTTTCTTTTTCTATGTGATACTTCGCATTTTGACCAGTGTGAAAACTTTCCTTAGAACGTTAAACTGTGCGAATTTCGACATCTGTTATATATAATTATATCGTGCACATGAGACTTCAGATCTCAACCTGCCTGATGTATTTTTTTTTTTTTTGCACGTGAAACTATTGTTGACTTGTATGAAGTCTTTTTTTTTTAGTTGGTTGAGGGTGAGACTACGAATTTCAACCTGCTTTTTTTTAATGCTGAGTGAGGTCCCACAAGCTCATGCTGACTTTGACCTGACTTGATAATCAACTTGGAGATAGCTAAATCTGTGAATAAATTACTATTATTATTATTATTTTTTTTGTGGCTTTTTCAAGTTTGACGATGCATTTGCATACGGATTCGTATATCTGTGTATGTGTCTGTGTTTGTGTGCCTAACTGTAGCGTAAGATACCCGTGACATCCTGATGACATCTGTATATAGTTGAGCTTCTGTTCGCGTATACGGGTTCTAAGTTGCTAACTTGCTACTTTAAACTGTTGGGTAGCATCGCACAAGCCTAATGCTGGCTTTGATGCGCCCGTTACGCAGCCTTGCTCTGTGCTACATGCAATAAAAGTATTTATTATTATTATTATTTTTATTATTATATTACTATTATTATCATGATCATTCGGACCATGATTTCGGCACTAGAAGGTAACCTACACAGGTAAGCATTTGCGAGCTATTTCGCTGGAAGCAATCGGGTTTTCGCCTAGGTACAGCCCGTTTAGGACAGCTCGTAGCTCTCAAGTTTTGAGCAGTGCACCTGGCTTGCTAGAGCGAATACTTGTAGGTTGTGGATGCTACGCGTGAAAAGAAGAACAGAAAAGCTGAACGAACTGCATACATATTTTGGTGATGTTTCTTTAGTCATTTCCGTCGCTTTTTACCCTACATCCACACACTCTGAAAGACTCTTGTATCCGGAGAGCAAGTCGTCTGCTTCTTGCACAGGAGTTGCGGTGACGTCAGAAAGACACCGAGTTCTGATTGGCTATCATTGAAAGGATAGTGGGTAGACCTGGATGCTAAATGTATTGAGCTATACCCACTATTTTTGTTTTTAAATCAGCCAAAAAGAGCTCGGTGTTCTGACATCATCGCAACCCCTCTGCAAGAAGCAGACGAACTTGCACTCCCCATTGGGCCGTGGCTCGTGCATGATGAAACCTGGGACGCCGATTTCATGATCGCGTCTTGCAAGCATTGCACACGGTTTTAGACGGGTGCGGATCAGCAGACGGACGCGAGCGATGGCGGATGCGGACACGCCGCTTTTATGACTGCGTCTTAGGGTCATCGCAGACGATGATAAACGGCGGTGGAATAGCAGACGATGCCAGAGTACAGTGGCTCAAAGGGGTAGCGTAGCCGCCGCGTAGCCTCCGCCGTGCATTGGGAGGGGCCGCAGCTTGGAAGACGGTGCACGTCACGATGTAGGGGACGCTCCGCCCCTTAGCACTGTGACTTCCCCGGCTCCGCGCGGAGTAGTGCCAGGAGCGCACTGTCGGGTGCTTTGGGACGCCAGAAAAGCGCTTCGGATAACTCAATCAATTTATAATTTCGTTTCATTTAACGAACGATGACGGGGACTTGTATTGTGGGGGAATGAATATCCCAGCACCGCCGCAAAAACAAAATTCCAAACGTGCGCCCTAAGAAGGTCGTGAGAGTCGCTTTTTCCAGCGGTGCAGTTGTTCAATTAATTTCATTACTTTCGGCTCTCGGCAGCAATTTCTACGCTGCGAAGTTAGAAATGGCTGGATGATAGCTGCTCCTTTTGCTATACTTTTGCTATATCCGCCCTCGCGCGATGGATATCAATTTTTTTTTTCATTTTACTTTCTCGGACTATTCAAAACGGGTTATATTCCTATGGCGCATGCGATACAATATTTTATAATTTGAACACCTACAGAAATAATAATATATACTCTATTTTTGCATCACTTTATACAGTGAGTGAGAAGTTGTTTGAAGGTAAGTGAGAGATGTGAACTAATTGTACAGTCCCACAATAAGTTATATAAAAATGTTTTATCCCAGTCTTTGCCGCTTTGCATCGTTGGGCCTTTCGGCTTGCTCCCTCCATCTACGGGTCACAATATTCGTGCAGGAACTAGAGAGAAAAAAAATAAGACATTTGCTTTCTAAGACGTATGGCAATGTTCCAATTAAAAACGTGTAAACGCGGAAGGTCTGTCACTGACTTTAGGAGCAACGATAGATGATTATTTTAAAATATGCGAGAAGAAAATTTATTCGACTTCGCCATTTTCTAGCGTTGACACAAAAAGGATAGACGTTTCTTTTTCTTGCTTTCATCTCCATTAGTGAGGTGATACGGCCAGCAGTGTAAGTAATGTATTATTCTTTATTGTTCGTCTGGAGCCTCTCAGATAGCAGATTGCTAGAACAAAAGCAGTACTGATTTTGAAACGACATACAGGAATCCATAAATAAGCTACAAATATACACCGTAAAGCAGTTAATAAACCAATGATTGTTTCTGTTCTATTTCGATTATATTCTTCAAGACATGGCCGCAGTCACAAACGGTGCAGTTCGTCCACAAATGACGTACTTTAACAAAATATTTAAATGTGGCCGAAACTCACGTTGTGGGATTTCTTATCGGAAATATTTCCCAAAATGTTTTTATTGTCTAACTGCTATTCGCAACTCTGGCCCGTCGCTCGCCTTCGCGCAGAGAAACGAACAACCAGAGGAGTGCGGACGGCGGCGGATACGGTGGTGGCAGCGATTGCTAGCCTAGGTGCTCCTGTTACCGCGTGGTCCTGGTCGGCGTGTTCGTGCATCATAGTGTTAACGAAGAAAGCGAGTGCGTTAAAACAGGAATTGTTTCGTTCCTCCCTATGATTTCTAAAAATTCAGCATGTTCATTTTCGTAACGCACGTCAACATCTCCGTCACACGTGATATGCTCCTGCTCTGACCGCTTCGTATTTGTAGCCAAATAAATTCCTCTCATCGCACTGACCAGCGTCAGCGAGCAGGCGTACAAGAAATCCTGGAGAATCTATCCACCTCTTTCCCGCCATCTGCGACTACCGTCCCGCAATCTATAGGGCGTTGGAGTTGCGAATAATAAATCGGCTACCAGGCTAATTGAGTAAAATTGTATGTGCAAACATAGAAGACGAAGCAGTGGGCAAGGACAAGTGCCTGCGCTTGTCCTTGTCCGCTCTTTTGTCTTCTGTGTTTGCGCAAACAAGGTTTACTCAATACCATAAAAACACCAGCCCAACAACAAGTCTTGCTATACCAGTCAATTGTTTTTCAGTTTGGAATGTGTTTTAGGTTATTGACAAATCAAAATAAAAGTTTTTTTTTTTTTATTACGGTTACTGAACAAATTTTGCTATTTAACGGTTTTCGCATCAAGCTCTTCGGACCGTTGTTGTGCTTGAAGTAGTACATTTCCTTGCATAGATTATGGGTTGTATTTAGTTCCAGTCATAACTAACAGGCACTTGTATCTCCCTTTATTATACCGCTTTATTTTACCTTAATACTTTGGTTATTGCATCTTAGTTAACGCTAAACGTTAAGCTCTTCTGCGTACCTACAATATGTGTGTAATTGTAATATTTTATTTTCATTTTATTTGGTGATTTGATGTACCCGTGCGTATATTTAGTTTGCTTCCTCATCTCCTCACAGTTACTAGGAACAAATATACGTACAAATTCAATATAGTATCAACTTAATAAAAAATCGCATAATATATAAATGCGTTCACTTTCTAAAATTACACGATTTCTTCATCGAATTTTGTTTTTTCGCGGTATGGTGCAAGAGACAGCATACGTTGTGTGCGGTGCCAGTTGAGAAACTAATTACATTAAAACACTGTAATAGGTTCTCAAAGGTATAATATCAATTTAAAAGGTTAAAAAGCGCACAAAATAACAGAGAATAAAGGAACAAAGACGACAGGACGGGTGCTAACTTACAACTGATTTTATTAGAAAAACATTGTCACTTATATACGCAAAATCTTTTGCCACACCTGCAATACAACCAATCACCACTCTCACAGGCAGCTACCTAGAAAGTTACTTCTTTTTGCAGCAGAAAAAGATGTTGCATGCTAACGCAATTGTCATCTTTCCTTTTGACGTTAAACGCTTCTATAATCTCTCTCTTTATCTCTCTCTGGGTTTTACCTTTTGCTTTTTTAAAAAGTTTGTTGTAGCCAAAAGAGGCTTACAGCCAGCGCATCGCCTACAGTGGTCAGCAAGATGTCCCCCCGCGTTGTTGCGCACAGAAAGATTCTGTTCTCGTGCCTATCGTTTGAACAGCGCCCAGTTTACCCGATGTAAGCGTTTCCACGGCTTTCCACAACTGTATCTCGTATACGACATTGTTGACTTATTCAGTGTACTGCACTGCGTGCTCCTTAGAGAAGAGCATTTTTTTCGGCCGTCTAAGCATCGGACAGATTTTCGAGAGCTTGAAGGGGGCCGAGAAAACAACGTTTACATCGTATCTGCTAGCTATCTTTTTAATGTTGTGAGACACTTAATGCCAATATGGAATCACATGTCCACGTCTTTTAACTTTATTTGACTGGCTGCATCCTTGTAGGTTAGTTTTTTTTTTTTTAAGTAAGCTCTCGTACAGCAGCTAGAAATTAGGTTAGGTGGGTACCCTACATAACCTAATTTAATATAAACTAATGCAATATCAAGGTCATATGCAAAAATAGGTCGTGCATTAGTTGTCACACGTACGGTCGCCAAAAACACTTCAAAAGATGGTTATTCATACAGAACTAGATTATAGAATTGGTGCACCTACATTTAGTGCAAGAACCAAGCGTATGTTGATACGCTTGAAGTATAAGCATGAAAAACCGTGTCATCTGTCTCGACTACCAAGGTACTCAAACCGCCGTCTCATCTGGACTCCGCATGGGATAAAGGGATTAGATAGCACCGATATCAGATTGAAACATATGTTCGAGGAAGATTCATGATTATGGCTTCTACTCACACTCAATGGCGATCAGTAGAACAACAACATCTGAAGTTGGTGGAGATCGACAGCGTCGGCTCCTCCGAATTCTTCATTGCGTCCGTGGTCCTCCATCAACAAGTGCTGCCACGTAGCTGTTTTCCAGCGAGCCGCCACTCCTCAAGCTTCTTTCGTTACGCTACCCCTGTAAGCCACTGTAGCCACGCGTCTGCTCGCACGACTAGCAGGTGGGGTCAGACGCCAGACTAGATGCACGGGGCGTAGCGACAGGCAGACACTAGGGTTGCGAGCATGTTCGGCCGAGAAGCCAAGTCAATCCAGTAGTCATGGGCGAGGCCACTGATCTGTGGACGGGACTTTGAACGGGCCGTGACCTCCACTTAAAGTTTGTTTAACTGACAACATTATAAAGAACCCTATCTCATGATGGTACGTACATTGTATCACGCGATAACGGCAAAACCTTCGCTCTAGTGAAAGGCACTTTTAGGTCCACCTCATTGATGGCGCCAGCGTGCCAGTGTGTTCTCTGGTGGAACGTGGACACAAATCTTGGTTTTAAGCAAACGATTAAAACCGAGTTTTAAGCGTTTGCTAACACACTTTACGCGTGCGTGGTGATTTTTCATAAACGTTTAGGTTTGGATTGTTTCGGATGCGTTGCACACACGACACACTCATGTGCCGCCCCCCCCCCCCCCTTCCCTGGTTTATCTGCATGATCAAGATAAGTTTAAATGTATGCAAGAGTGCAGTTTTTTGAGTAGTAAGTTTTAAATATATGTTACAATTGGTTCCGCTCCTTCTGTGCCTGCGCACAGCACCCATCCTCTGAAATTTCTGTTATCGGGTGCTTGTGTCACTTTCTAGCGGGTAAGACCAGCGTTCCCCTGGAAGCCCATGCATTTAATATAAAATAATAAAAATCACACCTTAACGTTGCACTTAATGAGAGATGCAGGTTGAAGAATGGCAATATCGTCACGGATGAAACTTAGATATGATGAATATTGAACTGAAAATAAAGGTTTAATCGGCAAACTCAAGCCAGAAACAAAAGAAAAAAAGAGCGTAGACGGCGACAGCAGCGAACAACGGTGCGTCGTCGTGTCAGCTGTCTAGCGCCAGTAAATGTGGCTCGTCGTCGGGAGAATCTGAGTTAGTCCGGAAATCCGCGCTCGACTCCTTATCTATTTCACTGGACTTTTCGAAGATTCGCCCTACAATGTGCCGGAGTTCACTAGGGCGAGACTTACTCGGTCATTCTGTCCTCCTTATCGTTTGCACTGGCGTAAGGCTAAACTCGAATCTTTTAGAAGAACGAAGAAGCGTTCCTTCTTGGTCATGCACGCGGTATTACTTCCCCATTTAAAAGTAGACCACAAATAGTCCTCCGTCCTATCGAGCATAGTACGGCTTGTCGCGAACGACATCCACTACACTTGGTCGCGGCTGGCGGCGTCCTGATGGTTGGGTTCCGGCGGGGAGCACCTCGTAGTTCAAGTCACCAAGGCGGCGAGTAACCTCTTCGGGCCATCGCAAGGTGTCATAACTTTTCAAAGGCGAAGAGTATGTTTGCCATTCAAAACTAAATAGTCTGCTCCGATGTCGATGAGTGCCTCTGAGCAGGGGCCGTCGACGGTTACGTCGAGGTTATTCCAAACCATCGCAGGAACGTCGTTCCGATCCGTCGCGTCGCTAGTGTGGGGGCCCTCCGACCTTAGTGGAGGATATTTAAGTCGTCTGTCCTTGGCAATACCATCTCCCGGTATTGCCGTATTTGGTTTTCCCGGCGAGGCAGGGAGACAGGCTTTCCCGGCGGGACATATGAAGAGGTGACGCAGGGCGTCGCGGTGAAGGCGAGCGACATCCTCGGCGTGAAGACAGCTCAGGAGATATCAAGCGGCGTAGGTAGCCTTCGATGTCCCGTGGTCGATTCCCAAGGCGTGGTCGAGGGTCATTGGGTGCAAACCCTCGCTGGCCCAGCTGGCGGTACGGGCACAGTTGGTAAACGTCGTCGGCTTCCCCGCGGTGAGGGCATAGTGGGAAGGAATGTGCCCTAGGGTGTTGTATTTGAATTCCGCTCTTATTTGAGAGTGAGGTTACGCGTCGCCATGGCCATCATAACATTATGTCACGTGTCCTAAGGTTACGAGATGTCATAAGTTTACGTAATAAATATATAGCCTATCCAGGCATTTCTTTTCTAATTTAAGAGTGACTTTTTACTCCAAATTCTTGTAATGAATTGAATGCCGTACTCAACAGATCTGCTAGCGGCTGAGGCGCACTCGTATGCCATATATATCTTGTTTCAACCAGTGATATTCGTCGAAAGGTACTGCCACTGTTAGATCTCATTTTTTTACTAAGTTATGCACCCATAAATTGCAACCTTCATCGTGCCGTCTTCTAGTTTACATCGAATCGAACCAACAAAGTTCAGCTGGTTGGTTATTAAGTGCTCTTGGGCAGTTATTTTTTTTTTTTGTTTTGGATACATAGAGCAATAGCTTGTTCTGATATTTTCAGATATATAATGTATAAGTTTAATAAGTAGGTAACGGCCATATATATTTTGAGTGCCCATCTTTAGTTGTCTCTAGACAGGCACTCTAAAACAATTAATCAAGATTAGGCCTGCCTATATGGGGCATTTGTGAAGCAAATGTTTTCTCAGCTCATAAAGAATAAAAAAGAATTTTGCGAATGGTCCTTGATTATCAATGCTCCCTGCGCCTTGGCTAATCTTGATGTAGAGGTAGAGTGGCGTGGAATCCTCACCTTGATGTGTATATTACCTGCCTGTACGCCTTCGTATTAGGTATACAAATATAAGCCCTCTCGTTCTCGTAGAAACAACTGCGCTGCTAGATTAAGAGCAGACGTACTGGAAGTTTTATATTTAACTCGTCATTGCACTTTTTTTCTCTTCTTTTACTCTCACTCAATCTTAATTCTTTGGAATCAGTGCTTTTGTAGGATACGTTTTCTTTAATAAAACATATTTTATGAGTATCACTCGTTTTTATCTCCTGAACTTCTCCGTGTTCCTCTGACTAGAAACATCGCCCCTTAATGAAACACATACTGATATTTTATCAACGAGTAATCACAATAGTCGAGGTTCATTAGTGTTTAACACAAATCGGATGTACCACCCAGATGTAACAAAATAATAAAACAAAGTTGCCAAATCAAAAAGCGTCGTAGCCATTAGCACCGAAGCGACTGGCTAATGAAGCCAATAACCAACACAAACCAGTGCAGGGGACCCGCAGTCGTCTTGACTCCATACTCGCGTACGGGATAAAATGTTTATCAAGTCATTCACAGTCAGTGTTATATCTATATCACGCATGTGATAACCGTATGTCGTTTTTCGCAGGTGAACCCCGACAATGCCTTCTTGACTGATGTCACTGAAAAAGACAAGCGCCAGCGCTTGTCTTCTTTTATCGTTGTACATGATAATTGCCTTTGCTGTGTATCTAAGCTCCTGTATTGAGGATGCAAGTGTAGCGCCTCTTAAATAAAGCGCTCTAACAGGCGACGCGAATGGGACTACTGACTTTGCTCTGAAGATGGATGTCCAAATGCCTCAACCGAAGTTGGCCTCCGCCCTTCGGAAGCTACCGGAGTTCCAGCCGGACAGCGAAAACCTCGACGTGTTCCTTGAACGTTTGGAATTGTTCGCTGCTGTCAGTGACATTGCGGGAGACAACAAACAAAAGTTGTAAGTCTTCTTGAGGACAATTGGTGGAAAAGCGTACGCCTTTCTCTGGAGCGTGTTTCTGCCAGAGACGACCGCCAACGTATCGTTCGAAGAGGTGGTGAGCGTTCTTCACAAGCACTGCGCACCAAGACGCTCTTTGGTTACATAAATGAGACCAATGACCGCCTATACCAACGGAAGCTATAGTAAGACGGAATTATGAGTAACATCCAGGTTGAACCGAATAAGCAAGCCGCGACCTATCAATTCGATGCCTTCTTGCAGAAAGCTCTTCCTGATAGACCAATTGCGGGTCTGCACGCCGACACCAAACGCTGCCGTCTCCTAGCAATGCCCAAAGCAGACGTCACCTGGGACTGTGCATTCAGCGGAGCCACCTCCGTGAAACGACGGATCAAGTCAGGAAAGAAATTATGTTGTCAAGCAACGCAAGACGGTATTCCAATAGCGCAGACGTCCACTGGCCAGAATCGCCGGCATCACGGACTCGTCAGTCCGCAACCAAGAACAAGCCGAACAAGTTAAAGGCGTTCAAACAGAAAGCAGCGGCTGAAGCAGTGACTCACGAAAAAAAAAGACAAATGTGACACATGGTGTGGAGGACAGCATTCACCTCTGAGTTGCCCGTTTTTGAACAGTACTTGCGTTTAGGGTTCTGAGAAAGGACATGTGTAAACAAATTTGTAAAACGCAAGTGGTTAAACATAGCGTAGACAAGGCTAAAGCTGAAAGCGAATCGCGTAGGTCGTATAACAAGAACCAGAATTCAAGCACGCCGGTGATTGTAGCTACGGCTTAGTTGAACAGCAAAGCAGTTTTGAAGGAACTAAATACAGGAGCCACGGCATCGATAATGAATGTCCGAGGCAGTTTCCTAACGCAAGATTCAATAGAGCTGATGTCAAACCTGTGGCTTACAATGGCACGGCAGTCGCTATAAAAAGGAATCGTGGACGTGGAAGTTCGGTACACTGAAAAAATCTCGTTTGCCATTAGTCATCGTCAAAGATATCGAAGGCGCAATATTGCCTACCTTGTTTGACCGAGATTGGCTGAGTAAGATAAAGAACAGGTAGCATGAAGTCGTACAAGTGAAGGCACTTGACGTGGAAACGCCGCTAACGGAAACGTGTAGCAATAAAGAGTTCTAAAGCCAACCTTCTGCAGAAATAAAACGCAAGACAAGTTTTGTGTAAGGCGCGACCAGTGCCGTACGGTATACGCGAGCACTCTGAGCAGCACTTGGAACAGTCGTGCACCATCTAAGTCACAGTTACTGGACTACACCACTCGTGATCGTTCCGAAAACAAATGGCCAAGAGCTTCGACTCCGTGGTGATCATCGATATATTGCCACGCACGTCGCTGAGTGAGCACGCACGTGGCCGAATGGTTACCGCGCTTGGCTGTGGCGCGGAATGTTCTCTTATTTATTCTTTCAAATTGGCGTTCTCGCAAATTCTGGAACTTTCTTGTCTGATCGAATTACGAATATTCTACGCGTCGAACGTTCTAGACCGAATGTTCCACAAGCCCACGTGGCTACGAAAGACGCTCCACGTGGGAAGCCGGAGTCAGTTTTGCCCCAGCGTTCGATCCTGCCGTTTCGCCGCCACCGACGCATTCAACGCTAGCTTTTTTTCTGTTTTGTTTTGGGCGAAAGTTCGCTCCATTAAATGTTTAGTTTCTTCAGTTATCATCGCGTCCTCAATTGTCATCCGTGACCATATGAAGAACCCTGCCATGGACGTTGCCCACTATCCGCAGCCGCTTCCCGAGGATATTTTTGCAAACTTTCAATGCGGTGCCGTGTTTCCGTTCATTGGCCTACCGATGGCGCATCTGCAGCTCGAACTGAACGGGCGAGCACAGAAAATGACCACGGTCAACAGAGATATGGGACTATATAGGTCTTGCTTGCCTTACGGCATAGCGTGTCCGCCACGGGATTGCGAGCCAGAACATCCAACGCGTCAAAACATCCATCGAGTCAAAACATCCATTTGTAGATGTTTTGACTCGTTGGACATTTTTACGCGTTGGATATTTTGACTCGAATGGATATTCTGACTCGTTGGCAGTTTTGACGAGTTGGATGTTATGACTCGGATGGATGTTTTGACTCGTTGGACGGTTTAACGCGTTGGATGTTCTGACTCGGACGGATGTTCCGACTCGTGGAACGTTTTGACGCGATCCAGGTTCCGATTAATTTTACGATTCTTGTGGGCGGTTACATATATTTTACCTGAAAGGGTTTTTCTTTTGTGCAACCGACTTTTAAAAATATGGCAAGCAAAGGCCATATGTTCCTCAATCAACCTATATAAACGACGAAAATACGAACATGTTTTCACATTTTCAGTAAATAGAAGCCAAACGCAGAGAAAGAGTGGAATATTCCTACCTTCTGTTTGGTCAGTTTTTACTGTACAGTACACTGGTCAGTGACGCTGTACACCTTGTCACTGTTCGTGAAAACCGCTTCTAGTGTTCCGCTCTTTATTCAGCCCAGGAGGAACAGGCATGCGCTGCGGGGACGGCTCCATAATGCGGTGAGCGGATTGCATACTTGAAAGCAATATAAGAAAACTTACTGCGTATCAAATATTTTTTAGCATGCAGGTATGCGAATGGTATGTTCCAAGAAGGTTTAAAAGTATCATGTGGCTTTAGATATAGTGGGGAAAGAATTTCAGCATGTTTTTGAGCTGAACACCTAATTAAGAATAAAAAATTTGAAATATGTATATTTTCCTTCACCGGCTGGAGCATAGTACATGCCTCATGTGGTGGACCAGCAAAGCGTGCGATGGGCTCTGAATAGTGTCCTTGATAGTACGAGATAAGACGCCGTAAGCGGAGCAAACATCCATGAGGAATAGTGAAAATCATCAAGCTCGGGAGCGGGCTCCACGTGCCTCTGATAATGTCGCAGCTAAAGCCAAGCAAGTGGTCCGGAACCGTGCAGCAGTGGCATAAGCTCGGGAAGCCAAAGTAATGACTCAAGGAGAGGCAGACGCTGGAGAAACGGTCGCACGGAAGGCCGAGAACATTTTATGCTCCAGGCCATATCTGGGGACCGATGGAGGGCTGCTATTACATGTTTAGGCCCATATTCCCAGTCGTGGCTAATCACAGTGCACTCCCTTCGCCCCGAGGATGACAGTGCACAATATACTGCACACTCTTTAGACCTGGCGGCGTCACACCGCGTGATTGCCCCAATCTCCGTATATTCTCACGTGGGAAGAAAGATGTCAAGCTAGAAGAAGCATGCTATTGGTTGCACTTGCCAAACGATGGCTTCCACAGAGCTTCCACTGCACTGTAGACCAAGGCGTTAACGGAGCGCCCCGACTTTCACTCCGAGATGCGACGCTATGATATTTTACGAAAGGTCGCTGAGTAAAACGCCACTATGGCCCAAGGCATTCAAAACGGTCTGTTGTGTGCACAAGCATACATCAATAAAAATTACTAATTTTTTGACAAGCCGGCTCACGTACTAGTCAGTTCCTTTTATGGAAGGACTCCAATCATTGAACTCCTGTCAACGTAGTTGAGCACGTCTTGAAATGTCGGGACTGCAGTCGCTAGCAAGAAAACATAGCCATCTCCTCCTGCAGCCGCTTTTTACGTCCGGTCACTTGAACAGCCGGTGCAGGCGCCACCGTTAGGGGACCCAAGAGCAGTACCTGGATCCTGTTTTGTGAGGTATGCTGGATAACTTGCAGGAAGTGTATGAATTCAGCCAAATCTGGATGATGACTCATCAGGCGGCTGTGCAGTCCGTTATTCCATGTTTCCACCTTGGTGCGTGGTCCGTCGTTCTTAAACTGGCCCCAGATGTCTTTGACGACTGTGTTCGAAAGCCAGAAGCAGTCAAAATACTAGGCAAATTGCTCCAGCCCAGCAGCGTCCAATGGAGATACCTGTGGATGAGCAGCGAGCAGGTCCCAGGAGAAGGTGAATTGCATCCTTCCCGGAACCTTCATCGCAAAGTGCAAGCGTTATCCTATCAGTTATTTATTTATTTATTTAGTTCTTTGCGCCTCAAAACGACCGAAGTCTTTGTATTAGGAAGATATGGACAAAAACAAAATCATGCGCACAATTTATAACATTATGCGTACATCCACGCATACCACCTTATAGAGAACGGTTAAAAACGATATGATAGCTATGTGTAAAAGAGTGACTCGACTAAATATATATATATATATATATATATATATATATATATATATATATATATATATATATATATTATATAAAAAGGACAGCTTCGTAGGACGACGAAAAGTGTATAAGAGAGTAAACGTACCTCGGAGGTTTTAGTGGAGTTTTATTACATATTACATATTAGTCGACGTTTCGGCCTGAGAAAGGCCTTTTCAAAGCAAGATATATATATATATATATATATATATATATATATATATATATATAACTGGGAAGAAAAAGACCCTTGGTGAAAACAGCAACAACGGACGATTTAATCTTCGACGTTTCGGCCGGAGTCCGGCCTTCGTCTTCCTGACGAAGGCCGGACTCCGGCCGAAACGTCGAAGATTAAATAGTCCGTTGTTGCTGTTTTCACCAAGGGTTTGTTTCTTCCCAGTTATATACCCACGCCTTCGGCCTCCCGCCACCATGCCCGTTATATATATATATATATATATATATATATATATATATATATATATATATATATATATATATATATATATATATATATATATATACGAGGGGTGCTCATAAAGTTCGTACTATCGGCACAAATTAAAAAAAAAAAATGAAACAAAACAGGCATCAACATGAGCGCGCGTCCCTCTAGTTTCGGCACAGTATAAACACCGTATGCTATAGTAGCTTGGAACGCCGCTAGGGAGTCGAAACAAAAATGGCACCGCCCATCGGTACCAAGCACATGCAGTGATCCGTTTCCTCCATTTCAAGGGAAGCAATGCCAAGGATATTCATTCCAATCTGGGAGCGTTGTTCGGGGACAACGCCCCAGTTTATGACACTTTGGTTAAATGGTGGAGACGCTTCCAGTGTGGCCAAATAAGAGGAAAGCATTTCAAGGACGGAGACAAAGTGATTGCTGAAGTGGAGCGATTCCTGAACCCTTAAAACGAGGAGTTCTATAACAATGGCCTCCGGCATGTGGTGCATCGCTAGAAAAAGTGGGTAACTTTTGGTAGCGAATATGTAGAGAAAGTATCAATGCCTACTCGAGATTGATTGCTGAATCTAAATTCCTTCGTGAAAATATTACGAACTTTATGAACGCCCCTCGTATCTATCTATCTATATATATATATATATATATATATATATATATATATATATATATATATATATATATATGTATATATATATATTCTGCAACATTAGGACCTGAAGAAGTGCGGTCCCCGCTCGGAACGGCGTTCAATAAATACGTTTCAAAGCATTTACCTCCTTTTTACGATATATATATATATATATATATATATATATATATATATATATATGTGTGTGCAGTGATGTCTCGTTAATATGGACGCCTCCGTTCCTATAAAAATCGGCCATAATCTGAGTAGTCCATATTAACAAAACAAAAAAAAAAACATGTATTTTTCTTGTTTCTCACCGTAAATGGTATCCATATAGCGGGGTATTCATACTAATGGGGTCCATATTAACGAGACATGACTGTATATATATATCTATATATATATCTTTCATTTTTTCAAGGTCCCCGGCTTTCAAGCCTCCGGATGGATGTTCTGACTCGATGGACGTTTTGATTATATGGACGTTTTGACTGTATGAATGTTTCGACTCGGATAGATGTCTTGACGCGTTGGATGTTTTGACTCTTGTTTCAAGTGACCTAATAGATGTTTTGACTCGTTGGATGTTATGACTCGTTTGATATTTTGACCATATATAAGTGCTCTTTCAAGCCGTAAAAGATCAAATCATGCACGGTGCGCCGGGAACCGCCTGCTACTTAGATGACGCATTCATTGCAGGAGAAAGCTACATGGAGTGCTTTATCAGAGTGAAGCGTGCTCTTAAGTGTCTAAGCAAACATGGTGTCAGGATAAACGCTAAAAATGCGAACTGTTAAAGCTAAGACCAAGGTATTGGGCGCGAGGTTCCCGATAGTAGAGATATTGAAAGCACAAAAGAGCCACCAAGAAAAGTCAAACGTGACCTAGCTGAAGGAAAAATATTGTGCTTGATAAACTTCTACGAAGCAATTCGTCCTAATCTAGCTACTGTACTGCAACCCTTACATCACTCGCTGCGCAGGGAAACAAATAATGCTGGTCAAGTCATTGCGACACCGCGCTCAAAGCGTGCAAAACGAAGCTGATATATAAGAGCGTCTTAGAGCTTTATGACGATACAAAAGAAGATACAGCTTACATTTGACATGCCAAAATATGAGCTTTGGGAAGTATTGTCGCAAATTATCAACGGAGACAAAAAAACAAACGCATTCGCCTCTAGATCCTTGCCAGCATCTGAGCGTAACAACGGCGAGATCGAAATAGAGGCCTTGAGCATTATTTTTGGCATATCAACGTTCCATAAGTACTTGCTCGGCCTCGGTTGAAGTTTTAAGGCACTGGCAGACCTCCATCCACTTACCATTCTTTTCAATCATAGGTAACAGTGAAGTGCGCTTGAAACAGCTGGTGTGCATCGATGATTGCCATTACTAGCTAATTATAGTTACAAGGTAACGCACACGCCGGGAACAGCCATCGGCCACACCGGTGCGCATGTCCAGACTTTCACTTCCACTCGGGAGAACATTCGGAAGCCCTTTTATATAGCTGCCCAGTCAGTGATTGGCCGCTCACAGCGAAAGATATTGAGTGTGAAACAGCCCGCGGCGACCACTTAAGAGTTATTATAAACATGATAGGGCATGGTTGGCAGCAAAATGAAAGACGGTTACAATTCTCTGTAATGTCGAATTAGAGCGGAGCTTTTGAGGAGGAGGAGGGGAGGGGAGGGTATGCCCTTGTGACGTCACTCGGTTTCGCCAATGGCGACGGCGACAGCGACGACGACGCCACTCAACCCGGAAACGGGCACCTAAGAGCTGCGCTCTAAAAAAATGTGGCAGTTGAGCTGCAGCCGCCCGACACAAGATACGCCGTTCTAAACCTTCGGAAGAAGATGACTGTATTGTCTGGACAATATGATTATTAAAGAATTGTTGTTTTTGTTTTTAGAAAGAACATAACTTTGGCATGACAAAAATAAAATCTGTTGCACGATCAATGGTCAGGTAGCCTGGTGTCGACGAAACACTGTAGACAATTTTCAGATTTACCAAAACGTCTTGCCCGCAGCTCAACCTGCACCGCTGTCCCCATGGAAAGTATGTGAACGACCCGAGAGAAGAGAGTGCGCCTCTATTTTGCAGAGAAAGAAAAAATACACAAAGACGATTGAAACTGTATGTACATTTTTTGTTCGGGTCACATAGCTTGTCCATTGAAGTAGTTACACATGACTTGTCGCAACACCGCTTCGTCAAGTTGGGAAAATTGTTGAAGCAAACGGTGTCATGCGAATGTCATGAGTGTGCCTCCTTATCATCCGCAACTGCTTAAACAGCATTTTTTTTTTCATTTAGCACAACGACAAAAAGCGCTGCTCAAGTAATTTCTAGAGGACAAAGAGAAAGTAAGTACTGTAGAAGGTCAATGTAACTCCAAATTGATAACTGATATATTTATCAAATAAGACCGCAAACCTATACGGAAAAGACACCCGCTGGAATATTTTCGCGGCGGAAATTGCGGACCCGCTTATCACTGTTGCCAGATAGGTACGTAACACGTTACAAGTAACGAGTTACTTCTACCTAGATACATTTTTCGGTAACTAGTAACGTATTTAGTTACTTGTGTAGAAAAGCAACGAGTAACGTACTTAGTTACTTTTAAGGTCAAATAAGGAGTAACTTGTATTTTGTTGCTTTTGAGGAGTAAGGAGTACAACAACGTTGAAACAGCCTCGTTTTAATTCCAGCCTGAGTAAGCGTCTATTGCGACAAAGGCAGATGGGCAACCAGAAAAAAAAAATCAGTACGACAATATAACAACGTTTATCGCTGAACAGGTCAGTCGAACCAGAGATGGAACAATTACTGTCAAAAAGTAATTAAATTACATTACTGATTACTTTTTTGAAAACTGCAAAAATGTAATTAAATTAAATTCAAATTACCGCAGACTAAATGTAATGATATTGCAATACAATTACTTTCCAGAAGTAACGAATGTACTTGAAAATTACCTTGACATTACTTTTGAATACCTTGAGGCAGTAATTCATGCTCATTTTATTTACCGTATACAGCAACACAGTGTTTACAAAACGAGCTCTCGTTTGCCCCCACAGCGCGTGTGCAGAAACCAGATCCGGGAGAAGCGAGGCGCTGCGCATGCGCAGTGCCAACAGCAGCAGCCACCGCAGTGATGTGACGTCAGACAGCTGAGTTGGTCTATATGTACCCAAACTCAGATCTTGCTGTTTACACCGCAACAACCTTATGTACCTCAAAGTGAACCATACTGAACCGTGGTTTTGCTGAGGCCCACGACATAAGTGCTAAACATGATGAATAGCTTCTTTAGATGTGACTCAGAAAGACAGTCGACTCACCGGTTTCGCTGTTCATTCAACGGTGAAGGTTCTTACTAATAGGGTGATATGCTTACGTCTTCCTGATTTAGAAGTTGTAGTCCTAGTCAGTTTTTTAAGTCGGGCAATGGCAGCTCTGTCTTAGTCGTCACGTGAAACGTTTCCCTTCCGCCTCGGACACCATCTAATTCTGTTTTCCCAAGGGCCAATTCTCGGTCAGTCCTTTTAAGGAGCATTTTTCCCAAACACAATCTAATTCTGTTGTCCCAAGAGCCTATTCTACGTCAGTCCTTTTACGGAGCATTTTTCCCAAACACCCGAAGAGCCCGAGTTTTTGTGCATTGTCACACAAAGGGCCTGGATAATTGCTAAGCAGAAGCGTCGCCTGTTGAGGAATGGCGCGAGCTTCGTAAATTGTGTACTTTCCCAACAAACGGGGGGCGATATCTGCCTGTAGGCTTATTCCCTGAATAAAGTTCCCGAAGGAAGGCAGTGAGGCATACCGCGAGCGGCACCTGCTTCGCTCGAGGACGCACGAAACGTTCTGGGGCTTTGACAAGGCGTTTGCAATTACCTATTTATTCCGGTCGTTTGTAGTTCACAATGGTCGAAGCTTACGTTTGACCTTGTTTTACGAAAGTACAAGGCTGGGGATCTGTTTGTCCTGTCGTATCAGGTTTTAAATTATGTTTAGCTCACTGGAGATGTGCCGGTCGCCTTGTAGCCTATGAGCCGTTCATCCCTAAGCTGACGCAGTGTCAGCTTAGGAATGAACGGTGGAAGCTACGTGTTTGTTGGAGCAGTCACACGTCTATCGTCCGCCACGTAACCACGCTCTCGTTCATACCCATGCGCAGAGAAAGGGACGGGACAGGTGATTAAAGGAAGGTGTTTGATTGGTTTTGGTTAGCTTGCAGCTCCCACTGCACTGTCAGCTTAGGGATAACCGAAGTATAGTATCGTTCTGATGACGCGATGCCGTGAATCTGTCGTGCCTGGAGTTCGTAAGCCGCTGCCTTCAAGCGATGTCTACACGTAAGCTTTTCTCCTTCGCCTTTCCAGCCGTCCTTTGTGCGTCTGTCCGGCTCTTCGTACATGGCTTCGCGCTCAGGTGGCCGTCGTTTATTTCCTCCGACGCTCTTTCACAACATTTCACCATGCAAAATAATTTTCTCTTCTTTTGTAAAGCTTGCAAACAAACTTTCTAATTTAGGACAAAAGTAATTTCAAAAGTGATGAGTAATTTCCTCAAAATTACTGCCTGAAAGTAATTCATTACATTACTCAATTACTATACTATAGAAGTAATTGATTACATTACTGATTACCCCAAAAAGTAATTTAATTACTGTAATCCCATGACAGTAATGTCATTACTGCCATCTCTGAGTCGAACTGTACACCTGGGAATGTCCTTCACCCGGAGAACAAAATCAGGTTCGTTGGTCGAAAATTCTAGAATCGTGTACAGACCGAATATAAACCCAGAGGTTGCCAACGTGGAAAGGTATAGAACCCATTGTAAACTTCGACTTTTAGGAGCAGAGAAAACAAAAGAAAAAAGGGGAATCCCACCAGCTGTTCCTGATGCGCAACACTGCCGTTCCTTCGAACGCGTCAGTAGAATGACTTTTGAGCGTCGCCGGAGATGTATTCCCTATGAAGCCTGGAAACATAAGTGATGAAAACTTTGAGAGGCAGCTACTGCTTAAGTTTAACGACTAGTGAAAAGAAAACAAAGATCCATGAAACAAAAGCAGTTGTGTATTTGGTCGTCAAAGTAATGAGAAAAGTAACTCGCTACTTTTGAGGTAAAGTAACGCGTTCTCTTTGAGAATCGGTAACGAGTAACGTATTTAGTTACTTTTTTGAGCGAGTAACGAGTAACGTCGTTTAGTTACTTTTTTGGGGTAACGTATGAATACATATCTGGTTGCTATCAAGGTAGCGCAGGAAGTGGGACCCTTCTGGGGCCCACGTGAGCAATGGGGACTCGTGCAGTCCCTACGAAATCCACGTTGGTCCCACGTGGGCGCAGCTTGTGCATGCCGAATATCGGCTGCCCGTGGAATACGCTCGTGGGTTTGTCAACTATTGAATTTCCTATGTTGGGGAGTATGCGATCGAACTTGACGAATTAACTTAGGGATAACATAAGAAACCTTGTGAATTTTGACTGACGTCACTGACCTGTCAGGTCTGCGCCAGTATGTTTTATCGGTGTATATGGTCCCCTAGTGAAATATCTTATTTGTATAAGACAAGTATTGATCCAATAAATGCATTTTATCAAATACGATGATATAAGAAGATTAAAGAACCGTTTAAAAACATGTAAGAGCAATATAAGATTATTTAAGATAGAAGAAACTTACGATATTTCTTATAACTTCCTATATTGCCCTTACATGTTCTTAGACGGTTCTTATATGTTTTTATATGATCTTATTTGATCAATAGAGTTTATAGGACCAAGAAATGTTTTGCACAAATTCGATTTCTCACCTAGGGTCATTCCCAATACAGTGTATCCATGTTGCTTCATTGAGGCTGCAAGTGTAGCGCCTCTCAAAGAAATGGCCCTGCCAACAAATGCGCGTCCCTGCCTTCGGTCACAAAAGTCAGCTTTTATTGCAGTCTTCATAACCTGTAGAATGCAGATTTTACTAACATATTCCTTCCTCAGTGGTTAGGAGCGTACAAAACCACTTAGCGAGGGAAGACGCCTTCTTCCTCCATGCATGGCCTCCGAGATTCTTGTCACGCAAAGCTGTTCACCGGCCCTTGCATTCGCCGGGAAAATAATAACACAAAAAAAAATTACTTGAGCAATAATCGAACATAGAAGGAGGGAACTCAGAGAGCACGAACTTTGTGATGTTTAATTATTTCAAAATAAATAAGATTGGAAGTTAGACAGTGGTGCACTAAGCGAAGTAACTTTTATATATGCGCACGACAGGAGTGGCAGCGCATATGGGTGTAAAAGACGGTCTTCGCTTATGATCGGCAATATTATATTCGATTTATTTCAGTGTCAAAATTATTTACAGTTGCAACTGATATTTCGCATACTTTCTTTCGGTGCAGTTCCGCTCGGTGTTTACTTCTTGGTATTTGAAGCAATTTTCCAATATCGACAAGTTCCTACTCGGATTGCCTGGAAAAGAAGAACGAAGAATACAAGATGCGCGAGGTTTCGGAAGATTAGGAATGCGGAACGCGAAGGCGTCTCGCATTACTTTTCATTTTAAGCAAACTAAGACATTTTTTTTTTCCTGTTTGGTATGCGGTAATTTTATATAAGAACACCATTTTCTTGAAAAAAAAAATAAAAATAAAAACAACTGAATGTTTTTTTTTATTATTATTACAGAACGAGAACAAAAATAATCCTTGTTTAGTGCCTTTCTGCATTACGCGAAAGGAGAGGTAAGCGTAACACAATCTCGTATTCGTGCGCATGTTGCATGTAAATATGCTAAAACACTGCTACACACGCAGATGGTGTGAAACATTTTTGTTACCCGAAAGATAAAAGGAAGGAAAGGGGATATAACTCGAGCATTTTCTTTGAGAGTCGAAGGATTCTGCAAAGTTCACTAACAGCAAAGGCGGCAACGGGAGAAACAGGCAGCACTAAACAAACTGAAAACGTTAAAACTAAATTAAGAAAACAATAGGAATATTGGTTTTTGGTTTACTTTGATTATAAGTGTTTAGCCATTCTAGTCTCGAACCCTTCCCTCATTCAAAGAAATATTATGACGGACAGTGTATGTTGGGGGCCAATCTAGGAGTATTGAGCGAAAAGGACGAGGTGACAACAGGAAGAAAGAACGAAACAAAATAACAATATTAAAAAAACCCATATAACCAAAATGCGAATAAGTAAGCCTATGAACGAAAAAAGAGGTTGAGCAATATATATTTCAGTAACAGTTCAGACTCTTCTAAATTCAGTAGCTTTAATCAAACCCTATCTTTGAAGAAACTGGGGTTTTCATATGCCTTGCCCGTCAACGACAGCAACAACAACAAAAAAAATTACGTTGCAGATACCCCCAGCAGCGCTGCCTTTGCACGCGTGCACATGCAAATTCGCGTCGTTTCAAAAAGACGATTCTCAATCGCAATTTCGTTGTCTCGCGCCTCTCATTCTCAGGCACCACTCCCACGCTGCGCTTATTGCGCTCTCGGTTATGAAGAAGCCCACAGGCTCACGCGCTCCAGTGGTCCTTTCTTTCGTACATTTCTTTATGTACGGCACTCCGAGGCCTCGGGAGTAGTTTATATTTATGAGCTTCCACCTGCGCCGCGCTTCTTAGCATGCGTTCGGAGCCTGCTGTTATTAGGTAGCGGCTTGCCGTCTACTCGGGTCAAAATGAGAGTCGCCGTCTCAGAGGTCCGCAATTTCACCCAAACGAGGTCGAGGGCCTCGGGCTCTTTTTTTTTTAGTTGCTTATTTATGTGTTCACACATACCTTCGACTATATTTCGAACGTTGTGTGCAGAAAGGCGAGAAACCCAGTATACTGGGAAGTGGCAAAAAAATGCGAACTCGAAGGTTTGCTTAAAACACTTAAAACGCAAAAAAAATAAAATATTAAGAAATGGGGGACACCAAAGACGATTTGCTTGAAAAGAAGTGAACTAAAATGTAAGTTTTCGCGAATGGAATTAGGTAATTTCTTGTGGTAGAGTTAAACAAAAATATCATGCACAGTGTCGCTTTCACGTGTGAATTACCGGCGACCTTGAGCCATTACATGGCAGATAATATTCTACAATTGCGTCGTTTTCATGCGTCTCATGCTTACGCACTGTTTTTGTACCATTCAAGCTCGAGATCGCATGGGCTTATGTATTGTACTGTTAGCAAACGTGAGTTTAAGCGCCTCATAGGTGGGTCTAAAGTTGCAACTGGACACCAGGTGAAAGAGAAGAGCGAAAAAACCGTTTAAAAAGTATAGCTTTCATGGAAAGAGCATACAATTTTGCAGTATGAAAAAAATAAATGAGGTCTCAATGAAAACCCTTGCATCTTCGCGTTTGGATGTGGTTGGTAACTTTCATAGACATTCGTCTATCACAGCATAGCATATATTATGGCGATTTCTACTGGTCGTTTTGGAGCGCGCCGGGATCGGTACACTCTAAGAAAAAAGATGGTCTCAAAGGACTAACAGCAGCGTTTAGTGGTCTGTACTCCCATTTTCTCGCTGAAGAAGCCGTCTGGTTTGAACTAGGTACCGTGCACCAATACGAAGGACTAAGTGCACTCGCTTGGGACTAACAGAGAGACGTGCGCGAACAAAAGCAGCCATTAGACCTCCTACGACAGGGTGCATTTGTATGTTTTAGTCTCTCGAACGCGAGGACAAGATGGCAGCCTCTGCTACTTCACCGATGGCCAGCGTTAACGACGCACTTACTCTTCCGGAACGAAGGGGAGGTATTTACAGACAATCGTAGCATCAAATATTCGCAACGTTCACGATATATAGGGGGCGCGCTGGAGTCTATCAAAATGGCTGTCATCTTGATGATCGTCCTAGAACAGCAGTATGAGGCGGGGTCTGCGACGCGTAAGTAATTCTAGTTTAGTTTTATACGATCAGCATTAGAGCCTTACTTTATTTTTTCACGCCATGAAGGTGTAGGCAAGCACCTGTATTGTGAAGACGATCATCCAGGAGCTAGGGAGCTGCGATTCTCACACCGTGGTAGCACCATCGCTGAAAGTTGCGAATTGTAGGAGGGGCATGTTTAAGGGTTGAAGCCAACGTTACTAAAACACTCAGTTGGGAAACTCGCCGTCGAAACCTGGGCCGCTGGCGTCCACCGAGACCGAGCTAAATACGACAACAGCGCCACTCTTTATCATTTGTCTGTACTGTGGTCACCTTGAGCTTTTAGAAAGCATGTTTTTGCGTAAAAACAAACGGAAAAGACTCTTTTTGTGTGAAATTTATTGGAGTTTAGTACAAAATGAAGGGCGCGTGATGTTTTTAAAATCTTTAGTTTGAAAGGTTTTGCGGCACAATTAATATTGGTTTTATACAACCATGCCTCAGCGGTGCTTTGAGGTAGCGCGTCCCAACCTAGGTGCATTTTAACTTCGGTAGTAAGACGCGGCGCGTCCGCTGGGGGAGAGGGGGGTGGCACTCCTGTGACCTCTTTTACTGTATCTGTTTCGGCGCTACAGTGGCCGATTAAAGCAAAAATAGAAGTAACGTGCGGTTCCTCGAGTGGCCGCTGCGGGAGAAACGGCGGCGTTGTGTTCGCCATTAGCTCGGTTCGCGAGGACAGATCGGGGCCACTTCTTCAGAGCAGTCTCTATGGCAGTTTCCCAACTGAGTGGTTTAGTAACGTTGGTTGAAGCTGACTTTATAACACTCGCAGCCTCTATTCCAGAACGTCATGGAAACCAGCACCTGCCGCGAGCGCGGATCGTTAATGCACGGGCCATGAGGCTTTTGACCGCTGGCCTGACTCCTTCCCCTTTGCATTCTTTGCAAGCGTTTATATTTTCTTTTCGGTTTAAACTGGGATACAAGTATCCATGTTGCCCGTGCTAAAACGTTTCCAAAAAGAACAGCAAAAAAGTTCATTTTTTTTTTCTTTCTTTAAATATATGTTTCTCTTTCGCAGGGAACGATGCGGTTGCCACGGAGACACGCATGCGCAAAGTGGGCGGTCTATTTGGGTAACCGAGAACGTGGCTGCTGGGAACCTATGGGGACACTGTTTTATAGGCTGTCGCCAATAATTAGTGTGTACCGTTACTTCTTAGCAAGGGATACATTCCCTGAAATGTTTAGCAATATTGAAGAACGATATGGGCGCGAAAGCAGCAGCATATTTGTAACGTCGTTGACAGACGAGGGTGTCACTGCCCATTTAACTTCTTTGAAATGATCGGTATGAAAGGCGAATGGGTAGCCTTTGGAGGTGGCGAATGGATTAGGTGTGTTGTCGCGTGTGTGTTGTGCGTGTGTCTCATCTGTGCTCTAATTCCTTGTCTATGTTAAATATATAATACCTGCTGCAAATGTGAAATAAGTGCTTTTCATATGTGAATTTAATCAGCGTGGAAAAAATCTATCCCAGCCATAATAGTCTTTTGCTATTTTTTTAATTTGATGTTGACTAGCACCACCTAAGTCGGCAATGGCAAAATTTAGTAATTACTAAGGCAAGGGCGCGAAATTCTGTCGCAAAGGCCTAAATGCGAGGTGTAAGGGTTATACCTTGGGTTTCAACTTTGAGGGACTAACGGGAGGAGCGCAAATGTTACTCCCGTCCCCGTCAGTACCCCACGATACTGATAGTGGTGGCAGCGCTTATGTTCCCCGGGGAGACTAAATACCGCTTCTTTTTTTCTTAAAGTGTAAAGAAGATTTGAAATGGAGCACACGACCTGAATGGAGTCGCTCCGCCTCCCGATCCCCATTGGAACATGACCACCCCCTCCGGGATCGGCGGTTGACTTTCCGTCATGCACCTTCCCTGGAATCCCCTTCCTGCGGTACCGGATCTCGAAGCACATGTTTTCACAATCGCGGCGCTAAAAACACGTGCTCAACGCACGAGCGAAGTTAATCATGATGTAAAATATGCGGGTCGATAAACGATATGCATCAGCGTAGCCCACTTGCCTCTTCATTGGAATACTCGTGAACGGGGTCCAAGCACGTCTCGATTTCCGTTCTCTTCTGCAGAGGTCCGAAAAAAACAGTCGAATTCGTGCGGGACATACGAGTAACCGTCGTCGTCGCTGCTATTCAAGCCGCTGCGGCTGGAGGAGCCGCTCGAGCAGCTTGACGACAAACTGCACTCTCAGAAAAAAAGGTATATTCTTACGCATCTTGTCCCGTATACAACACCTCAATACTTCAGTTCGACGTAGAGCGCGCTGACGTCGAACCGACGGTGCCAACTTTCACGAGCGGCTTGACAGCCAAGTGCTACAACTCATTAAAATAGCTAATGTACGTGTTACAGACAATGAAAAAGTAATCGGCGTTTTCTCGTCCCTACTGCGAAACCTCAGTGTTTATTCTTTGTAGTCTTTGATACGTACTTCAGCTGTTTAATGAGGTATTTATCACCGTTCTCAAGTCCCTCATAAAAGTCGGGACCGTCTGTTCGATGTCAGTGCACTGTACGTCGAACTGAAGTTTTAAGGTGTCGTATATGGAATAAGGAGTTTAAGAATATACTGTTTTTTTTTTTTCTGAGAGAGTGTCATGAAGCAGCAGCAGCAGTTAAGTGGGCGGCGCATCGCGAGCGGCCACTACGAGTTCTTCCGAGGCGATATACCCAGCCAAGCCCGTCGAGAAAGGAAGTCACGTGTTCTCGCTGAGGGCTGGCCAGGCTGTCTTCTGGTCGAATCCGCCGAAACCTGTCGGGTCTGGATCAAGATCTGGAGTAGAAGCTGGTCCAAAACGACGAGTGGAACACATCCGTCTTTATCCCGACCACCAAGAGAAATAGGCGCGCTATGGAAATGTCGATCCCGGCGCGCCCCATACGGCCAATGGAATTTACCATGAAATACACCGTGTCTACCCTCCCCCCCCCCCCCCCTCTACTTTTCCCCTCCCCTTCAAGAAAAGAAAAATAAAGGTGTTTTTTATTGCGAAAATAAAGTACCAGTCTTATAGCTCTCAGTCTCCAACAAAATGCAGCGCTAGCGGTCTGGACCAGACGCAAAAGTTTTAGTAAAAACCGTTATCTTATTGAAACGTTATTGGGAATTTTCTAAAACTTTCGACGGGAAAATGTGGGTGGTTCTCGGTAGTTTGCGCTATTCAGCCCTGTGTATTCCTGGGCGTTGTTGGCCACCATTTTAAGCAAAAACTGAGCGTTCAACTATGTGTATAGGTAATAATAATGTTTTATTCATCATGTACAAGCATGGGGGAGGGGGGGAGGGCTAGAAAGATGTCCAAGCAACTTGACTGGTTCCCCCCCCCCCCTTTATAGGTACACCATATGTACACACAAAATTACTGATCATGCAGCACTTTCTTCACTGAAGAAGGTCATAAACAACAGGGGCCATTGTTCACATTGAGCAAAAATCACTATATAATAATTTCGACCTTCATCACAAGAAAGTAGAGAAAAGAAAATACTTCTCTAAAAACAACATTATTGAAGCAATAATCAGCAGTGGCAGTCATTTAGATCGAAAGAAAATACAAAATACCAGCGAAGCGTATATATGTTCCAAGTGTGCCGAGTAATAAAAATGTATTTCGAATGTAAGTTTCATATGCACGCCAAACTAACTGACACTCGTTCAAATAAGAGACGAGGTTGAGTGATATGAAATCCGTTTTAGACTAGATGAAATACAGATGGCTATGTAGCGAGCCAATGAAAAAAAAAAAAGTTTAAAAATAATGTAGGTCCGCAATAATGTCGATCCGCAACATGTGCTTAAAAAATAAGACTCCTAATGTATCAGAGGAGCTTACAAATTCGATAGGCAAGGTGTCTAAAGCAGTATCGTGTGTAAGCTCATGATTAATATTTTTAGTCTAAAGAATGTAGCTTTCGTTTTGTTTATATATTTTTTATATGATTTGAAAGTTACCTCGTTTCACCTTAAGTTGCGACGCAGCCGACACCATGAGCTGATGGGAATAATAAGCTAATGTAAAAAGCGAACAATCATGGTTTTCGTATGTTTCTGTGCGTGTTCTATCATCGCTGAACTAATCACAAACAAAAAAGGCCCAGTGACTTGCGCCTTTGAAGCTGCTTCATTTGTCCCATTACCTCGTAACGTCGGCTGTGCCTGTACTTACCTACGCTGAAACGAAGTATAGACGAAGACGTCAAGTTTATAATGGCGCCCTTCATTCTGGGGTTGTCACTCGAGAATGTAGGGTGTGTGCCGCCACTGTGCCGTTCGGATATCTCGGCAGCGCTTTATCGTCTGCTGGGGCCCATCTCATTGCAGTTTCAATTGCTATTGCGTCAACATTCTTAAAACTGACTTCCATCTTCTAGTGAGGAATGGTGTTAGCGCCTTTAAGTGCAACGAGTGTACAAAGCGCCGGACTCTGGAGACGTTGACTGCGGCAGGTACTGTGCCGACAGCACTGCTTCAGGACGAAGAGCTCCTACCTGAACAAGGAACGACGGAAGAGTGCTGTATTCGCAAGGTGTTGCAGGAGCTTGCCCGAAACAGCAAAGCTTTGTCTGATGAAGTGTGATTTTTTTTTAATGTGATAATGGTGTTTTACAAAAACAACTTGCAAGGAACAGCGACCTTCTTTGCAGATGCCTCGCTGTCGACGACTTCAGTCCTTCTTGATAGAGTGCACCAGAACCTACATACTCCGGGATGCTGCAATCTTGTGCAACTGTCTCGCAGACAAACACAGATTGGACCGTCGTCATGGAGGCGCCTACATACCCTCCGGGTGGAGTGTCCCACCAGCGTGTGATGCCCAACCGTGGGTCAAAACCGCCCAAGGGCGTCGAGTGGAGTCGGGGTCAGCCTGGTCTGCGTCGCGGGTCGATTACTGCCGACTGGTGCAGCTCCTCGGAGCTTTTTCTGACCAACATGGACCAACGGGTGCTAACAGCTCTGAGATCGTTACCATCCATTTATTGACAAGGGCGGTTTTCATGAAGTCCTACCACGCCGACGTGTAAAGGTTACGGCAGGCCCAGACAAAGGCAGTAGGTTGTGTGTCATGGCTAGGAATCTGAAAAAGAAATATATTTCTATTTCCTGGTGGCATCCTGAGACCACTGGCGATGAGCTTTTTGAAGTTTTGTGAAGTGATCTTATATCAATAGCATTTGTTGCACTAAACTGGCTTCTAAGTACGATAGATATGCTTTTTATCGTGTATGTGTCCACTAGGAAGACTTCGGAATTCTAATTTGCACTGACTTGTGGCCGGAGGGCTGCCTTTTTCGGACACTCTTAGGCAAGCTTAGGCTTGATAACGAGGGTAGGGTAAGTCTACACCAAACGAAAGCCCTGAACAAAACCGCCCTCCAGGCTGTTTAACCTTAATTCGAGAAGTGCTGTTATTAAAATGGTGTAGCGAAAAAGTGTTACCTTGGCGTTTGATTCCGACCTGACGATCATAGCTGAAACCTGGTTACTCTACTAAATACTTGATAGTTACATATTCTTGTGGTTTAATTGTGTTCTGGCACAATCGCGGTTCAATGAGGGGAGCGAGAGGTTGTCCTTCTTATCAGGGACCGCCTCATGTGTACGTTCATTGAATACAACTATGATTGCTAGATGGCGTTGGTCTCTATTCGCAACTCAAACGCCATATAGGTGGCGAAGCGGTAGTTCCAAGATGGCTGAAGAGACGGGGGTAGATTCTCCAGGATATCCCGTTCTACTGCTCGATGACGCTGTCCAGTGCGCTAAAAATAATTTGTTTGTCTACAAATGCGAAGCGGTTAGGGAGGGATCATTTTACAGGTGACGGAGATGCTGATGCACGTTAGAAAAACGAGCATGCTGATATTTAGAAGTTGCAGAAACCTCAAATTGCGAAGCTTTGTTTTGAGTGAGCGAGTTTTAGGCACCGGTCACGTTACTGTTTGTGGCAGAATATTTATTAGTGTGATGAATATATCATGTTTGCGCTTTGCCTGGCCATTAGTGCTCTAAAAAAAGAGCCGCGAACGGTGGCCGTCAAGCTTCGGAAGAGCAGCGTTCACAGTATTGGTGTTTTCGCGTCACAGGCTCACAACTCGCTGCTCACAGTCTCGGTTTTAGTGTATTGCAACGCGTGAACAAACTGCTCTATGGTTAGTGATAGAAAGTTTGTTGCCGCAGGCTACCGTGTGGTGTAGCATTACAACCGGAAGCTCGGGCTGCGCCTTTGAAGCACAATTTTCAGTGCGCGCCAGGAGCGTCGCCGTGCTCATTACTCTAAAAAAAAGGTTGTAGTCCTTACACGCCTTGTCACGTATACGACACACTAAAACTTCCGTTCGCCAAACGTCAAACTGACGGCCCCAACTTTTACGAGAGGCTTGATGACGGCGCAATTTCATATATTAAGCAGCTAAAGTACGCATCCAAGAGTACAGACACAAAAAAAAACACAGGTTTTGCAGTGGGGCCAAGAAAACCCCGATGACATTTTTCTTAGTCATTTACACTGACTTTAGCTATTTTAATGATTTGTCCAACTCGGCTATCAAGCCGCTAGTGAAAGTTGGTAGCGTCGGTTGAACGTCAGTGCGCTGTACGTCCAACTGAAGTTTAGGGGTGTCGTACGCTTTTCAAAAACTGCCTATTAACATAATCGGCGTGTTTAGGGGTTTTATTAATTGTTCTGTTAAAAATAAATATTTTAATACACCGTACATTTTTTGTACCATGTTATTTGCAACGTTGCGGTTTCTCTGGACAAAACTGCGTTCTAAGCTCTCGTCAAGAACGGCTGGCTAACACAGACGCGCTTAAAATGCTTCGAGCATTTCTTTATTTCCTTTGTAATTACCTGAGAGCAAGTACGGGTATTCTGTCTTTTTAAAGTGCTTAGAAAAACTGGTCATGTTCCTTGTAACAGCCTTAAAACGCGAACCCATTCCCGATGTGTATTGCTCAACATATCGTTGCGCGACTAGTTTTTCCTGCTTATGGAAAAGAATAGACTTTCCGTAGACCGTACTATAGAGTTCTTCATTATTAGCGGGAGCGTTTTCCGTCACGTTGAGCACAGATTGAGCTGGCGGCCATGCACAAGTCCAGAAATCCGCAGCGTATGCTATACACGAAAAGTCCCTAATGAAATTAGACATGCCGGTCCATCGTGCAACGCTGTTGCAAGGCGGAGCACAAGAATTCCTTTTTTTAACGCGCTCACTTTTTTTCGTTAAAACGGCTTCACGCATCAAGGCCGACAGTCGATCCTTACCACCGTTTCCGCGCCGCCGCCACCGCTGTCCTCCCCGCTCGTCTGGTTCTCCATTCGTCCGCGGGAGGGCGAGCTCCGGGCTGGAGTTGCGAATACGTTGTGGGTGCACATGAATGCTTGTACGGAGAGTTTACAGGTGTCCTCAAGGTACTAATGATGTGCTTACAATTTTTATTTTTTATTTTTAGGATCAAAGGAAAGTCATTTTTTTGTTTTATAATTTTTGGTGACTTTAACTTGCCAAAAATAAACTGGGAAAGCGTGATCCCCAATTGAAGGTGCGAACAATCCAGGCTCCTAGTTGATATTGCTTTTAGCATTATTTAAGTCAAGTAGTCAACTATCCTAAACGACTGTCAAATGGCAGCGAGTCTTTACTGGATCATGTGTTTTTATCTAAAGCTTTTCCCAGAAATGTTTTCGATGTCTTAGCCGCGGAAGGCTTATTTGATCATGCAATGGTTGTCTGTTACTTACGTCCTCAAAATTAGTGATCTGATAAAAGGAAATTAAACCGGTATGGCGACTACACAAAGGCAAATGACGTTGACATACGTGATTATTTAGAAGACGCATTTGAAGGGTTTCTGGTAATAAGCGAAATGAACGACAATTGCGTCGACTCACTGTTGCTTTTTTCAGCACGTTGTGCTAACGCGCATTGACAAGTCTGTTAACAAGCGTTCAGCGAAACAAATAAAAAAAAAATGAAAGACGTTTACAAATCTCTGCAATGCGAAACTAGAGCGCAGCTCTTGAGGAGGAGGAGGGGAGGGTACGGAGGGGAGGGTATGCTCCTCTTCTCCTCCGTACCCTTTCCGCCTCCTCCTCCCCTCCTTTCTTCCTTATCCTCCTCCTTCTCTCCTCCCCTCCTCCTTCCTCCACTCCTCCTCCTCATTTCCTCCTGCTCCCGTTAAATTTAGCGGGAAAATTTTCCCCACTAAATTTAGCGGGGAAATTGACGCCACGTGACCTCAACACAAATTCAGATTTCCCGCTAAATTTAGCAGGGAAAATGACGTCACATGACTTCCAAATTCAGGTTCTCTACTAGATTTAGCGGGAAAATCGACGTCATGAGACCTCAAGACCAATTCAATTTCCCGCTAAATTTGGCGGGACGGTTACGCTGACGGCGACGCCGATGCCGCAAAACGCGGAATCGGCCGCCTAAGAGTTGCGCTCTAGAAAACACAGTGCATGGGTTACGTGCGAAGTTTTACATATAAAACGCAATATACGCCGTGCCGAAAGTTCCAAACCACTGAATTCTTCAACTCCTGTTTGACTCAAGTTCAGGCCGAATTCCTCTTTCATCCAATTGACTTCCCTTTCTTCTGCGTGTTTAGCCGACTTTGCCGCACTGCCAAAGGCTCCACCTTCTCCCGCTACCCAACAGCAAATGGGCAGATGCCTTCGGACTCGGTTTTGGCATAGTTGTCCGGGGCTGTGAGTACACAATCATAGCACCTCTGTCGAGGCCAATCTACCCCCGGGAAGGATTCGCCGTGTTGTGGTGTGCGTGCTTTGGAGAGACTCTTATACACAGGGCGAAAGGAGCTTTCGCTCTCGCACTGCGCCCCGGCCATGGACGAGCTTTGTTTTTGGCTTGAGCCCTAAGTTTGGCCGTTTCGGCGTGTTGCCTTTAGTGGCATATTTGCCTCCGGACGCGATTTTGCCTGCGGGTGCTCTTTTTGTTTCTCTTTAGGAGCGCGCGTATGTGCAGCTGTATGGTGTTGTCAAGGCCTCTCGGCGGACGCGACGACCTCCCGGACCCGTCATCAGCCAGGATTCGGTGAGCCTCCGGAAATGTTTCTCGACTGTCGTCGGAGTACTAAAGGCTGGTCTCCATGGGGCGTATATGCTGCGAAAAATAGACAAATTTCGCCGGGCGGCTTTCGCTCTCCGCGTGGCGTCAGCAAATAGCTGCTGCGTCATGCGCGAAGCGAGCGTGTCGCTGGGCGAAGTTCGTGAGCTATTCGCCGCATATTTGCTGCATAGAGTTCAGCCTTAAGGTTTGTTGACCTTTTTAGTTGCGCGTTGGCGAACACATGTTTCCGGCTTCATTCGTGCGGCGGTTAGGGATTTTGTCTTGACGTGGTAGGATTTTTGTTTTGTTTTCTAGATTCTTCGCGGTTTATGTTCCCAAAATTCTGTATTGATCTTTTTTTTTTACAGTGGAGCTGTTAAGGGCTAGTTTCCCCAGGTTTGTGTCCGTCAGCAAACACAGGATGACACAAAACGCTGGAGAGCTACCGCCACCTATGAGCGATGGCGGCAACCAGACAACCGGCTTGCCGGTTATCTTGAAGCCGCCGTCGCTAATAGATGGTGGCAACCTTTCCAGCCATTCCACTCTGGCTTGCAGACTTGCGGCCGACCATTAAAAATGCAGCAGTTTCATTGCTTTGCTTAAATAATTTGGGAGTTAGTATCTCTACCTTTCTAAAGTAAAGAACAAAAAAACGCTTTTGCCTGCATGCGCTAGTTTTTATTTTAAAAATGGACAAAGGTTGAGGTTTTGGGCACCTCTAAACTCCTTCACCATCTTCCTAGTCACGTGCGCTGCGACGTCAATAAGGGGTGCGCGGGGTTTCGATGAAGCTCTCTCTCTAGAGCCTTCAGTGAGCTGCGAGAACTCGTCCGCTCGCTACCGCGTGACCACGTGCTGGCGGGCGCAGCGCGAGCAATATGGTGAAAGGAGGAAAGTCTCATCAGGGTCCGGCCATACTCGTCCGGCTGTGTCCCCCTCCCCCTCCGGCTTCTGGCGGCTGTTCGCGGTAGCAGATAGAGCTGACGGTTTTGTGGACCTAGGATAGATAGCGCCACTAAAACTCGGTATAATAAAAGTTTTGTCGATGATAGCAGGTTTTTAACGCATTTATATTTATGTTGGAACGACAAGATTTATAAAAAAGTTGCCTTTTATCGAGCAGGTATTCGCACAACTTTCTATCTTCCTACAAGTCCCCCATTGACGTAACGCCGCGTGCTTCTCATGGCCGCCGCTCGCGGCTGCAGGTCGGGAAATATTCTAATTTTTGCCTCGCGATTACGCGGCGGAATCGCAACATTTCGAAGGAAGGAGGTGTGTTTTCTCTCCTTTGTGACAAGATGAACAATGTCAAAAGTAGAAGATGCCAATTCTTTCAACGTTAAAATCGTTGCACAGCTCCTTTAATTCATTCCCACCGTAGTACAGCTTCGCTGGTCTTCCTTCTTCACCAGAGTAAAAAGGCTGAATTGTTTTTCACTGTTTAGTGTTTTGTCGGTCCAGTGTATGTCGTCTCTGTGCTCGGCTTTTTATCGCACTAGTAAATTTCTGTTTTTGTTTTTCTGTCTCTACGTGTCATCGCCTCCTTCCCTTGACTCCACACCGGGCATGAATCTATAGCTTGTCACCGGTTCAAACCAAGATTTCTATTCTTTTAAGTAAGTTATCATTTTATAGCCGAATGAAAAATTTATTTTATCTATTTTTCTTCTACTCCGTGCCAATACGTCAGTGGGCTGACATCAAGCTTGTTTGAAAGCACTACGCTGTTACACGCCGTTATCCACTATTTGAATTACGATATAGCCGTCGTGGAGCCGTCACAAATCCACCATGATCCCATTATGCATCCGTCATGGACTCATCATGAATCTATTATAATTCATTGTAGATGGTTTTCCAACATAATTTCCGCATTGAAAATTTTTAATAGGGCTGCAAAAGAATTTTAAAGACTAAAATTTACCTATGCAATAAAGTATAAATTTATCTTGGCTCTTAGTTTGTTAAAAAACAAGGAAGTCAAAACAAAAGGAGAACCTTTACTTCAAACTTGTAGGCTTAAAATTGCCAAGCGATTTCTTTTTCTTTTTATGGAGCTCCAAAGCAGGGCTTATTTAATATTCAAAAGGCAAACAGGATATTTTTACGCCCCGAGTAGTGTTCATCTATGTGCGAAATTCTTCATTTCTGTAGGTAGGATAGTGTTGGAGGATTATGTTAATAATCTATCGCGACTTCAAACAACGTTTCAAATGAGATGACGGCACTACCCGTGGCCAGCTCTCAATTCTGCGCGGAGTAATAAGCCGATCTTCTATTAAATATATGGATTTTTTTTTAATGATGGCTCATAAAGAGGTTTTCGGATTCACAGTGCGTGAGCGCGCTGCTTTGTGTAAAAAAAATATCGGTGAGATTTCGACTCTAGAATATTGTTTATCTCTTAATGAACATTAAAGTAAGTGTTTGTATGACAGCTACTGTCATACAAACACTCACACCAAACAACCGCTCTGATGTGATCTGAAGAGAAACAGTTTAGCCGAAGTCGGTGCATCCAAGTACCCGGATCTTTGGATCAGCTCTGAACTTCGGTGGAACAACCCTTCTATTTTGTGTTCACTAACGCATTGCACAATTTAATTTTATCTCAGTCAAACAATACAATCAGTCATTTTAGATTCCCGAATCCTCGCTTACGAAACTCAAATTTGGTCAATTTGAAAATACGCACACATAATCTGAAATCGCCTCCTGCAAGTAGGTATCATTCGCGAGTAACGGACGCAGATCAAATCAGTCAGGAGAATTCGGTAATGCAGTTTGAGACGCATCTTTTTCTGAGCTTACTCAGCGGCTTGGATTTGTTTCAGTTAAAGATAAACGCAGTACATGCGAACTTTGTTTTTTATATTAATTAATACACGGCAGTAAAAAAATGAAGTCAATAAGCACATAACTTTTTCTACTGGCTGTGATCTCCGATGGAGACTGCCGCATACAATTTCACCCTGCCAAACACGCATCAACACGGCGGTTTCATGAGACGTACTTCCGGTTCCAAATCTCGCCGGATGGCATACTCATGAATTTTCGCCCTATGTCTTTCTATGAGCAAAGACAGTGTTTTCCAGTTCGCTAGAATTATTTTTCGTTGGGATCGACTGGGTAAGCCAGAGTAGACAGGAGCATAAAAAGGCATCGGCTAGTACTCTATTCTTCTACGTACGAGTTTTTATTTTGACTTCAGGCAATGAGGCGATAGAGAAGTCGACCCGTCTTTAGCCAAAATGACATTGTGGGTTCCGCCGGTGAAAATCCGAAAGTTAAAAAAGCGAAGAAGACTTTGGTGTATGCAATCCAAATACACTCATATGTAAAAATATTCTGAGTCTGACCACCCCTACTTGTGAGATTGAGCGTGCCTAGCGGACGCGCCATCCACGTTATCTACCGTCTTCTGTTGAAGATGGTAGATAATGGTTGCCGGGGATGTAGAGGGATAATTATGCTCACTACGTGTGCGTGTAATGAGAAACGCTACTGTTTAAGCGACTTTGACATAGGACAAATAGTGTGGTTAAGATGACTGCTCACCAGTTACACCCATTCGTGGCTTGTCTTCCCCAACGAAACTGAAATCTTCCAACAGAGCACCGGTCTACGTCACAATGCCATAATTGTGCCACACTGAAATAAAGAGCAACGTGATGAATTCCCATTAATGTCCTAGATACATAACTCGTCAAATAACAATTCTCATGAGCAAATCTGGGATGTGATGGGGCGTCACCCCGGAGCTAAAAATAAAACTCCTCGCAATCTGTAGGAATTTTGCGACCTGTGCGTATTAATCAGGTACACTCTTACTCAAGGCACTTACCAAGGACTTGTAGAATATATGCCTATATGTGTTGTAACTCTTCTAAGTTCCAAAGTTGGATCAATACGTGATTAAATTGGTGCTCATAATGTTTAGAGGGGTCGTCATAAACAACGATGCCAATTACTGAGCGTCTGCATGCAAACTAATAGGGAAGGTGGAAGACGATATTCATCAACCGGAAGTGAAAAAGGCGTTTGGTAAAAATGCCCTACACTTTAATGTTTGTTTGTTTTTTGATTCCGATGATATTAAAATAAATTATATTGCCACGAATAAAAAAAAAGTAATTTAAAACTGGGGAACTAAACCGTACATTCTGTGATGGCTGTGAAATATGGACTGTACTGATGGCGCGCTTTACCACTGCTCCTATGCTCTCGGGACGTTGGGGATGTTCCAAACCAGAACACTCGATCGCAGAGCCTAGAATGGACTTAAACTTTCCATGAAAGTACATAATTATATTAAGAAACACAGATTTGTCTTGATCATCCTGTTAAACCCGGGTGGCGCAGGATGCGCCCTGCGCCACTTGAGAGGTTCCCTCTGCTTGGTGACCTGGGAGCTTTGGGTGGTTTCGAATGCTCTGCGCGCACAACAGACTCTCTTGTTCTCCGAGTTTCTCACACTAATCAAGGGCAGTTGTAATTAATTCAAGAGTGGAGTGTGCGAAGAACATGCTTCGATAAGGGTATTTACACTTGTTCGCTTCCAGCCGCGGGTGAGCGTAGATGATTGAATTTTCAGTGCACTAAAATTGCGAAGAACTGATTCTGGTAACTGAAGTAATCGCTGGGGGAGGAAGTTCAGCACCCCTTTACGCTCTCTATTGACTGCTGTTTGAAATTTTGAACTCGTACGCCGCCACACTGTACCTTGCTACGTTATGATACATCTTGTATTGTCGTGAGTTTTTGTGGGGACCTATACGTTTGTCATTCAGGAGAAAGCTGCCGTTGCCGAAAGTCGATTACTAAGTATCTTGGACTAAGTATACTTCGTTTCCGACGATCCCCTGCGAACCAAGTATGCTGGGCTAAGTATGACTCGCCACCTACTTTCGTCTGCGGACTGAGTATGCTAGACTAAGTATGACTCGCCGTCGACGGCCACCTGTGGCCGAAGTAGGCTGGTGTTAGTGTGACACTTCGCCAACGGTCACTTGCGAACGAAATATGTTCAATCACGTGTGACGCGCCGCCAATGATCGTCTGAACACGAAGTACGGCGGTCTGATTCTATTACCCGCTGCGGACAGTCGCGTGCTGCGTAGATGGTTGTCGGCAGTAAGTCATACTTAGTTAAGCTGCTTTTGCTCTGTTTCGCCTAATACTTGTGGTGGGGAGCGAAAACCCCCGAGTACGGAGCGCATGCTCCGGGTTTCGATTTCAGCTGAGCCCCTTGATGAATATCACATGTTACATTTAATTATCCTAGCTATGCTTATGAAGAAATTATTATGACCAAGTACGCGCATGTTTCATGTGAGCCCCTTGATGAATATCGCAGGTTTATGTTTTGGATCATTATGACTTGCCTTCTATCGTCTATGAATTGTTTATATTTAACTGTCCTGCGTCTAACACATTTTCGTCAGACGGGAGCTAGAGTCTTTCTGCATGAAATCCAGTCCGTAAGCAGATTATGTGTTAATTACCGATCCGGGCCGAACGGGCTCGAATTCTGTTTCTTACGCGTGACAGCTGCGTGCGTTGCCAAGTCCGGCACGCATGCGTCAGCGCGTCAGAACAACGGAATAAGCATCACGCGAAAAGCAACTAGGTTTACTAATCCAAGGTATGACTGTGAAACAAGCGTGGACTTGTTCGAGGAGGCCTCGGCGCAGAAGCGACGTTGACCTGGGCTGCCAGAGGGGCTTTCGGAGATGCCTTCACGCACTCCGCACACGAGCACACTTCCGTGCACCACAGCCACAAGATAGGTCTTGCTGGATGAACGGCTGATTGGTCACCCCTACTGAAAAAAAAAATGTACACATCTTACTGGTCTATACACCGGTATAACCGTACCGGTCACCCTCGTACATATACCGGTTTCCGTTACACTGGGTACTTGTCTCCAGACTTGTACACGTTACTGCAAAAATAGTAAGGAATTACATTTAATTACTCAAGCCTAAATTGTAATTTATTACAATTACAATTACCCTCCCATAAAAGTAACTGACCGTTACCCCAAAAAGTAATCCGTTACTTTTCGTGGCGTTACTTTTAACATTATTGTCCTCAAGTAAGAAACAAAGGGAAGAGGGTCATTCAAGTTCTTATTGTTGCAACCTGTTCCATTTAATGACCTTGAGTATTTTAAGCAACAGCAGACTCTCGAAAGTCTCGTCAGACATTTTGCGTTATTTCTTACTCATTATGACGACTGCTACGCTGAACACCCTCTGAACTGAGGCACTGGATGGGAGTGCCATATTGTGCCTCACGAATGCTTCATGCTCTACATTGAGCTTTTTCAACGAAGCAATGGAAGTACTATTTACCTCGAAGATTGAACAAAGCTTCCTTGTTGCAGCCGTTGCCTGATATTTGAGAGTTTTGGTAGATCGTTCCGATACCTCCGATGCCTCCGATAACGATACGATGCATGCGCAAAGGCGGTGGCGGGGTATCGGGTATCGTTATCGAAGTCATCAGACCGATCTACTAAAATTCTCCATTGTCTAAATCGCGAAGCTGTGGAAGTCATCATACATCTAGCCAAAACTAGTATAAGTATTGATTTATGTCCATCTTACTATACCGACATATATTGCCAAACAATAGCAAAACATAGTTGTAACAGTAAGGTGATAATTAAATAATAAATAAGGTTTGGCTCGATATTCTTCTTCCTTTGGTTCTGAACAGGTCGAGCCTCGGTTGAGACGTTGGTGAATAAGAAAAAAAGTTTCCAATATATAGATATAAGTAATAAAAACAAAATGACACTCATAACAACAATTAATTAGAACGTCGGTTAAAACAAGGAAATATAAACGCACGTTTGCCGTGTGTACCTTCTTTGGTGCCGTTAAAAAACGCACGGAGCACGGACCGACTGCAGTTTACTCCGGTGTTCTCCAGATAGACGTCCACTGATGCAACGGGCAGCCCCACTCACGTGTTTCACTCTCTCCTCAAGCCCAGAATATTTGAGATAAGATGCGTCCTGCTGGGGTAAAAACAGGAAGAAGAAGAAAGGAAGACTATTACCATTTTCCAAGTGCTCGCAAAAAGCTGACTCACAAAAAGGGTGACTGAGATGCAGATAACCTGGCTGGAATTCACAAATAAAGTGGGCCAACCCTAGAAGTTGGACTACAAAAAAGTAAGTAGCTTCTAAAACAGGGTCAAATAATGTGAAAGAAACAGAAAAAAAAAAAAACATCCTGGCTTCTAAGAAAAGATTATAAGTGTGCAATAACGAACGAGGATGCTTGTGGTAATAACACCTTCACGTATTATCACATCTCTTTTAGTGGATTTTAGGGTAGACGGAGCGTTGTCTCATGTTGTGACATTATGAAAATGGTTGTAGTCACTATAACCGAGAAGGACATTGTTAATTCTTGGCTGTGCACTTACCACCTCGAGCCTCTCGAAGAGGCACACAATCACTTGGCGTCCTCCTTTCCCCGTCTTCGATCGCAAAGAAAAAACAAAGGGACTGAAAAAAGCGGATATAACTTGCCTCCCCCCCCCCCTTTTTTTTTTTTGTAGAAATGTTTATTTGGATTTTTTTACATCTTTGTTAGGGTCTAAAAAAAATAAATTCAGGGGCTTGGTGTTGCAAAAAAAAAAAAAAAGGCTTTGCGGAACTGAAGAGTGCCAAGCCTCGCTTTGCGCTGGTCAATTCGCGTGACAGTGTCACTGCGCTCCACTTTACCAAAATAAAAGCAACCCTTTCTTTAGAAGGGGGGGGGGGGGGGTTGGTCCTGAAAAAAATGTAACGGATTACAAGGAATCCGTTACGTAAAAAATGTAAGGGAATTACTTTAAAATTACTCTAGAAAATATGTAATTATTCCGTTACTAAATTACTGATAAATGTAAGGGATTACAAGTAATTTCGTTACTTGCAACAGATTACGTACAAGTCTGCTTGTCTCCCGGTATCGGACATGGGTCACCCGGTATCGGATACCGGCCGCTGGCGTGGGTTTGCTGATCGCCTGTAAAAGGACTCATATACTCCGGTAAAGGGATACAGGCAACGAAATGTCATATAGCCAGACTTGTGCTCGTTACTTGAAAAATGTAATGGATTACAGTTACAAATTACCAAGCCTCAAATGTAATGGATTAACCGTTACAAATTACTTTCACTGAACAGTAACGGATTACTTTACTCGTTTCGTCACAAATTGCTTTCACGTTACTTTTTCGGTACGCTTATCCAGAAAACGATAGAAACAATTTTGATATTTTTCCAAAATATTTTGCAACGCTACTTTTCACTTCTGATACGCCCGTATTATGGTAGTCTTTGTAAAAATAAAATGTTGTATTTAAGAGGAATAGTGTAGGTACACTCCGTTCACCTGTACGCTGAAGAGGCACCGAAAGCTGCAACCACAACCGCCATTACGCCAGCTTACGGCCTCCGGAAATGATCGCTGAAATTGTGCAGACAAAGCTAGCGGTGCGCATGCTCAGTAGCAGCGTTTACCTCCGCTACGAGATTACGAGCTAAAGAAGCGATCTACGAAAGCTCTCTTTTGACTCGGGTGTTTCGCCTGTTATTCACAAGAAAAGAAAAACTTGGTTCTAACGTTACAATGCATAGCCAATACAGAATGCAGGTGTCCCAGCCTAGCTTGATGTGTTTCCGTAGATTAGAGTTTGTTGTTCTTGGTAATTTCAATGTGTGTGTGTGTGTTTTTTTTTGGAAAGCAAAGTGTGCACTGAAACTCTAGGTTTCCGTTCTCCTTAAAGGGATACTTCAACGAAATTTGAAATATACCTGTCGTATTCAAAAATAGATTAAATATGATCCACAATAGCCGTAAATGACAATCTCACGTTTGTATTTTGAGCCTGGGGGCTGTATTTTTCGTTATAAACGGCCCACTCTGGCAAGCGCACGGAGAACAGCCAGCTGAGAGCACGTGACATCACACGCAATTGTGACGTAGTTCGTCTCGGGACGAGCAAAGCTACGGCGAGGCTGACTTCGAAAGGATGGCCTAGTCGTTCCAGCCATAGAGTTATTATAATGTACGCTAGAGGCTCAAGTGGCACTAGTGTGCTGACGCAAATTGAAGCAGATAGCAACCAGTCGAGAATTGACTTCCGGTAAAATATTTCTATGGAAAAAAGTGAGTGAATTTTCGCTCTGCGCTCGATCATAAGTGCAAATATTCCGAATTATTCGTACGTACTGGGTAGCTTGGAACATTTCTAAGTCAGGTTGAAGAAATAACTGGTCAGTTACGGCGTTTTTCTTTCCAATTCATCGCATTAAAAACGGTGATAGAAAGGCTTCGTGCGTGTATTTATGTGCACTCTCGGACACTGTTAGCGCGAACACGACGTCGGCGCTATTCAGCATGAGGGATATAAGTGCCAAACGAACGAAGGACATCTGGAAATTAAGGGAGACGGCAAGAACTAGGCAGTAACACTGGATCAGTAACTACCCATGCATGTACGATCAAAATAAATTGAAGGCCATGTAATATATTCCGATTTTAAATAAGTAGGTACCGCTTTATTCTTTCCGCTCTTCGCAAAGGTGCTTGTTCTGCGTTTAAAATATCACCCGCACGCTTGAAATCTCTGAGACCAAGTGCCCAATAAAAGCTGCCCGGCAGAGAAAACAATACGAAGAGACACCTTTCATAGCCCAGATACTTTATTCTTTTCGTTTTGAATGTTTTTTTATCCGCTCATGCAAGGCGGGGTCATTTTCATATAATGACAGGGCTGGCATATTATCAATATATAAGCGTCACGGGAATGCTGCAGCTTGAACACACTCTATATTCCATTCGATTGATATTTTGCTTTGAATCGTCGCTTGTTTTTACACACCTGCTGCGGAACACACGTTTGGGACTGAAAGGTCGCGAAGTTAAACATCGTCTACTGATGAAGGAAAATGCGTTAACTAAAGCAGTTACACTTTTACAATGTTAATTAAGGTACATACTATTCTGTATGACCCAAATGACCAAAGTGTTCCGTGTTATTTTCCAGCGAAGAGACAAAATGCACGCGCGTTTTCCCATAGGAATGCACAGGAGCGCCGCAAAAGTAGACTGGTTGCTGTCTGCTTCAATTTTCGTTACGGAAGTCGCATAGACACTAGCGCCAGTTGAACCTCTAGCGTACATTGTAATAACTTTATGGTTCCAGCCACCGAAGCGGCTGCTTTTGTACGAATTTTGAGTGACGTGTTAATCTTCTATAATCTTGTAGAGGGACAATAGCGACTTCTGGGTCACACAAAAGGGATTCTCGGGAAGAGGGGAGTTCCTCCTTCTCCTCTTCTCACGTCGTGGCCGGAAACGAGTCAGTTACCGTCACTACCTCTCAAGGTTCCTAGACGGGCATTACAAACAAGGCGTAAGCGACATCCACAAGGTGCTCTTTGCTAATCGTTTAATTCGTTTTAAAATTCCTTTTTGTTGCTTTTTTTTAACAAGATATTGGTGTGTTCGATGTGATAATGATCCTCTGAACACATATAGAGCAAGAAATAAGCGCCGAAATTTCGTTGTAGTATCCCTTTAATGCCCTGAATTTTGAACATCTCATTAAGAGTTGGCAAAGGAGACGACGGACACTCCACTACCGAAAACTTGACCAGTCAGAAAACAAAAGTGGCGGTTACGGGTTATCGATCGTTCATCGCTTGTCACTTTCATACCAATATTCGTGGAGGCCATGGGAGGGGAGGTCATAAGAGCTAGAGAAGCGGTGGCCATCGGTCTGACAAAACAATAGAGGACGACACCACTTTTTGCGTTCTCTCTCTCTGTCAGCACTCCTTAGATGGCCCAACCCCTTTCCCCCTCCCCATTTATGTTGACAATTGACTGGAAAATACGTGGACTTGACCACCATGCCCAGACAAGTAAACCAAATGAAGTATCGTCCGTACCCTTGAAGACGATGCTCTTAGCCTCGCGCCGGGCGCTTTTCAGCCGTGCCTCAAGAGTGTGCTAGAATACAGTAGCGCACATCAAAGACAAAGATAATTCGACCCCCTCGCGCGAGGCTACATCGTCTTTTACGTGAGTTGTGAACCCGCGAATCGAGGGGGTACGGACACGCGTTTGATGTCTGTGCAGGTGGCGGGATACGTTGAAGAAGTTGGAAAGGGTAAAACGGTGTAAAAGTCAGAAATAAATAAACACGAAGAGCTTCCTCCTGCCCGGGAGAAGAAGAAAAACACGATAGAAGGCGACGAAGGGCCTATTCGGCGTTGTCTTACTTGATCTTTGTCTTTCGTATATTTGTACTTACCTTGCCCGTTTCTCTAGTGGTTCTAGTGACCAGTCATACAAAAAATCGTGTTTTAATGCAAAAGCATTAACTGTCTCATGGAGCGAGCTGACGTCATCAGTCTCAAGCGCGAAAACGGCAGATAGTTTCCTTCGGTTCTATTGGCTGGCGCGCGTCGACGGGACTCCCATTGGCCGTTGCGCTCGTCAGTTTCCACGATCGCTCACCCCATGGCGCTGCGTGTCCATCAGCGCGGAGCGTCCAAGGTCACTAGGGGAGCACACGCACCGACCGGCGACGAAAAGTACGCAGCAGACGAAAAAGGGAGCGGACGAGCGGCTTGCATGCTTTCGCATTGACAACTCATAAGGAATGCTTAGGTGTACCTCGATCTTTTTTCTTTTCGACTATTTTCCCCGTCCTGATGTTCTCTATATTGTTGAACTTGCTGTCTTCATGCTGCTGAATGGTCTGCTCGTATTGCTCCAGTTACTGTATTTTGCTCATATTTTTAAAAAGTAACAAGTAATTAAAGTAATTCATTACCAATATTTAGTAACGAAAATTAGCATTACAAATTACTTCCGAAGAAAAGTAACGTGGCAATTACAAAATTACTTAAAAAAGTAACGGATTACAAGTAATCCGTTACTGGTAACGGAGTACTTCCCAAGTCTGCATATTGCTAAGCGGCCGGTACCCTCGTACCGGTATCGGTATCTTTAAACGGGTGACAGGAATAGTGTATTGGTGGCCTATAACCACGTACCGGTAGCCTATAACCAGGTACCGGTTAGCTGTTCCGGCAGGCCGATATGTCAGAGAGGTTTACCAGTATATCATCTTGAAATCTCACTTGGCATTTCCTCTGAGGGTATCTCACATTCAATTCCCAATTTGCTTGGGCTCTTAGAAATCCCGAAGTGCATAAGGTAAAGAAAACTAACACATCTACGCTTGGAACCTCCAACAAATCTCTCAAGACCTCCCAAGAACGATGTAGTGACGGTGGAAGTTTAGGTTATCCAGGTTTTCCAGACGACGTCAAAAATAATAATTTCATTCAGGCGCATATATATTCGTATTTTTGTGAATCTAGACACATTAAGTCTTGTGAAAATTCTAGGGCGCATGAATATTATTCTGACAAAGATATGTTCGATCACTAATAAATTCGCAGTCTCGATCTGATGTTTTTTGTTTTTAAAATTGCTGGCACGATCGAACAATTTCCACTAGCAGATGGCTACGACAATTAGCTGGATGTCAACGTCGTGCGAGGTAATCTCGGTTTATGATAGTTCGTTTTAAAAAATTTATAGAGTAAATATGCGTATGAAATTTTAACATGTTATTGCTAAGCACTTGCAGTAAGTACCCAAAATATTTTGTCGTTGAACTTAAGATATAATTTGTGACATCGGCCGTTCGGCTCTTCCGACCGGGCGGTCGACGTTTTAAACCAAAGAAAGACACGTGGCCGTGACTACTTGAGGACTTTTTAAAGATCCAACGAGGGAATTTGTATGACGTACAAAATTGAAACAGCCCTTTCCAACTTTACAGCCCAAAGAGCACACACATGCGCACACTCTCTCTCACACACACACGCACACACACATACACACACACCAGCACACACACACACAAAGAAATTCAGGTTTAGTCGTTTTAGAAACACAACATCTGCTTTACAAGTTGCAGATTTCTCGGGGTGTTCATGAACTGTTTTGATGTCTTGCACTATACCAAAGTTCGTGGCAAGGAAGTTGAGGTGCTATTTGCAGAGTTTGCGCCTTGACAAACACCAAGGAGACAAGCCTTATGTAAAATTAGTGTTGTGTACCGGGATAATAATAATAATTATAATAGTTTATTCACCATACGTACAGTATTTTTCAGATGTTTAGAGCACACCCAGCGCGTGGCCTGGAGCGAGCTCGCTCCCGTGCTGCGGCACTTTCATAGGCGGCGCTCGCTGGCTGCGAGATCTTTGAGAGCGAGGTCGAACTTCTCTGCCTCGTCGAGCTTGCCTTGATAACAAAGTAGCGCACAACGAGAGCAGGCAACACACTGGTCGCACCCGCTATTTTGCGCGGCTTTGTTATCAAGGCGATCGAGCGCCACGCGCGTTTGCAAATTTTCCCCTCGCTCTCAAAAATCTCGCAACCGGCAATCTCCGAGGATACGAGCGCCGCGGCACGGAAGCGAGCGCGCTCCGGCCACGCGCGCGGTGGGCTCTAAACTTTTGAAAAAGACTGTACATATCCATATGGTGCGAGCAGGGGAAAAGAGCTGTCTGAGCAGCTTGACTGGTCCCGAATCCCTTGCAAACGCACAGCGGTGACAAAAATCACACACAAAAAAACAGAACTACATTGGAAATACATAAAAATATAAATACACGTACACATGAATACACAAGTAAGTGCACACATAGACGGAATGAGGCAGTTTCCCGTGAGATTGTTTTCAATATTGTCGCGAAGTTTTGCTCGCGCGAGTGTTTAGTCTAGCTTTACTTTCTTTTTACCGTCTTCGGGGTTTCGCTCGTCTTTACGGCACGGCTCATGGCCTCTGCCGGAGTCGGGGACCCCTATTCTCGCGGTCAGCTTTCTGTGGCAATCCGAAGAGAGGAGGAAAGCGCGTGTACAGCGGTTGGTGCACCCTCTCCCCTAGCATTGAGTGCATTGCTACAGAAAGCTGACCGCGAGTAAAAATGGGGGCGAACGTGAACGCTGTAACCTTATACCTGTTTACAGAATCCCGCGTCGGAGATGTTGTGTTTTGTGCATGTCTGCTTTTGGGATCTCTACTTCAGGGTGGTTTTGCCCCGCGTATAACTTCTCTGTCTACTAGGTTGCTTTGCATTGTTTATTGCTGCTCTTGAGAGCTTCGTTCAGAATATGTTCTGTTTTGTGTATGCCCTTGTTTTTGGAGGGTTCATATTTGGTTTGGGCTGCGAGCCTTTTGATTGGCTCTAAGAAAACCTTCTGGGATTGGTTGCTAAAGTTGCTACAGAATGCTGCTAAACTCAATAAAAGCAGCCACCAAAAGCCCACAGGGCACTTGGCTCCCAAAAACCAAGTCTTGTCCATCACCCTTCCTCTAGAGGCGAACCTGCACGTCCGACCCCCTTCGACTGTGGAGTCTTCCGCCCGCTAGCTCGCAAACTTGGGACCCCTTCCGGCTGTGGAGGAGGTCGGCTCGCCCGCCTTTGTGTGGATCCTTGTTTGTGGAGTTTGGCTGTGGTCGGGGTACCTGATGAAGGTGTGGTTGAGGAGGACGGCAGGGGAAGGCGTCAGAGGTTAGGATTATTTCCCCCAACTTGTATTGATGAATGGGCCATATTGGTTGTAAAAGAGTTCATCTCCTATTCCTTAAACAGTTGTTTGTTAATATCAGTATCTTTCATCAGAGGAGAAAAAAGGATTCCCATTTTCTCCGTGACAAAGTGGTGGAGGTGCGGGGTACGACAAATTCCTACAATCGCCAGTTGGCCCGTCCTCAAGCAGCAAGATGCGGAGTCGTGAAATTCACCCCGCGGAGGCAGCCTCGATCCCTCATCGTGGTCGGCGCCACCCTGACATCTGAGAAGACGGCCATCTCAGCGCAGCACCGCCATGGCGAACCTCATCGTCCTCCTTGCTCTGACGATTCTGATCAGCGAAACTATCTTCAAGAGAGCACCTCAATCCCGAAAGTCAGCTTCTCCAAACCAAGTGAGAACTCTCCGCCCGCTACAAAATTGCCGTCCATTCCTCGTGAAGCACCGTGCTCGATTCAAGAACTCTGCAAAAAGTACCAATTGCCTCTACGACTAATCCGACCTGGAACTTTCAAAATCTGTCATCTCTTGAAAATTCCTCCTTCATTTTAACTTCCTCGACTCAAAATAACTTTTATATTGTCGCTGGTTCGTTGCCCTTGCTGTGTATATAAAAGAATGTGTCAAGCTCAAGAACGTGTTTGGTGTGCAGATAAAGCGTTGAGCTCGACTATGTAGCCTTGCCATTGCTTTATGTTTTATAGCTCCTCGGGCCCCCAGAAATCGTAGTCATGTTCATTACTGCGCGAGTTTTCTGGATGGGCTCGGTAATTGCGCAAATTCTCCTCCTACTCTGGCGGCTCTCCTTCTCGGTGGTAACAAGTCCAGTCATGTTCAATACGGTGGACTGCCCCGATGTTGAGTACACGTGAGAAAGGATGGATGGACGTGTGAACGGTCAGAGTAACAAGTTCGATCGTCAAGCCAATTTAAGTGGCTGTGTTTTTATGCGATGATTACAGTGTGAGCTCTCGAATACTTCTTCTCGTGTTCGACTTGTTTTGTTGTGGGATTCGGTCCAGTCAGGTACTTACGGCGGACCACCCCGACGTTTTCCTTCACGCGAGAGAGGGCAGATTTCTAAATAAGAGCTGGAGTTTATCCAGGGCGCCACAAGTGACCTAATTATTCAGACTTCCGACAACTACGGCATCCCAAGCAATCTACTAAGAAATTATCTCCGGAAAATATGTGTTTTGAACGCCGATGGAAGTGACTACTGCTTATGGAGAAATTCGCATTTACCATTTGGAATTTCTAAGAACTTTCTAGAGCGACCACATGATGGACTGCGGATCGACAAGTTTTCGAATAGCGATGTAAGTATAACGCCGTGAAGATCTTGTTCCAGATAGTGTTTTGTGTATTTTGTTTTAATGACATGTAAGTTATTGTGTATTTCTGATGTCATGTACGCTATAACAAAAGCAGAGAGACAGATAAACATTCAGTTTTACGTTTTGGAAAATGTGCGCCCACTGACCTCGTGATAAAAATTTAAGAATTGTATGTGTGCAGTTTAAGAGTGAGGTCACTCTTTTTCCGTAATGGGAAGGTGTCGCGAAGTTTTGCTCGCGCGAGTGTTTAGTTTAAGTTTACTTCGTTTTTACCTTCTTCGGGGGTTCGCTTGTTTTTACGGCACGACTCATGGCCTCTGCCGGAGTCGGGGGTCCCAGATGGGGGCAAACGTGAGCGCTATAACCTTACACCTGTTTACAGAATCCCGCGTCGGAGATATTTTCTTTTGTTTTGTGCATGTCTGGTTTTGGGACCTCTATTTCGGAGTTGGTTTTGCCCCGTGTATAACTTCTCGGTCTACTAGGTTGCTTTGCATTGTTTATTGTTGCTCCTGAGAGCTTCGTTCAGAATGCGTTCTGTTTTGTGTATGCCCTTGTTTTTGGAGTGTTCATATTAGGTTGTGGCTCCGAGGTTTTTGATTGGCTCTAAAAAAACCTTCTGGGATTGGTTGCTAAGTGGCTCCAGAATGCTGCTAAACTCAATATAAGCAGCCACCAAAGGCCCAATGGGCACTTGGCTCCCGGATACCAAGCCTTGTCCATCACCCTTCCTCTGGAGGCTGACCTGCACGTCCCACCCCGCTTCGGCTCTGGAGTCTTCCGCCCGCTAATTCGCAAACGCAAACTTGGGACCCCTTACGGCTGTGGAGGAGTTCGGCTCGCCCGCCTTTGTGTGGATCTTTGGTTGTCGAGTTTGGCTGTGGTGGGGGCCCCAGCTGAGGGTGTGTGTGGTTGAGGAGGACGGCACGGAAAGTTTCCTTAGGTTAGAATTATTTCCCCCAAAGTCTAATTTCTTATATGTGTATTTTAATGTTCAACTTTATGTCAGTTGTTCCATAAAACTTTATTTAGACTAATCGAACGAAGACTAAAAGGTCCCATTTCGATGTGACAATATTTTGAATTGGTTGTAGTTTTTTAGTATGCGTACAATAATTCCAAAAACTATCCTGCTCTCCTTATATAGCCGTCAGGAGGAAAACAATATAATAAAAAACAAGTTTTATTTGAAAAGAAAACTCGTTTCGAGGCTTGCGTCTACTAGTGAATATAATATCAACATTCGAATGCATGCGTGTATTAAGTAACATTGGCAGGTATGATATGTTCATTAAAAATAGTAAAAGTCAATCGTCTCTACTCTCTCGTTTTAAATCTGGTCGCACATTTCATTGTTGATAGCCTCATTTTTATTTCTTTCGATTGTAGATTACGTTTTAAGCGGTTTAGCCTATGTAGCTTAATTTCATAGTTTGAACAGGCGAACCTGTGTGCATAAAGCAAAACTTGTAGGCATACAAATCTCGCACGCATAGAGGTATGAATGCAGGTCCTGTATGAATTCAGGTGCTGTATGTTTACTGCGAGACCAATTTGGGTACGGGTCCTGTGTCTCATGACACCATACGAATTAAACTGGTCAACTTGTTTAAATAATAATACAGGTTTTTTCAGTAGGGGTGCCAGACAAATTGCGGTGCGCTAGATGAGTTTAGTGAGAAGCTGTTTTACACGGACCCGGAGGAGTACCGGAACCTGCGTCGCGTCAGCCGGGCAGTCTCTGCGCCTTCTTACACGCGTGGAACCAAGAATGGAGCGATAGAATGAAACAGCGAAGCTTTCGCTGGCTCATTCCATTGCACAGGACAGAACGATGCTCCAATCTTGTTTCACTCGTCCAAAAATAAAAATACAATGCAGATAACGTTGTACAGTTGTATGACTAAACGCTTTTGATGTCAATCACCCAACAAAAATCTGCGAGTGAAGAGACAGTGGGCCATTTCAGTCTGCGCGGCCGCAGACGAGTCGCGGATCGCAGGAATTGTTGACATGACGGACGCGTGCGAGACTGTCAGCGAACGAAAATCGCGATTCGGTACGTCATGTGAATCAACCATAAGAAGCAGCGGCCCATTGCCTATCGAGAAAAAGGAAGAATGAAGGGGTATTGAATCCTATAACAACACATCTTTATATTATCACTTTTAATCACGAGCACTGTTCAGTCTAAAACTTCGTCGTGGTCGCCGTTGTCGTTAGACGTTTGTTCCTATCGTTGTTAGCCGTCAGCATTGCTTGTGGTGGCGGTCATCGTCTTAGGTCGTCACCTTATGTCTTCGTGAGGGTTTATTGTCAACGTTCATCGTCATGCTTCATCGCCATGTTTTATCTGCATAGTTCTTCGTCATTGTTCGTCGTAGTGATTCATCGTCGTGGTTGGTCGTCGTGGTTCGGTGTCGTTGTTCCACGTCGTGGTTTGTCGTCGTTGTTCGTCGTCGGTGTTCATCGTCGGTCGTCATCGTCGTGGTTCGTCGTCGTGGTTTGTCATGGTTCGTCATAGCTTTTCATCGTTTGACGTTGCTCTTCGTGGTTGATGAAAATAATCGGTCATTCGTGTAGTCTTTGTCCACTTGCGTTCATTGTCCTCAACAAGGGCGCTGTCGTCTTCTTCATGAGAGCGTTAAGCGTAACTGAAATTTATTCAGCACCTACACCATAATGTCACAAATAAGAAACAAAACGGATAATTGTAAAACAAAAAGTAAATGCTTATCGAGGTGAATTTGTGCTATAAACTAAAACAAGAAGGAACCGAACATTTGTTTGTCGGCGACGAAACAGCGACTGTCACAAAGCAGCGCGTTTCGGCTGCTTTTATACAGGCGGTAAGTTCAGGAACGTTCCAAACCACAACAGAGAATGACAGCCGAGAATGAAATGGAACTTTCGAGAAGAGTGCAGGAGTATAAAATAGAGATCCTGGCCGAGCAGGGTCCAACCCCATTCCTCTCAGTGACAGCCGCGTGCTCTCCCTACTCCGGCACGCACGCGGAAATATTACTGATTAAGATTCACTTAAAGAGCATTTTTGTCCGCCTTGTGTCCTGAAAAAAACTTTGAGTCATTTGTACTGTGGTGATTTTTAGTTATATTGTTTTACCCGCAACAATCTCTAGGATGATATCAGCATTGTTTGTAACTAAAGATATAAATAAATAAATGCAGCCGGTCTTGCTGTTTATTGTTTATGGCGCAAATATACCCCACGCGCCACTGGGTGATAAGAAAACCCAAAAGTACAATTATGCGTGACATTTTTTCTATATAAATGATATACTTCGTTTAATTGTAACTTGGCAAACAGTGAACGCTATAGTTCAAGGGAGCCAATCAGCACGTCTGAAAGAGACACTTAGCTCACTACGTTTGCGCACGGCCGTCGAAGACAGGGGCGGGAAAGAGAAGAATGCCTCTTTTGTCAAAATGTTGAGTGAAAGGCTAAGTTTTGGGGGGGGGGGGGGGGGGGGGGGACAAACCGACGTCTTGCACGCATAAGCAAAAAGGTTCGTATGTGAGTTCCTCCTTCCCCTCTTCTTCTAATGCTTGGGTTGCTCGAAAGTTACCTATGCTCTCGCCCCGTACGTTTGATAAGGGTTGTCACTGCTTCGCCGCCTTCATTCTGATTGGCTCCTGGGGGCCGTAGCGTTCGCTCTATGGAACGTTACGGTGAAACTGAGCATACCGAATACCCCGATACGCCCATTTTAAGATCTTTAAAAAAAAAAATAGTTCGTGTAACAATATTTGGTTGCGTTTCTAATACATAAATGCAAGGGGTGCGCCCACCCACTTCGACTGAAAGTTGGGATAATATAGACATGAGTCCTTGTCTGGTCAAATCGGGCGCTTAACGTATAGTTTGCAGTTCCCAAGTTATTCGAAGGTTAGTTGTGGGTGCTTGAATAAAGTTGTCACTTTCGCGGTAATTTACGGTGGGCAAATCTACCCCACATGATTGAACCTTTGGTTTTTCTGGCATACTTATTGTATTGAAGTTGAGTTTACGTTATATAACGACAATTGGAAATCCTCTTCAGTGCACATAATAACGACTGTAAACAAAGTGTGTATAGTAAGCTATCATAATGACGGTGAAAATACTTTTTAATTATTTATTTTTGAAAAATTAATTAAATAAATAAATTTAGAGTCTAGAAAAACAGCTTGACGCCTACTTAGTGGTGCACATTTGAACTCCTATTTAACTAATATATATCTAAACACATAAATACATTGCAAACGTAAAGACACAAAAATACAATTTAAAACAAAACATCGGAATCAACACACTGTCGTACAAAAGGCAATATAAGCAATCTGTTCAGTATTGTTATATGTAAATTGTGCGCAAAGTATTGGTACTGAATGGCGTTCCTGCCCTTTTCTAGGAACATAAAATTCCGCACCGTTCTCCTGTTGTGAAAAGTATCTAACCTCACTAGTCTGAATATATTTTCGTATATGAAGTAATAGTTAGGTGGAAGGTAATCGATCATGTAACACGCGAATGAACTTCCTCCGTACGCGCTCAATTACGCCTCCATTAGCGTCTAAAGTTTTGTTAGTACCTATTTTCTGGTAGTGACTAAACTCGATTTTATATTATATAGAATTGCAATTATAAGAGACCAAAAGCAAAACCTGACGGTATACTGGGTACTCGCTTAAATCTGCGACCGGTAGAATACATCCATATATCTGTAGCTTTGTTCACATCCAAAACGTTGCGAACTTTGCACTGGTAACTTCGTACTTGGTTTCAGCGTCGTCTGAGCCCGGATTTACGGATTTAATGGCTGTCTGCTAAAGCTCGCTTTTGATTAATGTTTCTCAAAACTAAATTGAAGCACACGTGCTGATGTAATAACTTTTGTTTAAGAGGTAGGATTTTACTTCATGAAAACTATTAACACGGTATTTATCCGGAAGTGAAAACATTAAACAAAACCAGGTACGGGTAGTGGCTGGGCCACAACGTTGCTAAGGATTTTTTTAGAACGATTGTTCTTCTTTCGCTTGCCTCTGCTCACAGTAAGCACCACAGGATCCTGAAATATTAAACGGGAATCGTGTTTTCTTTACTCGTAGGACTTGATTACGTTTGCAAACGCTTTGTTTATTAGTCTTAGGCTTCCTGACCTCGTAAACTCTCTGTTTTCACAATGATCAGCCGTCACGAACAAGCAACGCACGTTTCGCCTAATGAGGGTTGGGATGAAAGGGAGGGGGGCGGGGGCGGGGGGGGGGGTTGCATGTATAGGGGTCTTTTGCCACTTAAGTATCAAACGGTAATAAAAAAAAAAAAGAAAACACTCCAGCCCGTCACCGTGTTGGGACTATTACGAAACGCTGGACACCCGGAATCGCCCTGAGGATAAAATTCCACGCAAGAGAGTAGGGTAATCCTGTTTTCTGCCACCGGCTTCCGATTAAATATTTTCACAAATCTTCCAATGTGAGAAAAGTGTACCTTGAAGTTTTCATGAAAAATGAATGCTCGCACACTACCTTCCCCCCACTTGTATTTGTACAGGATGGAAATAGAAATGTATATTCGTACCAGTATTTTAAGTAAAAAAAAAACAAAAAAAAAACGGTATGTTTTCTTTTACTTTAGCCGTATCCTAGAGTTTCGACTTCTGAATTTAAACGCGAAATGCGTAGTCAATAAAACCTTCGCAAATTAAACAATCTTGCTTTTACACGACCCGCATATTTGTATTATAACTGAACAAATGGCTCAATGATTAAGCTACTGAAGTAGAGATATTTCCAGTTCGGTACAAGGAATTTCGTACGGATAGCGTTGGCATGGTTGGTGGATTGGCCGTACTATTTCAAATTCAAATTAATTTTTTTTAGGCGCACAGTGGAGAGACATTTTGTACAAAAGGCTGTTTAAAAGCAGCTTGACGGGGTTGGGGAGCCCGTTACATGGGCAGCACCTCCGAAAACAGATCAGAAAAAAATTAAATATATCTATAGTCATACATTACACAATATTAGCTTTAATACATCAACAAAATCTTTAAAAAACATAAAACACCAATAACATTTATAACAACATAAAACATAAACGTTAATCAGCTTTCGAGATCAGAAATATATATATATCCTATTATGAAAAAAAAAAATTCATTTAGAACTGTTGAGAGAATGTAATGAAGGGATTGTAAAATATAATTTGTGCGGTATCGAGGAACCAGCCATTTATCCGGACGACGAGTGTTGAATATGCTCTTGTACATAGTTATTTCGAAAGTTTAATACAAAAAGAAAAAAATAAAGAAAATATAAATGCTATACATGGAAAACAAATGGAATAAAGCATATTATATTCATGCAAGTTTTAGATGCGAAATATTTTGTAATTAGAAAATCAAGGTTCTGAATGACAATCGTTCTGGACATTTGCTGTATAACGCAAATATTTATTTTCAAGAAGTATGTTATTTAGGTTAGTTTTTGTAGTATAGTTGCACATACAAGATGGCTGTAGGTTAAATGATAATTAAATATGACAGAATAAATTTTAATTTTAATACCTGGACGGAATAAAATTGCTTTAGACTTTTATGCGCTAATTTATATTCCGTTTACTTTAGGACACAAAAGTACGTAGGACTAAATTTCCGTTCTAATAAATGCATCAAAACCGCCGTCGAAAGAAAGGCTGGTGTCGTTGGCATAAATTATAAACTGAGCATGATTGTTAATATTTAGAATATCATTTATATAAACATTAAATTAAAGAGGCCCAAGTATGCTGCATTGAGGAACACCAAACACGATATTAAAAAAAACGAGGAATGTTTATCGTCAATTTTAATGCAGTGCTGGCAAGTATTTAAGATCTGAAAAGTATCCTTGGTACGCCGCGAACACCATATTTATTTACCTTAAACTTGATATTGTAATTGGTGCCGTTTTTGACAAAAACAAATATAGGATCATGAGAGCTTGTTTTTGTGCCTCAAGCGCTTTTATACCCTGCCAGAACTACTTTTTTGGGTGTGAAATGCAGCAACCCATTGAGAGCTGCTTCCATTTCGCGGTAAGCTCTAAATGGCGTCCTTGCAGGGTTTTGTTTTATAGCACTGAACAAGTGATTTTAACGTACAGATACGTGACTATACAGCCTAAAGGTCGCACGTCACGTCGGAAAGATGTCCAAATCCGACCAGGCTTATATCAATCACGTCTTCTCACTCATTCACACGAAGCAATGGTTTGCGGGTGCATGGCAGGGTCAAGAATAATGCCGTAAAATAAGGTAACTAATATTCCGTGCTATCCAAACGTTTTATTTCTAGTAAAGCTTGAGAACAGTATTAGTTGTGGAGATTGTATTTTTTACCTAACATAATGGTGGTATGATAACAATTTTCTCTTCGTCCTGTCAAAATGTTGAAAACATGGATGTGTTTATAGAAACAGACAAGAGGAAAACAAAACGGAGCGGTAGTTTTCTTAATGCGGCTATAACATTTTAAACGACTTTCTAGAGTCACTTTTTTGTCTCAACTCGATCTTTAAAGTATGGAACTGCGGGGGTTGCAGGAACACAAAGGACTGACCAGCTTCGAGCCTCGAGCGGAACTGAATCGTATTATCTATATCACGCGCTCGTCGTCCTTCTCAATGTCCGAGCCTTGTAACCACCACATACCCCCCCACCCCCCTCCCACTCTTTGGAAATGGAATGGTCCAAGTGCACGATTTTAGAAGTCTTGCTCGGGGTCGAGATGCAGCTTGTGGTGGCCAGCACGGAGGGAAAGACACCAAGGGACACCTGATATGGCGCGACTGTCTTGATAAATGCCGGCTTGAATTGGTTGGCGGACACGACTGTGTCGTGACGGTTCATGCGCACCGGGAATGTCTTTTCGCTGCGCTTCAAGACGAGGTGGGACCCTTGCAGGGAGCCTGAAAAGAACGCCGGCGTTGTCGACGCGTAGGAAAACGTAAAGACTGTCATGGAGATCCCGATAGAAGAAGGGAGTCTTGCTCTAGCGAGCTCGCGTAGGTGTTGCATAAAAGGTGAGTTAAGCCCTCTACGTAAGGCAGAACGACGGTTGATTTCGGAGCGTTGGGTATGGCGGGAGCGATGAACTCGACGAGAAGGCGTAGTCGTGCGCTGTTTACAAGATTGGATGCGGCGCAACCGATGTCTTTATTTGTGGCAGTGCGAAAGCCAGAACAACGATGGGTACAGACGCGACCAATTGATCTGGCTTGGCGTGGGCCATGAGAGACGCCTTTAGATGCCGATGGAAGCGTACAGCTAAATCGTTTGTTTGCATGTGGTAGGCCACAGTTTTGAGATGCGAAACGCCAAGGACGGTTGTCAATTTGCGTAAAAGGGCCGACTAAAACTGTCGTCCACAATCTGTGATGATCTCTGCGAGAACTCCAAAGCGAGCAAGCGAAGTGGAGACTCGACGGTATCGTGGACGCGACGGTTTCGGCAGTGATGTCGATGATGAGAGTGGCCTCTTGCCACCGTGTGAACCTGTCAACGATGGTGAGAATGTATCGGCGTCCTTTGGATGGCGGTAAGGGTCCGATGAGGTCCATGTGAATGGTGGCCCAGCGGGAGCTTGGGACAGTAAATTTCGCCAAACGTCTGGTGGTATGACGTGACACATTGCACTGTAGACGAGCAAGGCATGAGCGGGCCCAGACAAGGATGTCAGCGTTCATTCCCGGCTTGGCAAATCGTTCCGTGATTACAAGTTGTGGAGCGCGAATTGCCGGGTGAGAGACCCAGTAGGTCTTTGAACACCTGGCATCGTAAGGGCGGAGGAACAAAAGGCCGCTTGTGCCCTGACGCAGGGTCGACGTCAAAAATTATGCTTGTGTCTGGCTCCGGGAAGTAGACGTCTGCGAGATGCAGAGATGATGTCACGGAAGAGCGATCTGAGTGACGCTCTTCGTCCGGCTCCTCGAACGCACAACAACAACGTACAAGGACACGTTCGGGAAGACACGTTCACTGACCTGAGCGCCTCGTCATCAATAATTATCAACTCCAAACCGCTACTTGCGGTTGCCCATCACCCACCAGATTTTACCAGGAAATCACGTGGCGTTCCTGTAAACGTTCGTCTCCTCACTGGAGAGGGAGTGCAGTGACGGTGCGTTCCGACAGAACCGCCAATGTGTTATAAGACGGCAGGACAGCAAAGGAGAAAATAAGAAAATATTTGCGGACCCTAGCAGGAGAAGGGAGCGCGAGAGCCGAGAGAGCAAAAAGAAGACAAGGCACGACAAAGGCAGCTACCGACGCCCGTCTAAGGTTCTGATTCCCGTTTCGATAAAAATAGATGTATATTAAATAGTTTTGTTTTGTTCTTTGACTGTGTCGAATAATGCTCGACCCGCACGCGGGAACAGTCTGGATAGCCTAAAATTTCTTGTTTCTTCAGGCTTCGGTGAAGGCTAGGTAGGTTTTGACGGTTATTGAGACTGAATTTCCTAGGTGAAGATACCGCTTAGAAAGCCGGACCACGATCGGACGGGCGTTATTCATTGAGCAAAGACCTAAGATTAAACATTTTGACGGACTTCCGTCTGGTCAGGAAAGACCTTTAAAAATTGAGAAAGGTTTACCGATCTTTGTTTAAAGGAAAACAAATATTCTGACATTTCGGGGCCAGCTGGGCCCCTTGGTGACTGGTGAGTGTGGAGGTCGGTGTGGGACGGTTCGTTTGAGCAGGTTTCCCCAATGTTCAATAACCAGACGAGAGCGCGTCGAAATGTTGAACGTTCAAGACCTATCAATGTGTAATAACGTTTCTAAAAAAAAAAAAAAAAAAACGCAATTGAAAATGGAAAGTGGGTGCAAATTACATTAATATTTAAGCATGAGAACCTTAGAAAGTGACTATATTGTTCGAGCTCTAAAACTACTTTACGACATGCTTAGCCCGCTCCACTGTCGAAAAATTAAAACATAATTGTAGGGGTGTGCGAATAGTGAAATTCAAACTCGAATCGAGTTCAAATGCAATAGTATCGAAAGCTGCAAAGAAGTGGAATTTCGAATTGAAAACACATACCAAAAGTTTTATTCGCGATGTTCACAAGACTAAAAAAAGACATATAAATATAATTAAAAAAAATTAACGAAGCTTATTCTCCTGCACCTGCTGAGAGTGCGAGACACAGATATTCTAGCTGGAATATAAACGGTGGTAAATGTCACATTTGGGGGTTTAAAATGCAAAATTAACATCAGTCCCCGAGCGGAAGACTGAGGACCAATTTCGATCACCTGGGGATATTTTGACGTGTTATTAAAATATCGGGTACACGTCGCCTTTTCTACAGCAACCATCCGTCAGATTTCAGGCACCTCCACCGGGATCAAAACGGAGTTATTGACCACTCTTAAACAACAAACTTAGATAGAGCTAACCGATGTGAACAGCTATCCACGTGTTGAATCGCAGTGTTCTGGATGAATGGACTGGTATGACTAAACGGCCTGTATCGGGTGACGCCTAGCATCACCTATCCTGGGCACCTCTCTCGACACAACGAAGAGCGAGCGGTCAGTTGTTTGTATTCAGCTATCGCTGTTATTTGTATTTTGATAAACATTTGCGATATTATGAACATAACAACCGGGAATGGTTAATAGTGCACAGAACGGGCTGCAGGTGACTTAAAGGGCAACTCCGCTTCACTTTTGGTTTTGAAAAAACAATGCAGTCCTCTTCAGTATCGCCTAGGAAGACCACACGTCAAATATTACGACGCATTTCTGTCTAAATGTTTCTTAAACGGTCTGGCAAACTTTGCGACTCGCCAAGTTGCCGAAATCGGCTGACTCAAGCGGGCGAATTCAGGCGCAACCAACAGCGCAGTCAAGGCTACGGCATGGGCGGAGACAACATTGAGCTAAACGTCATCTTCATGGCCCCCTTTTGCTTGTTTTTACCTCTCCGATCGAGCGTAGCGCATGACGTCAGCAACGTTGCCTCTCTGCGCTCAGCGGTGTCCACGTGATTGGCGTACGCGCCTGCGCAGCGCGCTTCTTGGGAGCAGACCGGCCGCCCGCCGTGGTCCCGCCGTTACCGCCGTCTTTCGCGTCACAACCACTGTCGTCGTCTCACCGTTTGTGATTATTGTCTCTCGGAGTTTCGTCCACACTATGAACACCACGTGCGCAGACTTATGCCGCAGTTGTGCAGACGTCGTCGAATGCCGTAGACACCAAAACGTGGCGAAGAGTGCGGTACAGAGCAGACGACACTCGCGCCTGCCACACGCCCGCCCCCATCCCGCCCGTCGTTGGGCCGAGGATCACGTGACATCTAGTATCACGTGATGGGCATGTACTTGGCGGCCCGAGGCCACTGTTGCCGGACGGAGCCGAAGTTTCGGTTTCGATTTCCGCTCGCGTTTAAAATTAGATTTAAAAATATATATCCCATTTTTCGCGCAGCAAACGACGTAGTGTCTTTTACTAGGGCTTTTTGATTCGAAATCACTCATTATCCCGAAATCTTCGGAATTGAGCGGAGTTGCCCTTTAAGATGCTTGTATTTTGATTTGCGACATGCCGGGTTCACGGGTTTTAGCCGAGCACATCCAAGAAGCGGGGGGCTTCGTTGGAGGAGCACAGGGAGCAAACAACTTGTTATCAAAATGATTCGTTATTCAAGGCTTCTGAATGAATGCTTATTTTCAATCCAACGCAGGCCTGGTTTGAACCACTTCGCCATATGAATAGCTTTCCTGGATAAAATAATATTTTTGCCAACACATTTTCGATGTGTTGAATTATTTTAAAACTGGAGCAATAGTAAATCTGAAAGTAAAATCGAATCATTTGGGCAACCAATATTGGATTCAAATGCGAGACTCAAAAATTCGCACACCACTACTTATTTGTTGGTTTTTTTGTTCAAAAGCAGTGCATGCGTACCGACTCCCTTTTATGAGTGCCTGAATTGAGGGTAACAGTTCCCCCGGGCCCGCAAAGCCCCAGTGATTGTTTTGTAGAATATAGTCTGTTGAGACCAATTATTAGAATGCAAGTGTACTCGTTGCTTCGAATTGCTTAATACCTCTTAAGCCATTGCGATGTTGCACCGTGAACCGCAAAGCAGAGTGGCACGAGTAATGCATAAAGAGCTCGCACTGTATGGGACACAATGCAAAGGAACGGAGCAGCCTAAAGGGTACACCGTACGAATAACAGTTTTTTTTTCTTTTTTTTCTTTTGTAATCGGTTGCGACATAAACCTTGCTGAACACCATCTAAGTTACAAAAAAGTAAGGGTCCATGCGAGCTGGTGAATGTTGACCATGTTGAATTTTAACCATGCTGCCCCATTATCAAATTTATTCAACATGGTTACCATTTAAGTGGTTTATACAGGCTATCAAATTAAGTAAGATTGCTGAAGACGACAATTGCAGCATCGCTCAGAGATTAACAATGGACATATTCATCTGCTTGGTTTGAAAGAGCCATTCTGCTCAGAAATGCCATTAGGTTCTCTCTCTTTTTGTTTCCATGGTTACTCCGAACGGCAGCAAAACGAATGGCTTCACTGAACCGCAAGCAACAACTCCATTCTGCTTCCTTTTACCGAGCTTCCTATCTCGAAATGGGCGGGCAATCCACGGTCAGACAGTGCAAAACAACACCACCCATCATCGTGGGGCGGCTTCGGAAGCACTCAGACCGGGGATCAATGGCCGCACCGGAAACGCCACCGATTGCTCGGATATCCAGGGCCGCTCGCGGGTTCTTCCGGCTCCCATCCATTAAAAACTTGCCCCCCCCCCCCCCTTCATTGTTTGTGTTGCGCCTGAAAGATTTCACCGCAGTTTCACTCCTTCTTTTCGTCCCGTCGTGGCTGAATTTCTCGGGCCGGCTCGATTTACAGGAACCTGATATTACGGGTATCGAAAGCGAAAGATGGCCCCGAAGATAAAAGTAAAATAGATAGCACACAAAGAAAGTCGCGAAGTTGCTTTTTTAAATTGTATATTTTAATAAGTTTATAATTACGAAAATTGGTGGAGGACAAGTTGAGCAAACAAATATCCGGATGATTTTTAAAACTCGTTTTTCATTTATCGTTGGCGGGCTCCTTACTTCGCTTTCAATATTCTTCCGTGAAATTTTTGCCAGAGCGGTAGTGAATGTCCGCTCAGCTTCCTGTACGTTGGCATACTCTATCACGGTTCCGCAGACGTACACAATGGCGTCTAGCAGTTTTGATTCAAGAATATGGTGAAAAGCAGAGAGGTAATTTCTTAGACAAAATTAAGATCAAGCAATTAAAACCCATACGTTTAAATTGGCCATTTTTTGTGTATCGATGGTGACACAGTCATGTATGGTTAATGTAGAACTCTGTGAAAACGCAATCCAAACCCGTACGTATTTTACTTACGTGCACCGGAACAAATAAATATTCCAGCTTCCGCTTCTAACCTCATCTCTCCGTTTTATGCGTTCAGGTACACCTATCAAAAGTTCAATATGTTCAACTTTTTCGGGTGCCCGTATTGTCACGTAGGCTCCCGTATTGAGGGAATGGGCAATCACTGACCGCGCTTCCATCTACCTTCGGTGATCACATGCTCCTTGCCTGCTTTACGAAGGTTCGCTGTCTGCGGCGCCGGAGTCGCCGAGCGCGGGGTTGACCCAGTACCGCAAGCTGATCGCAGTGACTTTTCTGCACTTTACCTCCCCGGGTTCCGTCTCTCTCCCCATGTATGTATGTCGCTATCCGCTTTTGGGCGGAGTAGTTTCTGTGTGATGACGTGCGATTTCACCTGCTGGGTCACCGAGGAGCGTTTAAAGTCCCCGCGCTTGGTCGAGCGCGTGGACGAAGTTCCTGTCGAGACAGTAGAAAGCTTTGCCCCGGCGCAACTTCTCTTTGTTCGATCGTTAAATGCCTCTGCCAAGTTGCGTAGCAAACTCGTGGTACCATGAGCTTCCCACCGCGTTGTGGCTTTTACGGAGTAGTCTGTAAATGCTGTGATAAGAACTACCGGTGTTTACGCTGCGTGAGATGCTTTAGTGACACCACCACGGTGCTGCCCCACGTGACTCCTCTACTCATCTGCTGGCTTTATTAAATGAAAGATGCCTACTGAAATGACACATTCAATGCGGTATTTATTCATCCGTGAAACCTGGTGTTCATGCTAAGTGTCGGAGTTCGCGATCAATCCCGTCGTAAATCAGGAAAGCCATGATTGCCTCGTTCCACCTTTGGCGCACATGGAGGCTTCGTGGTGCAAACATACACTGCCGTCCCATGTGACTACACGAAGCAGAAACGTTTTCGTTTCTATGCTTCATATTGTTCGGAGAAGTGGAGGTACGTTTGCCGCCTCGCGACGTTGTCATTCCGCTCTATTGGCACCCAGCTTCGCGCTTTGGAACCGATGGATGGTGCCGATTTCGCCATGTCGCAGGGCAAACAAAACGCTATTTTGTCAACGGCTGAGGCACTTGTAGTGGCCGCGCATAACACACGTAGTCGAAGTATCTCCGCCACGCTGCTTATCCTCTCCCTCCTTCATTGATATTCTGAGTAGGTTCATGTTTTCGGGATGGCCGTCCGTAACAAAACGTAAAATTTGCGATTTTATACTTGCGCCGGAAGATGCATTTTTTACGTGTTGCGGAGCAAGTAACCAAAGTACGTGTCTGTTTGGTCCGTGCTTAATACGGACGCCCCTGTGCGTAGAACATATTTTCGGGGGTGAAATGGATACATACATGAATGCTTTTCTCGGTATTGTGCAGGACTCACATTTCGGACGATTGTTAGGGGGAACAAAGCTGTACATATTATCGAGATATGAATGCCGTGCATATCATTTCAGAGACCTGCATGCAGAAGAGCAACTAAACAGATATATCAAGTCAACCTTCTAAATAGATTGTGGTCACTGTTTTGATAGTACCTTTAATTTTAAATCAAATATGCGTTGTCATTTTCATTTATTTTCGTGTATATAAGGATATTAACATTTTACATAAGTAACTGCTGCATTAAAATAGTAGTAATGAATCGGTAGGTATTTTATGAAGAGAAACTTTTGCGAATTCGCATGTAAAGTACCTGGAGTCAGGAGGTTGCTACTGATCACTGGCCGCATGAGGGATGTTCACAAGCATGTATGCCTGAAATATTTGTAGTGAGCCTTCTGCTTCAAGTTCGAGCCACACATTTGTTTAAAAGAAGGCCCCTTATATAGTGTATTAATTTTTTGGAAGCTAGAGTAGCTGAAGTTTTTGGCTTATAAAACACTCTTCAGTTGTATTTCCTTAGGCAATCTGGAATCTCGTCCTTAAACAGAAAGGAAAAAAGAAAAACTCGCCTGTTGAGACTACTACCTACAAAATTAAAATATGCTCAAGAACAGAAATACTTACATTAGACGTCCCAATCAGTATTAAAATAATGAGATTATTGTCAACGAAACGTTTGGCTTGTTGCATTTCTTTATTGAATTAACCATTGTTGTTGTTTTTTGTAACACATGGTATCGTTCATTCATGTATCTTTCCAGCTTGATTTGGTGATATCAGTTGCAGCTTTTATAGAAGGCTCGCCCAGTTGAAACATTATTAAACCTTTCTCAAATCAGGAAGTGCTAACCATAAAGCTGAAGGTAATGATAATGCAGGAGGTTCGAGAATTTTGGCGCGATGACAGCTACACCGGCTTTATAGAATCGGCTGCACTAGGCGACAGAGGCCAACTTGGGGGTGATGGATGATGCGGAGGCGAGCGGGAGAGGAGGCGAGCAACTTCTCTGCCGTATCTACGCTCGTTCTTCTAGTGTTACCTGTTGCTAGGGCAAGCACAAGCGTACCTGTGGTTTTCATTATTTGTATGTCTATTGAGCTTAATTCTTAGTGAGCTAAACCCTCTTAATTTGAGAACTTTATTAATGTGAAACCAACTGGTTTCTAACTGGAACGAATTGTCATTTTACTTGCTCTCTAGCTAACTCTGGAGAACATAGGCGTTCAGATAAATTTGTAGAACGTTAATGCACGTTATTCCGTGTACTCTGTACAAAATGTAAGCTTGATAAGTTTTTCAACCTATTAATGCGTTTGTTTTTCAAGCAGCCAACGATCTTTATTATTCCCACTGTAGATGTATACATATTGCTGAATTTCCTCATTACTGCGGTGTCAATTAGGAACGTAACTTATCCAAGCCACTGTGGACTTGCCTGTCGGCATTTGATGTGAATTAATATGTAGGCGAAAGTTATTATAAATGTCTACAAAGTCAAGCGGCCGTACACACAAATCGGAGTTCCGTGAATGTTGAATACATTTCTGGGCTGCTCCTATCTCTTCACGGAAAATTAATAAGTAAAGTTTACTCTGTGAAACTCTACAAATCTACTACATTTCTCAAAATAACTAACTAGGGGCTGTGGTATCAACTTGAGCTGCGCTTCCAATGCCGTGATTCCTCACACTTGAGGTTAAATGTACCTGTCGCCGGCGTATACCGAGGTTATGCTAGAATGCATAAATGCTTCGAAAAACCTCCGGTAATTATGTAAAGAACACTCTGAGCGTATCAGTGATGAATTAGTGTTTTGGAGGAGGTTGCGCAGCAACTTAGGCGGGGTGCTAAAGGCACGTGTAATTTGGAATTGAAAGATTGTCATCTGAAGACGTTCTTTGAAAAACACAGGTAAATTAGCCGTGATTCTAGGGAAACACGTAGGGAAACACGCAGTCTTAGATTGTTAAGAGAGGAATTACACTCTTATGACTGATAACTTTTTTAATGAAATCTTTTTTTTTTTCATAGAAGTTTCAGTAGCTTTATAATTCAAATCAACAGGTTGATTTCAAAGGGTTTCCTTAAGGATGTGATAGCAGGGGTAGAATAATCGCTTTTAACTATTTTCAGACAAATGGCTTGGTACTTCTGGAACGCCAGGCGGAAACCGACATCCCGACCATTAGGAATGCCTTAATCCATATCCTTTCCCATTGATTCAAAATAGTGGCGGATAAATATAAAGTTGCTTTAGTCTTCTCTGCCCTTCTAAGTTGTCTCGATTGTGTGCTGCGACTGAGGAAACAATAAGTAATCGTGTAGTGTGTGAAATCTAACATCGTGTGTGAAATCAAACAGCTAACTACAAAGTGTATCGCCAGGATAGGGACTACGAGACCACTGGTCAGAACTTCGGCGGTGGCGTACTAATTGCTGTTGAGGCATCTCTCTCGACACACCACCGTTTCGATCTTGAAATATATTCTGAGTGTGTATGGATAGAAATTAAAGCAAATGATGGCTTCAACTGCCTAGTTGAAAGTTACTACTCTCCACCCCTGTTTGATCAGGTTATCTTCGCTGAGAATATCGAGAAACTTAAAAACACATCGAATTCAGCAGGTACAAAGACAGCAGTATGGCAATTTTAATTTTCCGTCAGTTGGAGATGTTTGATAGCAGCATCCTCATAACAAAAATTAAGGCTTCCTTTTCATATGGCTTTATGAACTTCTGTGGCTTGCATCAACTTTGTAACTTAATAAGTAATTTGTAACGGTACCCTATTGGAAAGACCAGTTCAAACTGGTACCAGTTTCAAACTTGGTTATTGCTCCAGTTTGACCAGTTTCATAATGGTTGAACTGGTCAAGGTGGTTCGAACTGGTCACACTGGTTGACTGGTCATGGCGCTTGAACTGGTCATGGTGGTTGAACTGGTCACACTAGTTCACTTGTCACGCTGGTTCGACAAAAATATTTTCATTTGTTCACGCCACCACTGCGCTTCGGATATCTTTAATATGCACAAATGTAGACAAAATATGCCTACTACAAGCATCAGCTGAACATGCATTAAGCGCATACACATACACGACACACACAAACATCAATACAACAGCACACTAACCCGATCACTACTTCCGAGCTCTGCGCTTCCGTATTTTATCCTGGTCGTTTTGAACGTACGGAATTTCTCGGTGACCACCTAAGCAATAAAAAATATTCCCAGCATGTTGATTTTTTTCCAGCGATGTCATACCTCTGAGAGTATTTTGAACGGCTCAGGGGATGAATCTCTTAGTTAAAAGTAAACGCTCGTTCATGCCGTAATTATTTGAAAGCCAATAAATCAAAGTGAGAAAGCCAATAAATAAAGTGAGAAAGAGGGGTCAAACTGGTAACCAGTTGGACCAGGTAGGCCAATCTGGTGACCAGTTTGGTCAATCTGGTTACCAGTTGCACCAGTTTGGCCCCTCTGGTGATCAGTTCGGCGTCTGGTGTTCAGCCAATCTGGTGACGAGTTTGGCCCATCTGGTGACTGGCTGAAGAGACTGCTCGGGACGACTACGTGCAGTCGAGCATCAGCAGCCTGTCAGCTGGCCAGCCACTCCAAGGTGAACTCAAACCTTTTGCATCGGAACTATCTGTGGTGAACGGAATACTCTTTAAGGGAACAAAGGTGTTCGTACCGAGAAGCCTGCGGCAAGAAATCCTACAAAGATTTCACGCCGGTCATCTCGGTTTACAGAAATGCAAAGAAAGGGCACGACGCCTTGTTTTTTGGCCGGGTCTCAACGGCGACATCACCCTGCTGATACAGAACTGCTCTACATGTAGAAAGTTCTCTTACAAGCAACCAGTACAACCACTACTAATGCGCCCACTTCCGAGCTATGCATGGTGCAGGGTTGGGGTCGACATCTTTGTTTTTGGAGGAAAGCTCATACCTCGTTGCGTTTGACGCACTTTCCAATTTCCCAGAGGTCGAGAAGCTGACGGACACAAGCGCAAGAACCACAATTGCGGCTCTCAGCACCATGTTCGCAAGGTACGGCATACCGCTCGAAGTCTGCAGCGACAATGGACCGCCGTTTTCCAGCCACGAGTTCTCCGCCTTCTCGAAGAGGTATGACTTCAAACACGTCACGTCCAGCCCCCACTACCCTCAGTCTAACGGACTCGCAGAAAAGGGTGTGCAGATTGTCAAGCGCATTCTGAAGAAAACTGAAGAATCCAGGGACGACTTCTGGTTAGGCCTGCTGGCCTACCGCTCCTCGCCAATAGAAGACGGCCGATCTCCGGGGGAAGTTCTTCAAGGCAGGCGTCTTCGGACTAACATTCCGGACTTTGGCGAAGTAACAGCCACTACAGTAAAGATACACATTCAAATTCAAAAAGGGCAACCACAGCCACCGTTAGCTCAAGTGGAGGTCGTAGGATTAGAGACACTGCATGGTCGCGGAACGCCAAGGTGGTTGACACGGCCGCTCCCAGGTCTTACCGTGTGTTGAAAGAAGATCACCGAATGCTGAGACGTAACCGGCAGCACCTGCTACATACCAGAGAGCACTATGCGGAAGCGAGTGACGACGACGACTGGAGTACGCCCGGTTCAGACGAGAATGGCACCGAGCTTCTAGTCCAGACAGAGTCGACCCCGAGCAACGAGGCGACGTCGCAGATCCAGGAAACTCCAATCGGCGGTGCAGCACCTACGGCCAACAGAAACCTGGCCACTGGTACGACGACGCAGCCCTTAGCACCGTCATGCCAACAGCAACCTTCAGGCGATGGCGGGTCAGGGTCACAAGCCAGGAAGTCGACTCGCACGGTGAAGCCTCCAGAGCGTCTTCATTATGACTCTGACTTCAATCAAGTGGCATGAACTTGTACTTTATACTTTGTCTTTTGTTACCCGTGAAGAGATGTATCGGGCTTATCATGTACAACGCCTCGCATGACAAGGCACTAGTCATTCGCAGTGCGCCCGGTGCTATTTGATAAATACCGCCGACGTCCATTAAACTATGTTCTTGTTGCTCTGCACACGATCCTGTCGACTGCCTCTTTATCGTCAATGATACAGTGACCAGTTCGGCCAATCTGGTGGCCAGTTAGGCCAATATGGTGGCCAGTCAGGCCAATCTGGTGACAAGTTAGAAGGCAATCAGGTGACCAGTTAGATCAATATGGTTACCAGTTAGACCAGTCTGGCTACCAGTTGCACCAGTTTGATTTCCTGTTAGACCAGACTGACCAGTCCAAATACCAGTCTGACCAGTTAGATTTTCAAACTGGTCTTTCCATTAGGGTAATTCATTATATTTGAGGCTTGGTAATTTGTAATTGAAATCCATTACATTTTTTAAGTAACAAGCGAGTCTGCAAATTTGAGCTTCAGGCTTGCTATTATTGGCTTACACTGCACTCTGATTCTATTGCTTGCGCTTGGCTATTATTTGAGTAGCGGTGAATGGATTTAACTTTTTTAGAGTGTCTCGAACTTCTTTTTATATATCCGCACCGAGTTGTGGTTTAATTCGCATTCGTTTAGCAATAAGATTATTCAAGGTGAAATTAAACTCGGGAAGATGATATCAAACGCGCATTCTGATTGGAACTATATTGGTACTTATCGCGATTCCTGTTCCAAGTGTTTAGGCGATGATGCCTGGTAAATTGTGTACTGATTCTAGTGATTGACTCGTAAAGTCCGCTCTTTTACTGCAGAAACGAACACACAAGTACTTAACAAAACGTGCTTAGAGTGCAGGCGAACTTGTGTATGCTGAAAATGATAGTAATCCGGAGCCCGGGAAAGAGCAAAGCCAGAACAATAATAAAAAAAAAAAACATGCGGACAGACAGAGTCCTAATCTCAGCAACTAAGTGTGTATCATTCAAGTCTTCAATACCGTTTCCAAAGTCGTCAATACCTCAGACGAAAGTTTACTTTCCTCTCTACATCATAAAAAAGGTCACTTTCGTACACTCCTAAAATGTTATATGATATCACCTTAATCGTTTAAACTTTCTAAACCTTCAAAAAAAAAACAAAAAAAAACTTCAACAGAGTTTGGAGCACTAAACGACTGGTTTAGGCGTTCTTGACGATGCTCCGCAAGTTCCTCATTATATTTATATGTTTATTTTCATATTGTAAGCAGGTTATTTCTTAATTTTATTTTATTATTTATAAAATAATATCTTTTTACAATCCGTGACGTCCGCCGTGGCTGGCAATTAGCTCGGGACAATATAGTTTTCCCAACCACACTTTTTGTAAGAATTTTTGAAAGTCTTTGTTGAAACTACCAACGCATGTGTATAGTGGTATACGTGTAATATGAACAATGTTTGGTCTTTTTATAGAGCAAGGCGTTAATGGAAATTCCTTTCTCGAATTGGCTGAGAGAACGACTGAGCCATTTCTGTTCATTATGAAATCGTGAGTCAAGGTGCACAACTTGATTTAACAGGAAAATGACGAAATAGTGATAGGTAAGGCACTAACGTAATCACACATGAAAAATGTATTTATAAAACTCAAAAATACTTCAGACTGCTTACCCCCTGAACGAGAATGACGAAGGATCCTTCAAAGGCAGTGGCTCGAGCGTTTGGAGTTTTGTGTTTGTCCTTTTTCCCTCTTGTTTGCGTTCTCCAGGTATAATGTTCGTCGTACTGTAGAAGTCTTTTTTTTTTTTTTGGGGGGGGGGGGGGGGGCTGTGTGCATACCGAGGCGAATCCAGGACCGACCGATCATGATGTTCTGGGCAGCATAAGTGCAAAGGAAGAAGCGCTTCTGAAACGCTCAACCAATCAAACCGAAAAAAATAAATAAAAAGTTAATCACCAAGGTTTTCGCGAATGAATCACGATTTCAGGCCAAATTTGGAATCTTCCACCCGTATGTGCAAGCACTAGAAGAAAATATAGTCGATATTGAAAACAGAAAACGTACAGTTTATTAATTTATAGGATGAAAAACACAACCGAAAATCAGTTAGGCCTTAATGATATGGTGATAAATTAATAGAACATAGAACATAGAACATAGCTTTATTGATAGAACAATCATTTACAAAATACAATAGCGAGCCGGAATAAGTATTTGATGATAAAAGGGAGTCACCATAACCAGAATTTAACGTGTTTATTGGCTGGGAAAACCAAACAATCGCTCCCAGCATCCAGTGATACTATAACTTATGAATTATTAAGAAAATTAACTTATATTCCTAAATGGGAGGAGACTAAAAAGCACATGCACCTCAATAAAAAACGACATCTCGTTTCTTGCGCGTCCTACCAGAAAACTGCTTTGGAACAGTTCGCGCCTGGATAAAGGAAAGTGAGACAGGGCTTCACTGTCGTACGGTAAGTTAAAAATAAACAAAGAACTCTGCAATTAGACTACAAAAAATTTAAAAAAAGTTAAGTTGAGCCCAGCAAATCACCTGCAGAGAAATTCCGCGGTTTGATGTAGTCCCCCGTTGAAAAAAGGAGTAGTTGAGGATTTTGTGCCTTAACGCGTGGAACGCTCCTAATAAAACTGATCGAGTGGAAGCTTTAATTTCTTCTTATGACCCACACGTTATAATGATAACTGAAAATTGTAGCTTTGTTGAGCGCGTTGGTGATATAGAAACTAGAAAAAAAAAACATAAACGACGGAAAAAACAACGAACATAAAACAACACGTTGAATTTCAAGATGCATATGCGGTGTCTCCAAACTATAGATTGCAACGAAACGACAGAAGGTCTCCAGAGGGTGGGTTTGCTATTCTAATTAAAAAAAACCTGGTTTATTATTCTGTGCATCTAATCGAAAACACAAAGAGTGTATGGTGTAAGTTGAGATGTTGTGGACATGGCTCACGCTTGCAACTCTACAATACATACTTACTGGTTCACCGCCATATAACTTCAACCAGATCCTAGACTATTTTTAGCCAACACTTATAAATGCCCAAAGATAGTTATCTGTGGTGATTTCAGTGCCCCTTATGTGAACTGGACGGAATGTGGTGTCCTGTCGGAGAACAACACTGTCTGCTGCACATATTGATATAAGTAGTGTCTCGCAGCAGATGCTTGGAAATGTCACTTTTAGTTTTTGGGGATAGGGGGGTGAAAGATTGTGAGAGAAAGGACTGCCGAGTTGATGTTGTCAAATGCTTCAAGTGAACATCACAAAATCGTCGCCGCCAGGAGCTCACCTTAACCAATGCTGAAACGTTCCCTCGAGTGTGAAGCGGACGCGGTAATAGAGAGCCGCGACCGCTTCTGCGTTTTGCTATTGCTAGGCTTTGCTAGTTGTCAATCGGACTGCAAGACACGCACAGAGCTCCACTTCAGACATGCAAAGCTTCGCCGAATAATGGCAAGTCTTGAGGAGATGGGCACACATCGGTCTCGCTCACCAACCGTCCGATGGCAGCAGTTATGGTAACGTCTAACCAGTCTCACGTCAAGTCCGGTTATTGACGTGTGTACATACCTGCACGCGAGTACTAAAATCCGCCGCAATCTGCGTTTCGAAAATCGCCGTTGTCTGGTCAAGCTCCGGCAGCACACTCGGGCCATCTTTGGACTGGAAAATTCATGATACACCTAAAGTAAAATAAAAAAGTTGCAAGCAGAATTAAACTTGATTTTTATTTAATTAAGTTGCAGACCACCGGTGTACCAAAATACCTCATCAGTCATCAACTTCTAAACATACATAAACTATCGCCAATCTGCCCTGCCCTGATTACTTAACTTTGGCATTTGTTGGAAAGTAAAAGTTTCAAAATGGCAGATGATAAAAGCTATGTTACAGTTCGACGTAAAGCGTAGCGAACACAGCGTAGCAAACCTCACACGGATGCTGATTTTTCACAGATATCGAGTTCCTGCTCGCAGGCCAATGAAAGGCTCCCGTTTTACGCTACGCTACGTTCGCTACACTCAACATCGGAGTATAACAGAGCCTTAATTATGCTATTGGACACTGAAACCTAACTCTGGCACTTGTTAGGCGATTTAGGTCCGGAAATGCCAGAAGAGAGGTGAACTACCACGAAATGAAGCCTAACTTCGGCACTTGTTTGGCGATTTCGGCCCAAAGGTGCCAGATGGGAGCCGAACTCCCATTCACTAAGCCTAACTCTGACACTTGTTTAGCGGCTTTGCCCCATAGGCTTCAGGTAACAGCCGAACTATCAAGAAGTGCAGCCTAGCTTTCGCACTTGTTTGACCTTTTGGGCCAAAGATGCCAGGTGACAGGTGACATGCCAGGCAGTAAGCCTAACCCTGGCACTCGTTTGGTGATTTCGACCCAGAGAGGCCAGATGACAGCCGAACTACCAGGGAGTGAAGCTTAACTCTTGCACTGTTTAGGTGAATTAGGACCAAACTACCCAAGTTCTTGCCAAAAAACGTCGGATTTGACTGTAATTATGTTATTCAAGATTCTCAAGGCCCAAAACGCCCAGACAATTGGCAAATTTCGACCCAAAGCTCCGTGCTACCTGAGTCTAGTCTTGCGTCTGACACCAATTGCTAGTCGTGCAAGCAAACGTGCGGCAGCCTCCGGCGTCGTGTGCTATTTCACCATCGTCTATTGTCGTCTGCAATGCCCGTGAGACGCAGACACGAAAGCTGCGCCGGCGTACGTTTTCGCCTGCGTGCTTCTGCTATTGCACCCCGTGTATAAACGTTCGCAACGCTCAGAACACGCGATCATGAAAGCGGCGTTCTAGCGATCTATCATGCACGAGCTACGGTTCAATTCAAGCCTGTGAGAGTCTGTCGATGCGTGGTAATAAGCTACCGAGAGGAAAAAAATATATTAAATATGCAGTCCTTTTAGATTTAGTGTTCTTAATTTTGTTTCCGTGGCGTCTGCGAGCAGGTTTGGTGAGCGTCACGACGCACATTTAAAACGCAACCTAAAAATATTCGCTTTGGAAGGCAGGGTGCACTGCAAAACTTGAGAGCTACTTGCCTTTCAAATCAAAATGACAGGAACATTGGCAAACTTGATGCGAGTTCCGATTGCCTCCAGCCAAATGGGTTGGAAATTCTTACCTGTGTAGATATGTTCTCGGCAATAATACAGGGTTGCAATCACACCGGTTGCGCAAGTTACAGAGCACCGAAGCTGATCTTAATGCAGTACCAAAACGCGCAAAGGAACAAATCAACTCAGACCAAGCAACATAGTTGACGGGGGACGCCAGGCTTAGGCCAGTCTCGCTACAAACCCAAGCACCCACACAGCGCTTCCGAAGGCGTGGGACGCTAGGCTTAGTCCAGTCTCGTTACGAACCCAAGTACTCGCACAGCACTTCCGATGGCGCCTACTTGCGACAGTTCTTTGCTGCAAACTAGGTCGGTTGAGGAGATCGTCCTCCAAGCACGTCGGTAAACGCAGAACGACTCGCACTCATTAAAATAAACGAGCTCAGCGAGCTACGCTAACACCTTCTAGACTAGGAAGTTCTCAGCGCTCTTTCCGCATGGCCGAAAGAAAAGGCCATCTGGGTCGCGCTAGACCACGGAAGAGAAGGCCACTCGCGAGAATATACCGTCATTGCAACGAATTAATTTTGATACAGGCATGTCCATTTCCTTAAATGCCAACTGTGGAGAACATTGGGGTTAGGAAGCTAATTTTATTTGACTGCAAATTATTGTTGAATAAAATAACTGATGTAAAATGCAGAAAAGGGGAGGTTATAACGAGGTATCAAGACAGATAGTATTTTATTAAGCACGAGATTGTGAATGATATAATTATCCCCGCATGATAATTTATTTCTGAAGAATACTTGCCAAAATTGCATGATAAAAATGGTTGAAAATGGCATTACACATCACAGTATCAACCCGGTTGACGTTTTAAACGCATGTAATAACAGCATATTTGCATAAAACTGACATATCAGTGCACTTAAAAGCAAAGACTATCGGTTTTATTTTCCTTTTGGCTTAGTGTTGTTAATTGTGCAAAGAATTTATACAAAAACTTTAATTATTCTGAAGGAGTGTTTACTGCTTTTTGCATTTAGAATTACCTAAAATCTTGTCTAATATCTTCCAATCCAAGGTTCGGAGATTTATTTTCAAATAAGGTTTTTGAGCCTACTTCGCAACATGACCAGGATAAATGCAACAATGTATGGAGCACTGTTGTATGGAACGGCGTCCCAAGGAACGGCGTCCCAAGGAACGGCGTTCCTGGAACGCGTTCTTTTTAGGAGGAACGAAGGAACATTGCCGTTCCATTCTGCATCGGTGGAACTGGAACGGGAACGCGTTCCATTTTTACTGGAACGGGAAAAGGAACGGCGTTCTTTTTTTTTTCGTTCACAGGTGTAAGTTTTATTTTATTCCTAAGAGGGAAATTATAAAAGTATGAAGACAATATATTTACGAGTAGGATCTCGTTAACGTTTTGGTAACTTATCTTAACGTTTATTTTGTTTGGTCTCCACTTGGTAACCGTCGGGTACAGGAGAGCTAGTTGACATCGATTCTTTTTTCAGTGCTTGAGACCGTGGTACAAAAAGCAAAACTTTTAGTCGAAGAAAAAGACACAGAAAGAGGGAGGTTTCCAACTCAGCTACTTTCTTTGCTTCCACGAATCCCGATACACCCGGAAATCTAAGGCCGACTACAGCCATCAGTGAATTTCCACAAAGAAACCTACTGTTCCAAAAAAAAAAAACAACAGGTTAGCAGACATCTAACTCGCCCTTCTATCCCGAACATTGGCCTCTTAAAAGATGCACAGAAATAACCCTTATTCATTCTCCTCTTGTCCCCTGCCTTCAAACTAAACAACCAATCCAACCTTGAAAAAAAAGAACATGTAATTTTCAAAACTGACCTTCCAAAAGCCCCACCCTCTTCTTCAATTGCTCGTCTTGCGGACAGCAACATCGAGAAGCAACTATTGTTAAGTTCGAACAAGGGACTTTGTTAAATTGAAACATGTGAGGTTGTTGTACAACGCTCGTGCGATGTGGAGTAACAGTACCTTTGGCTCGTCTCAGATTGCCAACCACAAAACATGAACATGGTGAAAATCGGAAATTTTTAAAGATGAATATATCAACAAATAAAACCCTGCTTCCGCTTGATTTCTTCTCCTGGTGCCCTTCCATCACGGCATTTAAATTCGTATGTTCCCATTTAATCGAATGCATAAAAAAAACTTTTCTCGATTTAACTAAATATGATAATCAGCAAAATACAAATATAACGTATATGTAACGATACGTTCTATTTTTTAACTCAAACGGGAACGAGTTCCTTTTTCGCGTATGAACTTGTAACGGGAACGCGTTCCAAAAATCTGAAGGAACGAGGAACAATATTTCGTTCCTTTTTTTAGAAACGCGTAGAACACTGGTATGAAGATACCTAATTAGCCCGTAATGTAGTCATGAAAACTGGGTTGTAGCTAGATTTCTGTGGCAAATTTATAACCTTTGTTTGCCTATATACAAGGCAAATTCCATCAATTTATCTGTGGGTGACAGCAAGCACTTCGACGAAGTCTCTAAACAAAACTCCTTGTATAAAGCATTGTGATCTCCAGTGGCATCTGCTTTTAACTCTGGGCAACAACGCAACCACAGAAATATTCGTTTTATGTGTGTGTGTGTGTGTGTGAATCCAAGCAGTTTAGAGAGCCTCTTGTCAAGACCTCCTTTCATCTCCAACACAAATCAAGCTGAAATTATGGTATATCTTATCTATGTTATGGCATATCATATCTAGTTCTGCACTCTTTTTTCTGCCATGAATGCAACTGCATTCCGGTTGAGTATACATATAGTGTGAAGGATTTAGGCATATATTTTGATAGTGGTCTGAAATGGAATGTTTATTTTACATATCTATGTAAAAAACTGAGAAGCATTAGTTGCCTATTATATAATATAAAATATTTTTGCCCCTATCTGTTCGAAGAATGATTGCCCATTCACTTGCATATAGCGTCCTTCGCTACTCCATCACCGTTTTCGGCAAATTCTTATAACTTTTGGAAAACCAAAGCGGGCTGCATCCTGAAAGCTATCCTGAAAAGTGTTTCTTTTAAACTTAAAATGCGTGACCACGCTAATATTTTCGATTATTTGCAACTACCTCACTTCCAAACCCTCTATGTTTATTCGGTGATATTGCGACACTTTTGAAATTCTGATTTTAAAATCTCAAGCCCCCCTTTCACGTGATCTTAGACATACGCACTCTTTTCACGTACCTCTTTGTCGTACTCGTTATGGCGAAAATACCCGTGCGCTCTAAGTACCATATATTTTTTCTCACTTACAGCCTGAACCTCTAAGCCAAACATCGTTGGGCAAAGTTAAAAATAATCTTAGAGGTTTTTCGTTTTAATAAGGAACTATTGGTTTCGGTCTCTCTCCTGTTTATTTATATTTTAGACACACTTGGCTTAGTAATGTGTGCCACTCTTGAACGCCTGCCTTTCTGAAACATTGATAGGTATTCTGCTGTTTGTGGGACATGATATATTAGAAGAAGACTCTTTTCGTTATTTTATTTTATTCGCATATTTTTCAGTCTTGTAGTATTTCATTTTTATTTGGCATTGCTCTTGATTTCTGTTTTAGTGTGTGCATAGTATTTTGTCGCGTAAAATATTCACATTATAACTATAGTGACTACCGTCATGAAATAGTGTTTACAGTTTTTTTATTTTGTTTTTTTTATATTTTTGTATTTTCCGTAGCTACGCAGCTACATATCGTTTTTTTATTGGAGGATGGTGTCGCGCAAGCCTCCTGTTGGCTTTGACGCATCCGCATTATAAATTTCCTCTTTGCCGGTAGCAATAATCTATTATTCTTATTACTATGAATGCTGCGAATGAAATCATCCTGTGTATCCATACAGAACATTCCTGACACAGGCACACCAAGAGCACAGCACGTAACTTTGGTGTTGAAGCACAAACGCAAATGTTGGAAGACGGCACAAATGTTTCGACTGAGATGTACTACGTACCCCGGTGCCAGCCACACTCGTGTGTCCGTCTTCACAAACGTCGAGAAGTCATTGTTAACGAACAGATACACCCTAAGAATCAAGCTGAAATATGTACAGCGCCCTGTGGCCTGTGGCATTGCCGGCCACCACCATATATATGCAAGTCCTGTGGCATTGCCGGCCACCGCCATCGGCCGCCGGGGCCATGGCCTTCTTTCTCCACCATCTTTGCATTACGACTCGCAAGCGCTAAGGCCTACCAGTCTAGGAGGTGTTGGCTACGCTCGATCAGCCCGCCTTAAACGCCGGCAGCAATGTTTGTTGTCGTTTGTAGCAGAAGCGGCGTGACAGTCTCGCGATATTTTGAAAACAATAATGACTATATCTAGATTACTTGTTCCTTAGCCATAAAAAGATTTTGTGCTCATTATTACTATTACATAAATATACAATACTATTACATAAATATACTATACTATTACATAAATATACTATACTATTATATAAATATGCTATTACGGGACGGAGAAATACTTTTATAAGAATAAAGGTGCTTAGTTTTGTGAGCGCCGGGCGGGGCGTAGAGCAGGGCTGCCCCCCCCCCCCCCCTCCCCACCTCCCTAGTTGCACCTAACAGCGTAAATATTGCTCTAAATGTTTTGTGGAAGAATTTATAAAGTTTATCTGTCCCATCTAGGCCCTTTAAAAAAATTCAGTTCATTTCAGTGTTCCTTTAATAAAGCGGGCTTCTTTGCGTAATGCGCAGCATATATACAGGGTGTCACAAAAGAAAATTTACACGGTCTTTTTTACCGCAAAAATAAACTAGGCATCGCCGAACGCTCATTCTCCGCCCAAAGGTAGCGCTAGAGGTCACAACCAGATGCCAAAGTTTCAGCCCGATCCGATAACTTGATCAAAAGTTATAAGTTAATTTCTGAAAATTTCAATGGGAAAATGGAGCCTATTTTTGCCCGTTTTCGGTTTCTGGTGCCATAGAGCCCCATGTGTTCGAAAACTCCGTCGGCCGCCATTTTCCCATTGAAAGTTTCAGAAAATCACTTATAACTTTTCATTAAGTTATCGGATCGGGGTGAAACTTTGGCATCTGGTTGTGACCTCTAGCGCTACCTTTGGGCGGAGAATGAGCGTTCGGCGATGCCTAGTTTATTTTTGCGGTAAAAAAGACCGTGTAAATTTTCTTTTGTGACACCCTGTACTTAGTAATTTGATTGGGGACCTGGTCACTTCCAATGGGATCCGTGTTGGTGTGCGCGCCAGTATTGAGACTCGTGGAGGCCGAGGTGAAATGCAGTGAGGTGTTGCCCTGGTTGGGCGCCTCTGCAAACTAGATGGGGGATTCAATGTCATTGCGCAAGGGAAGGTGGTGTTCTTTGTTTGGCCAGCAGTCGGCCTCTTAAGATGCTGCGCTTGCATCCCCATTAAGTATACATTGCGTTGAAGTCTCCCGGCAGGATGACAGGATTGCTAGCGGCTCAAGCAATTCTGTCCACCCTTGCGCCGCCATCAGTGTCCGATTTGTTGGTGCGTGAGTAAACGTTGTATATTTGGAGTGTCTTGGCATCAAGTCGGACTTTACCCATCAATTTCGCGTTCTTCGTCCCCAAATCGAGGTGTCCAGCTGGGTATATTGAATTTTATTTTTTACTAGAGTGATGACCATGCCTGGAATGTTCATTGTGACATCCCGATGCTGGACCCTGCGATCTGGTGGCAGCTACTTGCAATTATTCCGCTTGATCCTGCCATCTGGCGGAGAAAGATATAACCTTGTTTTACGCTTCGCGATACGTAATTTCGTGTTACCGTGCAACAACAAGCCAACTAGGCTACTTCAAATTGCTGATTTTGGTTTCGCGAACGGTTTACCACTCCTCCGTGACGTGCGGTGCTTACGAATAAACTGTGGCACAAGGAATAGCGAAGGTAAGATGTGAAGTGCGCGAAGTGGCCGGGTCTTAGTTGTCTCCGTTTAACATCGCAGTATTGACAACGATAAGTCTGAGTGACTAAGTTATAAAGGCAAATTTCCTTACCTGCGCGGGAAACTGCCGTCGAGAATAAATGCAGTTGATGAAAACCTCGTGTTATTTTTTTTTACTTGCTGCTCCTCTCGCCCCGAGAGCAGAAATTTGTTTATATGGGTGCGATGCAGCAGACTGCTTCACTTGCGATAGCTGCTTGCAAGCACTGGGGCGCCGCCAGTAACCCGAGGTATTTGCCAGCCCGACAACGATCGCAACTATTTTCGGTTGAATCGCGGCACCGTTTTTTGCAGAGACCGACAATATAAGTAGAGCTCTCGTTAAGCCTTATTGAGCCCGTTTGGAGTAGGCATAATGAGATGCAGAGGTGGCAGGAACTTTGCTCGCCTGATTTCAGGGAGGAATGTTCCTACATTTCTAAAGGAACACAGGCTCGTTTCTCACTTAATGGAGAAATTTATAGACCCTTTTTTCTAAGACTATACGCTCCTGATATAGCTGCACCACCGTCTTTCCGCACAACAAAGCCCGCCTGCTATGGTCAACGAATGTCAATTGACGCGCACACGTACGCCGCGTGTGAAGACAGCAACAGCTGCGCCATCTTCCGAATGCCGTCTGCTACAAACGCGGCAACGCTTGCTTCGGCTCCATCCTAGCTAGGCTGCCAAACAAACCGCGGTGCACGCGTTCACCCCTTGCTTCGCTCGGGGAAGCTTTAACATAATCACAGTCTCGAGTGTACACCGAGCCTCGTTAGAACCGCCAAGGGTTCGCCATTCAACCGCTCTCCGCACTAAGTGTCGGCCTCCACAATGGCGCGTCCCAACTTGGCTAGTGTTTCGGCGTTCACGTTAGCAGAGGACCTTCGGAAACTGGCGTCTGCCATTGCTAGCTTAAAACGCTGCGTTCGCGCCCTCCTCTGCGAAGAAGAAGCTTCGTTTCCACCATGAAGGCAAGAAGAAAAATAAGGCGACATACCGACGAATGCCCCAAAGGGTGCCAAAGAGTGTCCTTTCCGTGCAATAGCGTTCATTTGTTTCTTTATTTTATTTTGGTCATCGTTTGGGGACGTGTCCTTCCAAATCGTAAGTGTCCCCCTGCTTCACCTCTAGTGACGTCATGTCCCCTCCAGAAACTTTCTACCTTCATGGTTGCCATGGTGACGCTGACCATAGCAGACGGACTTCACCGTGCGGAAGGAGACAGCGGGGTGGCTAGATCAGGTAAGTACTTGGGCTCTTTCGCCGTGCTTTTCAATGAGCGGAACGTGAACAATAATAGTTCGAAACATTGTTGGATTTTTAGTGAATTCGTTAGCATGACCCTTGGGAAACGCCGCACACGCCCTCCCCTGGGGGACGCTAACGCTGACCCCTTCCTTTTTCTGTGTTCGCTTTCTATGTTGGCCTTTACAGCGAAGCTGTTTACGGCTATAGACGCTTTACAGCAGCTGTGCATGGGCGCCGCCATAACTGACCTTCAATTTTTGTTCCCTCTTATTTCGTTCGCTTGACTTCATAATTTCCACAGCAGGACAGGTTATTGCCATTTTAAGTGTTACTGTGTCCTTCCCCCCCAGCATAGGCCGTTGTGGAGACTCGTCAACGCCCGCTTCAGTGGCTCGGCATCTCGGTAAGACAAGAGAAGGGCGGCTATGGCGGCTCAATCTGGCGCGTGTGTAAAGCGTCTATACTCTGTTTCACCTTATGATGTACCGAAGGAAAGGCTACAAGCGCGAGCTCCTTGCTCTATGGCACATCTCGGCGGCGCAAGCTCTCGTGCGTTAAGAGCAGGTCCCAACGCTATGAGCTCGCGCTTCTAGCGTTCCCTGCGGTACAACATAAGGTGAAATGGAGTATAGGGTTCCGTTGATTTTTCATCTGCGTCAATTTTAACTTTACGTTCGTACCGCCGCACGTGCCACATGTGCCCACCTTCTCCGTATAAAAGATTCGAAGTAAATAAATAAAATAAAGCGTTGACGAACACACGTGCAAGATGCCATTTTTTTAGGTTTTTGCTTCAGGACAGTTACTGCTGCAGACGCCGGCACGTGTGGCGCGTGGAACACCATTCCATGCATTCTCGTCGATGCTTGGGTAATTTAGCAGTATGCCTATTCAGTAGATTAGTTATCAATAAACACCATTTTTAAAATCAGTAGACCCTAAGATATATAATAAAGATTTCGCCAAAATTTGCCACTGTGCGAGCAGCGTCGGCCCTGCCTACGCACGCACCGCCCTCTCTTTGCGTCGTTTCAAGCGCTTTCGTCCCTAGTTTCCTTTCATTCCCCTATCCCGGGGTTGCAGTCACTTCGCGCGTGTCCACCTTTCGTCGGGTGGCGGTTCCGTCGCGCGTGTCCAGTTTCCTCCGGCTCCTCGGGGCGACGATAGTCGTCAACGCGAAATAATGACCACCGATCATGACAACAATAAATGTGTGTGCGTACCTTTCGTCACGATGGCCACCAATTAAGACAATAAATGTGATCATACCTTTGTTCAAAATTCTGTGTCCCTTCTGTGTCGTGTGCTAAACTGCTTCGCTGGTCATCCACCATCCCAGAGTGGAATGGCTCATGATTTTTCTTTTGCTTCCTCTATTTGTTGCTGCGTCTTTTTAACCTCTTACGGGGTGTTAGCGTTTCTCAAAAGGGAACGTGGGTGGCGATTTCCAAGGGTTATGCTAACGCATTCCCTAAGGATGCACCAATGGATCTTCCTTTAAATTTTACCGGTGAAGCGGGCTCGCCGAGCCTCCTTTGCCCCAGCCTCTGTTGCACAGACCAGCGTCGGTTCCCGCTTCTTGCGCCGGATTTCGGCCATCCGTGCTAGGCGCCGCTTCCGCTCCTCTGTCTCGTTTGCCAGCCTTGCACGCTTAGCAGAGGATTCCACTGCCTGACGCTGCTTTCGCTGTTCACCGGCTTCCCGCAGGAGCATTGGCTTCCGCCCTTCACGTTGCCTCCCTCTTGCCTTTGTTTTTCACTGCTCTCCTCTTCTCTACGCGGCGCGCTCCCCTTTCCATAGTTTTGCCCACAGACGGACGGTGTCAGCTTTTCCTTGTCATGTAGATACTAATGCCAAAACAATAATAAGAACTTAACGCTGCTGTTGATATTCTCAAGGGCTTAATATTTTGACAAGCCTTACACGAAAAGTATGCTTTTAGCATGCAAGTTGGACGAGGTAGATTGTACTGCGAAATGGGGCTAAATTACGTAGTAATATGTCGTTACAACGAAATCGATTTTGTCGAATTGTCTTTTTTATCAAAGTTCAACGTGGTCCCGACCGAAATGAACGCATTTTAACCGAATTATTCGAAGTGTATCAGCGGACGACCACGCTTATTACAAAGGCCGCGGTGCCGAAGCACGCAAGCCTACACGGGGGCGCACAGAGACCTCTGCGTTCCCTCCCCCTTCTCCACCAAGGCAGACAGCAAATTGGAAAAACTAGAATCAAGAAAACAAAGTAAGCGGGTGACGGATTGCAGAGCGCGCAGAGCGCCGCTTGTGATGCCGATGAGCCGACGCGGGGACGCGAGCAGGGAGCAGCGGCGCAGAGGGAGCAGCGTCCACGTTCCGACGCAACTCACGGAGCCCGCGGCCGACTCTGCCCTCGGAATCGTGTCAAAAGAGCGATGAAGCCAGAATTGGGAAGTAATCCGTTAGAAGTAACGGATTACTTGTAATTCGTTACTTTTTCAAGTAATTTTAGAATTACCACGTTACTTTTTAAAAATATGAGCATAATACAGTAACTGGAGCAGTACGAGCAGAACATTCAGCAACATAAAACGTGGAAGTTCAGCAAGAAAAAAACATCAGGAAAAGGAGAATAGCCGAAAATGAAACACGATTTTTTGTATGACCGGTCATTAGAACAACTAGAAAAACGGGCAAGGCATGTACAAATATACGAAAGACAGAGATCAAGAAGACAACGCCGAGTAGGCTCTCCGTCACCTTCCACCGTGTTTTTCTTCTTCTCCCGGGCAGGAGAAAGCTCTTCGTGTTTATTTTGTTTTGTCTTTTACACCGTTTCACCTTTTCAAACTTCTTCGGCGTCTCCCGCCACCTGCACAGACACCAAACGCGGGTCCGAATTCGTGAAATAAGCCCATCTCATCGACCATATCTAGCATCCCCTCTACCACCACGACAACAAGAAGGCCACGAAGGTGTAACCCTAGCCATCTTGTAACCATTTTCGATTCTATAAAGACGTATAAACAACAACAACCCTCGATTCGCGTGTTCACAAATCGCGTAACAGAGGATGTAGCCTCGAGCGAGGGGGTCGAATTCTCTTTGTCTTTGATGTGTGCTATTTTATTCTAGCACGCTCTTAAAGGAACGGCTGAAAAGCGCCCGGCGCGAGGCTAAGAGCATCGTCTTTGAGAGTACGGACGATACTTATTCTTTGTTACTTGTCTGGGCATGGCGGTCGAGTCCACTCCTCGCTTCACAGTCAACTGTCAACATAAAGTGTGTGTGTGTGGGGGGGGGGGAGGGAGTGGGGATTAGGCCATCTAAGGAGTGCCGACAGAGAGAGAGAACGCGTAAAAGGGGTGTAATCCTCTATTGTTTTGTGAGACCGATGGCCACCGCTTCTCCCGCTTTCTATGCCGTCCCTCCCCTGACCTCCACGAATATTGTTATGAAAGGGAGAACCGACATACGATCGATAACCCGTAACCACCACTTCTTCTCTGACTGGACGAGTTTTCGGTCATGGAGTGTCCGTCGTCTAAATGACCATCTCTTAATGAGATGTTCAAAATTCAGGGCATTAAGGAGAACGGAAATCTAGAGTTTCAGTGCATACTTTGCTCCAGACCATCCCATCGGGAGCCCCCGACGCACACGTCTGCGGCGTAAACGCACACGTGCATTGTATGGGAAATTGGGAGTGTTTACCAAAAGTCGCTTAGATCTGCGAGGTTGAGCAAAGCGGCCGGCACAAGTCCGAAAGCGCTGAAGATTTGACATTCCGGCATTGGCTGTTTGACACATTCCGCAATTTTGGAGAACTTTCAAAGTATCGAACGGGTTCGAAAAGTTTCTCATGCAAGAGAAAGCGCGCCCGCGACCCGAAGATAAAAGATCGCCAGCTGCTTTGCGACCGCCGAATTTTCTCTCGAGAGCATGCTTGCCGAACCGGCACTCGATTCCCAGAGCTGCAACGATATCTACAGGAGTGTGTAAAACATGTTGGTCAAGCTACGGAGGATAACTTTGATTCGTTCGCGCTTGTCGATGCGGACGTTCCCGTTGTTGCTCTTGAAACGGATGCTGCGATCGTAGACCTTGTGTGCGACCAGGGTAAACACAAAGCGATGTCGGAGTGGCACCCCAGGAAACGCCGACGACTGCGGAGACGCGAAACATAATACGGCTGCTTCGAAACAAAGGGGAGTGCAGCGGCGGCGACCGTGTTCTTGCGATGCCTGGAGCAGTTCTTGGAGAACTGATTCCTGGATAAAATTATGGGCAAACTCCACTTAATTATTTTTTACTCGGTAAAAACTCCACGAGATGTTTATGACCAAGGTTTGTATGAATAAATATACGGTCAGAGTGTACCGTAGTTTTCCGTCCACGTTCAAGGCTGCTGGCACTGTATTTTTACTCTATCGCATTTATCGAATTATCGCTTATATCGAATGTTTTTACTATCCCGTTTACTTCGTTATAACAAGGAATTTCTGTATATGAATAAAGCTCGAGCAGAGGAGTGGCATGATAGCTGCAACACAAAAAACGGCCGGTCGCAGATGCCGTTTTATGGTTTTAACAGCAGATAAATACAGACGAGATGAGCGATGATGGCTTTTTGAAAAACACAAAACGACTATGCGTGCATGGCCTCGGCACGGGAGCCATGAATCTAACCCGCAACCGCTTGTTTAAACCCTCCAATCGCTGTATTTCGCCACATGCCTCACAGAGGAAACATATTTGTATTTTGTTTAATTTTAAATTTTGATAATAAATTTGGGAACATTGCAAATAAAAAAACGCGTTTTTTTCTGTTTCTTTATACGTTTAATAAGATCCTTTTCAACCGACATTTTAAACCAGTAGAAAAGTATTAGTGGACCCCTTTAAGTATTAGCCAAGAATGTTTAAAAGTGTGAAAAATAATTTATTGAACGTTTATTTTAACTTCCGGTTAGGTAAAGAGCTGCCAGTTCAGATTGGGGTAACGAAACCAATTTAATTTTACTTAAGATATAACAGGTAAAATGTAAGCTTTTTTATGATCTATATCAGTGGTTCTCAAATGGGGGTCCGCGAAGGCATCCCAGGGGCCCCCGAAGCCCTGTCTCCCGACAAATAAAAGTTGTATTTTATCAGATTAAGAATAAACGTTCCAATTTTCGGGTAGGTTTTCTCCTGTACACGTCAATAAGAGAAATCTGCTTCATACTAGCCCTTAGCTATATCCATTTATAAATCACTTTCATAATTAACCATTAACGTTTCCTTCTTTTCATCAGGAACGGGGTCCTCCATCATTTCCGCCGATCCACAAGGGGTCCTCGAAACATCAGTGGTTGAGAAACACTGGTCTATATGAAACCAACAAATCGTCTGCCGCTAAAAGAAAAACAACTTTTGAATGTATATTCTTAAGAACCCTCACCAGCCCCTTTTCGGCTCTTTCAAATAAGTTACGGAGGTTTAGTCTTTGACTGAACTCTTCAGTTTCGCCACCACTTCGGCCATTTTTCCTAACTTTTTGCTCTCTATTACTGAAACTCTCAAGTTTCACCCTGACTTATAACTTTGTTGGAAAGTTGTCGATGAAATGCTCGCTTCAAGTCCGATCACTGACATATTCGCGGGGAGCAGTTGGGGCTACCACAGAAACCTACTAATTATTCGGTCCTAAAAGCCTGAAAAACGCGTAAATCTAACCTGCGGCGTTGATGTTCAACGCAAGATATATCTTCAGTCTTTAGTCGTACATCGGTACGCCGAATCATAAAATGTTTCCACTTGCCGGAGAGCCCGACCGTCATGTTCTCACATTCCTGAGCTTTGCGTAGACGTTCCAGTTGCGAGCCTCCGGATCTGTTACGTCCATGACACAAGACAGCCTTGCCACATAAAATGGTACGCCGTGAACATAGTTTGAATTGCATATTTTAATAAACTAGGCGACTCCAGCAAAGCTTTCTCTTCTACAATACAATCATAACACCATCTATCTTAATAGTCTTTGGTTTTATAAGGAGCGAATTGTCGGGCCCAGGATTGCGAATTTATCGGGGCGTAATTTCGCGTCGAAGTCAAAAGAAAACTGCAATTAAAAATCAATTTGCTGATTGCTTTCTACCTCGCTTATGAATGCCATCATAATTATGAACTTGTCCTTTGATGTTTCTACCAAAGCAGAAAATATTAGCAAAGAATATAACATGCTGTTTTTTTCTTCAAAGATAGGGCGAATAGGAGCATGTCACCATGACCGTGTGCGATCGCAGTTATCAGCGCCTTCTTATGTGTACGACATGCTACATAGATATCTTTGTGTTAGTGAGCGTTCTCTAAGTTCAGGGGCTTAAACTGAGCTAGTTGATTCATTGGTTACGACGGGCTAGCAGTTTGAATTCCTTTTATGTGTGGGGTGTATTCTTTGTTCAGCTGGCCCATCCTAAGCTCTAGGTTAACGTGTTCGCTGTCGTATACTACGTACGAAACAAGACGCGAAATAATCATTTAAGCGCAGCTATCAACCGCAGTTGCCTTGGGCATCGCTTTAGAAGTGCCTTTCTTGTGAAGCAGGGTATCTCTCGTCGCTCGCCTTTTTTTTTTTTCTCGCTTTATTATTTTTACGTTTCCCGCAAAACGTTGTCATTACTTTGTCCTCGATTATACCGCTAAATGGGCTTCTTAAAAGCAGCCTCTTTTGCTACTTTCTCAGTTTCTCGCTCTTCCGCATCCGCTCTTTCCTTGGATTTGTCGGCCATTCCCGTCGGCTCGAGAAATGTTCATCTTTAATATTTACTTCTTCCCTCCGGATTGTAGTTTCCGGAAACGATCTTTATATTGCTTCCTTTTGTTCTCTTCCCCGATACTTCGTTTCGCGATGTTAGAATGTTTAGCTTTTTTTTCCTCGTAGATATTCGTTCATATTTAAAGCGCCGACTTCTTCAGCAAACGCCCGGGTTTCCATTTTTGGAAATGGCGCTTCTGCGTCTTAGGAACCGGCAGAGAAAAAGAAGAGGAAACCTCTAAAGGGACAATAGCGGCGCTCATTGTTCGCTACTAATGCGAGACTCCGATCGAAGGACGTCCAGGCTGGGCGTCACGGACTACTCACAAATTCTAGCGCCTCGAGCCCTCAATTGTTCTGCGCGCGAGACTTCGAATGGAAGATTTTCCCCCTTTTGTTCTCCATGCCGAAATGGTGATAATGAAGTCGCCTGAGAGGAATATTCGTTCTTTCCCAGTCATCTGTCGCGAGGCTTCGGGTGGTCGCACGTACACTGACCGCCACCAATGTGCACTAGGATATATGTAGCTTTTTAAGAGCATTCTTCTTTTAAACTGTTCTTTGTATATGTGCTTGGAATTCATACGTGTTAATTTGGTGTTACATGTTATAGAAAGTACTGCAGTAAACAAAGAAGATATTAGCAGTGTAGTAACGCATTTTAAGTTCTCGGGATTAAAGATTATTGATAACGGTTGTTTAAAGCATTACGTCTTTAACCGGTGTACTCTGAGAAAAAAAAAAAGGACGAAAACGGTAGCAACAGTCCGTTTGTTCCCCTGCTACTGACGAGCCCCCATGCGGACTCGAGAAGACGGGAGGGACAAGACGTTTTTATCCGTCTCCCAACAAACGGAAGGAAACTCCCGCCTTCCCGCCCCATTTTTCGGTTTCGTTTTTCGGGCCCGTCGCACTGTCCCGTTAAATAAACGCTTTTCAGATGACTAAACGCCAGCGGCAGTGAAGTTCAATTAGGTCATATCATGCCAAAGGAGACGCGGCAATGTTTCATGTCTGGGATCTGTAACAAAAAAAAAAAAATCATTTTATATAAATAATCCTTTGAACCCAAGAAATGTATATTTTTGTAAAAATATAAATTTAATTTTTTTGTGATACTATGCTTTAAATTTCTAGAATTGCCATAAAACTTATGTGGTTAAAAAAAGACATTGCGAACAAACGGTTGCGTACCACAAAAACTGAGGTCAGTGCCTAATTACCGGTGATATGGACAACCTTACATTAAAGTACAAACATTGAAAGACGTCATCTTGAGTGCCAATTGGAGCTCTAAAAAGTATAGACATTATAAGATTTATTTTATTCGTTTAGTCGACTTGGAGTTGGGTGTTAGCTTCAATACGTTTTTTTGTTTCTTCTCATGTAACTAATAATTGCGTTTTAATAAAATAACAAAATCACCAGTTTATGCAGAAACGGCCTGATTCAGAGCCAGAAAAAGCAATGTAAACAACAGTGCTCCTAAATTAAAAAAAAAAAAAAATTCAATCCGTTTAATTTGTCTAAGGTATAAAAAAAGCAAGCTAGTTATCTTGCTTGTTGCTGATATATATATATATATATATATATATATATATATATATATATATATATATATATATATATATATATATATATATATATATATATTTATTTATTTTTAATATCAGCCTGTCCGATCAAGTTTTTAGGCGCCCGCCTCGAAGGCGACACACGCCGGCTTTCGCCAACGATGCGTCAACTGTGTGAGAGGCCGTGCCCTAGGCCTTCAACTCTCTCCTGAAATTGTCTTTATGATGTTGAACAGGAGGTTACTCTGACATCCAAGCCTCCGCATCCTCTCTACATTACGTCATGATACTGGCGTCTTCAATTCACTCTAAGGCCCAGGTAATGGACGAGCAGCGCAGGCCTGTATCGTCTGCTCCATGAATTTGGGAATGCATACCGCGTCTCAGCCTCGTCTGTGTACGTGCATATACTAAAATAATTCAGACCGGATAGCTGTTCACCGACGCCAGCTAATTACAGACATGTCGCTTCCCTTTGAACTTAAATGTATTGTGACGAAACTAAGGTGTATTGAAGTTCGTGGTCTCATCCACCAAGGACGCGCTGCGTAATGCCAGCTAATTACAGTCATGTCGCTTCTTCATTGAACGTAAATGTATTCTGACGAAACTAAGGTGTATTGAAGTTCGTGGGCTGACCCACCAAGTACGCGCTGCGAAAATAGTCACAAAGTCACGGAAATGACCACGCCACTCTTCTAAGCCTCATTGTAAGCAGGGCATGTGCAACACCACCAGTGTTGTGCCCGTTACCGAAAATAAGTGACGAAATAGCGTTGCTCGATAGTTTGGAAAAAAAGCTAATGCGTTACAGAGCTCCGTTACCATTTTGCAAATGTAACGAAATACCAGTGTCGTTAATTGCCATGACTAACGGACGTTACTTTTACGTTAGTTTGTCGTTACTTGGTGTTTCAGTGTTAGTATATGACAGCTGTTATTATATGACTGTTAGTACATGACTGTATAGCGTCTCAACCACAAATGTCTCCACAAGATTGTCGATTACTTCTTGAGAAACGGGAGCTTGCTGCATACGGTTGATCTTCCTCTACTTCAGGAAGGGGGCGTCAGGAAAGTGGGTTGTAGTCTCGGTCTTACATTTCTTTGAAAGCACCTAAAACTCTGATAGCTTCTGCGAATGAAGGAACTGGCGAAAAATAAGAAAAAAACATTAGGGCTGATGCGAAGCACCGCTGTTAATTTCTAGTTATCAGTGGTGTGGTACAACGAAATATTAACTAAATAAATTGCATCACAAATTAGGACAGAAAAAAAAATCTAAATAAATCGCATACTTAAGCAAATATTAAATAGGCGTGTTTATATATAACTGCCATGATTTATCTACCCTCCTTCCAAAATATACAAGTAATCTCAATTAAGCCGTGTTCGAAGTGTTTTCGCGAGCTTTCATTAATGAGCACTGTGAGATATAGCTGAAAATCTATGCGACTAACAAAACGATCTCCAAAGAAAGGTGCGTTCTTTTGGCTAACAAAACGTAACCCCGACAATTTTACGTAGAAAAAGTAAGTTCCATTGAATAATAACTTACCTTAATGTACTTTTACATATTAGAGTTCGGCGTCCCTAGTGTGCTGAGCAGCTTGAGCTTCGGTATACAGACTAGACATGCAAACAGCAAATTGTCTGACCTCGTTTACCTCAGTTCGAACATAGTACTTAGCCCAGGCCATGGTAACGGAGTTTCGGTGGCCGTTGCCATCTTGTACAAAAAGTGAGTTGGAGATGCCAGTAAATTCATAACAAGCATTCTAAAACGGCCTTGTTGGTTAGAGGCAGACGCCACATGAAAGAGACAACTGTTCAGTACACGGACTGCTTACAAACAACGCACCTCATAGCCCCGCCGTTTTTAGCAACGGTCCGGCTTCGGCTACACAAGCAATGGAAAGAGGACACCGATCGCTTGTTATAACCAATAATTATAACCAAAGATGATTATGGGTGATTATAAACGAAGTATAGCGCCGGCCATACTTTAGTTATAATCACATGCGTACTCGTAGTATCTTTGCGTGTGTATATGACTAAAAAAGGTGGCGAGCGTTTATAAGCTCTTTAAACTAAATATCTCTTTCGCATGCCAAACACCTTTTTCTTTTTCACACCGGCAGCAGCAGCAAAGTAAGGTCGAAGCAGACGAAAGCCATCACTATCATTGCTACAAATGTGTCTCTTTAGAAGAATGGTACAGTAGCCTTCACACACAACCAGAATCTGTGAGAAGAAAAAGGCGGGCGTAGCGTCCAGCAATAGATAATTCGGTCTTTGAATGCCAGGGGGTTGGGGGCATGCTTTCTTGTGGAAGACTACGCTATTTATGTCTGACCAATTTCGATACAAAGAAAGTGCCGTCCGTGGTAGGTGACGGAGTCTTTCGTCTAATCTTTAAGGCGCTATGGGAGAAAGGATGCCCAGAGGATTTGGTGAGAAGCGACCTTCTGAACGGGAGTCGTTCTCCAGTGAGAGCACGCACCTTGTACCAAGGCGGCAGGGATTCTAAAAGACGGTGACGTCTTTCTGGTGAGAGTCGCCGTTCAATGCTGCGATAACCTTGCCACTTGTTTTGTTTCAAAGCGTGGGAACGTCAGCGCTTCCAAACTTAGAGTTTATCCTTTCTGTTGTTGACAGAACGATACTTTATTTGTTTTGGAGAGAAGGATGTGGCCAGCTAGAGTAGCTAGGGACGCTGAGGCAAAATCCTTTGAACGGCGGCAGACTTTAGCCATCTGAACGGATGTCTCTTTCCAGAGAGACGGCTGCTCCTTCAGGTTACGGCGACGGTGATTTTAGCAGCTTCTCTACAAAGACTGCAGAAAAGACGCTTAGTGATTCTGCGCGGCGATAATCTCGCGCCTTTTGGGCCCGGTCGTGGGAACTCTTCCGAAGTAGTTTTAAATGACGCCGTTTATACATAGCTTCGTTGTACAGAATAAAAATATTTTGTTTTCAAAACAATCATGCGGCCAGTTTTAAGCAAAAGTAACGAGTGATAGGTAACGAAATTTGATAGGAGATACAGTAAATAATAACGACATTACTTTACTCGTTTGTCACTTGGAATTGTAACGAGTACGTTAGTACGTTAGTAAAAAAAGTAACGCGTTACCAGTAACGTCGTTACTAGTATAGCTTTAGTTCCAACATTGAACACATCCTGAATAAGAAAGCCAAAGTGATGCATTTTCGAGCTTCACTAAATAAGGCCATCGTAGGCAACAGATTCGACATGACTGCGGCGTAAGCCTTCGGCTAAGAATCGTGTCCAATCAGTGAGAAGACGGCTCCCAGCCGAACGATGACACCGTAGTGGTGTCGAATCTGTGGCCTACGGTGATTTTCTTTTTTGACGGAGGAAACTACAGCGCTTAAGCTTTCTTATCTAGGAGGTGTTCGATTGTGGCAATCGTTTTGCCCGCCATATTAAAGTCTAGAGTAAAAACGCGAAAACTGATCGATGAATATAGAAGGAAATTCCTTTTTCGCAAAACCTGTAAAATGGTCAAGCCTCCGATAGCAGTTGGCGTCCTGTGGCGTACCAACTTGTTTTTGAGTGTGTGGGGGGGGGGCACACCAGACCCCCCTTCCCCAGGGCCGGGGGGAAGCGGTGCCCTTGGTATCCCTTGTAGCCCCCCCCCCCCTCCCCCTCTGAGAACTGGGGCGTCAAGCGCCCCCCTTGCTTCGTCCCCCCTCCGGTTGGTACGCCAATGTTGGCGTCAATACTTCAATTGCAACATGAGCCATAAAACTATTTATAAAAAGTGAATCAACAATTTGTTTAATAAATCGACTTACTGTGACTGTTTGCATCTACTGTCCGCCGAGCCTGGCACTCAGATGGCGAAGACGGCACCCGGGAAACTCGCACTTCTTATCAGACACACCTCCTCTAAAAATACTAGTGAGTTCAAAATTCGACGCATGCTCTGCTGGCCTCCAGTGTGCTGCGCAATCTAAAATAATGCACATGTACGGAATCTTAGGGGTGTAAAACGTCCGCCGCGAAAAGTGCATTTTTTTTTCTTATTTTTTTTTATTGCTTTTGGTAGCACTAATTTTATAAAAATGCATTTAAGTTCCATGGAGAAGCGACATCACCGTTATAAATTTCACATCGGTTTAGAACTATCCGGTCTGAATAGTTTTTATATCAGAATATACGACAGACGAGTCCGACGCGCAGTGTGCATTGCCAAACTCGGAAAGAAGACGTTGCAGGCCTGCGTTTGTCGGCAGTTACCAGGGCAGAAATATGGTGAATTTAAGACGCCAGTATCATTACGCAACGTAAAGAGCACACGGATGCATGGAAGTGAGGATAACGTTCGTTTCAACTGAATAAAACGTCTTTTCAGGAAAGCGTGAAATTCAGTGCGGCGGCGTCTTATATCGCTGACTCCTCGCTGGCAAAAGCAGGCGTGCGTCGCCTATGCGTACTTTTCTAATTTTTTTATATGTTGAACAGATGAGGCGATGCTAATTTTGGTTATTTCGAATGTTGCAGGTCCCGATGCCCATATTGCTTTCTCTGGCTCTGAATATTGCCGTTTCTGCATAAACTGGATATTTTGTTATTAATTAAAGCGCAACGAAATGAGTCTTTGAAAATTTTATACCAGCAATTTAAAAACTAGTTTTAAGAGAACAAAAAAAAAATTCTGTGACTAACACCTAAATCCAAGTTGACTAGAAAAATAAGGAAATCTCACAAAGTCTTGTCTTTCGGAGCGCCTATTTAATCGGACTCCGAATGGCCATTTTCAGTCTTTGTATTTTCGTGTTAGACAATGCATATTATTAAGAAATTATGCGCACCCCTGAATTCGTATGGTACGCAACCATTTTTGTTTTCTCCACAATGTTTTTCTTAATTACATGGTCTTTATGAAAATTTCAGAAAGTTAAAGTGTGATATAATCAAATATAAAATGTGTTTTTTGACAAAACATATACTTTCCTTGCAGTTTAGAGGCATCTATATCCCACTTATGGTTTCCGCATAAATACCAGACATGACAGAATTTCCGTGTCTTCTTCGGCTTGGAACGACCCAACTGTAATTGAATCTCCCAATCCAAAAATCTAGAGCACCTCAGTCGCCCTAAACATTTTACGACTAAATTTGTAATAAAAAAAGAAAAAAGAACCGAAGCCGTTACAAACGGCCAAGTTTCAGAACAAAGCCAGCGATGCTACGCACACTTGGCTAAGATAACCGCCAGCTTGCGCGCGTCGCGCGCGTGATTTCAAATTTTTTTATGTAATTGAAATGTCGCGACTTAGACTGACACATTCTGCTGCCGTTTAATCCTCGCCTTATACGCTAAGTTGAAGTTTGTTCCCTGTTACCAAGTGCCGACCAACGACCAACCTGGTTTTGTGTTTCAAAGTGTGACCAACATCGCCATGGCGGTGTTGTGCACTTTGAACGAAGACTGAAATCGTCACTGATGTCGCCATGTTTCGTGCACCAGTGGGGTAACAAGAGGATGAGATGACTCATCACTGCATATGACATCCCATTCTATTTTACGGTACAATCGATCGGCTTACGGATAGTCGTGTTGTAATACTTGTCTGAACCGTAGCTCCTGCGGTACTGCGGCCAACGTAGCAGTCGTTTGCAATGCCCTGTTGGCCCCTCCCCAAAAGCGATTGCGCTTTCAAGATAGGGCTGAAGAGGCTTGAAATATCACAGAAACGAAGCACGTCCCTCATGTACGTATATTTATTCAGCGTTTGGTATTTGAGCGCTAAGCTAAATAAGCCGGAAAGTCCGAACGGGTGCCATTGTAATGGTAGTATCCGTCATAGACGGTAGTATCCGTCCATTCTTCTTACTTTGTTCCAGACAATCGTGACCGGCGTGCAACTCTTAATAGAGTATGCGTACGAGCAAAAATAAATTCTTTTGGCCGGTTTCCTGATTTAGCAGGCCTTTGTTGGCAACTGTTTAAACGACAGGGGGTTCCTTCTTCCCAAAGAACAGTTCTGTCTCTTTCGGGATTCTCGACACTCATCATCCCACCACCGCATTGGGTGTCTCGGCAAATTGCCAGATGTCTGTGGGATTGACAGACGGGATGCCTCAAGAATTGCATACGCATCATCCAGAGAGGTCGCTCGCGAAATAATAAAGCAAGAAGAAACCTTCGGCTGAAAAAGTTTCCAATCTACAGTAGAATCGTTTCATCGAGGAGGGCAACAATGAGGCCTGGGTAGGACTTCTAGCGGAGTAAGGTACACAGGGAAATGGTCGCTTCCACAAGGGCTATCTAATACATTCTCCTGCAGGCAGAATGCGGAAGGTTCTTGTCTATGCAACAAGAACGTCACGTCATGTAAATTTTGAAAAAGACCTCTACAGCTCCAGTGCATGATGTAGGCCAGAATTTATAAGACAGTAGAATGAAGATTAGAGAAGCTAAACCGCAAAGGCGGAGAAGAGCTAAAACTCGAAGAAGTAAAGTATGTTTTAGGTCTTAAAATCGATCTTAATGCGGGGAGCGTTCTTTTTTTAGCTGGGTCTTTCTGCTCCCTGGTAGATCTACCGGTGGGAGCAAGGGACCACTCTGAGCATCGGCGTGGACCCGTGCTCATCGGACTTGAGCCCACTTTGATCCATAAGCTCCTAGGTAGATGTCACCAGCGGCTGACCCTTAGGTGCTGTTAGCGTAAATGACTGCTCAGGGTTTTTCTAAATGACTGGCCAGGGTTCCAGGGGCGGGGTGGCATACCCCGCCCCTTGGGGGGCAGGGCGGCGTGATGCAGGCATGCCCACATCCTTCCTACAGCTTGGAGGAGGTGTGTGCTGCACTGCCCCTGAAATGGAGGGGTACCCCAACGGGAGCCGCAGGTTATCCGCAGATGTCTGCGCCCCCGGGGACACCATCGTCCATGCGGGTCCGCTGTGCACGGCCTCTGCATACGATTCATGTGATGCGAATAAGAAACGCTCCTTTGCCTCAAAGTAGAGGATGGTGTGTTAGACTTTCAGCGTCAGTTTGTTTTGTCCTGTTTCCAGACTGGGCAGGATCAAGAGTATGGGGGGGTAAGGCTTCGCAGTTAGTGCATCTTGTGTCGCTTTCACAGTCATCTGCGAGATGTACTTTGCTGGATCATTGCGCACCTGGGTCAGATCCCTGGCAGCTCCGCGAGTTGTGGCCGAAGCGCTGGTACTCTAAGGAGCGCTGTTTGTTCTGAAATTAGGGACGAACGCGGCAACGCAGGCAACCCGCCATGACAGCTTCCTGACGAGTAGTCGATGCAAATGTTAGGACGAAATGACTCGTGTTTTTCACTACACCGTCGCGTCGAAGAGTGATCCGTCGCGCGGCGACCACACTCTGATTCGAGAGGCCCTCGAGAATTTATGCTTCTGCAGTATCAAGCAGGTCGTCTTCAGAGATGATGCTTTGAACTATATTGGGTGTACGGTCGGGCGTTACACTGATCTTGTACTCTGATACTAAGTTTAGAGATAGAAGGACATCACTCCGGGCCTTGGTGTAAACCTCTATAAGGTGGCCACCTGACGACATCATCTTTGCTTTAACGTTTTTTTTCCACAAAACCCTTGAGTGTTTTAGCAACAAGAAATGGGGATACCCTGCTCAATGTCTTTCCAGCTTCTGAGTGGATGACAATATATTTAGGGAAATGTGGAGTTACTAATAGCGGCACTTCAAATCAGCGAGCTTCGGTGCGGCGTCGTTTGGGAGTACGGACAAGAAATTGTTGTCCGCTTTGAACCCATAGCAAATGGGAGATGCTTGGCCCCCCTGGCGCACCGCCCACCATGGAGCCCAACACGGGGATAGGTAATCCGTCATATCAAAAAGGGGGCTTTGTTGACGACATTAAGCTATAATTGCTGCCCAGGGATTATGACCCAGAGTGGTGCTGGTTAAGATGTCTGTCGCCGCCCAAAATTAACCATTCCCACCTAAGAAGGAGAAAAAAGGAAGGAAGAGAGTGTAGAAGGGTAGATAAAGAGGTCGAAGTAAAAGTGAAAGGAAGAAGAGGCTAGAAGAGGGAACTGTCTGAATCATTCGGGTCGGTCAAAGCAATGGATACCCGTCTACGAAAAGCAGGGGCCGAACTTGTATATTTCCTCAACCGAGATACCCCGAAGGCTCCAAACGGACATCTGGCTCAGCTAAACCACCAGGATCTCCTTTTTCCCGGACACGGGTGAAGCACCGCAGAGCCAGGTGTGGGTGGTTGAACCAATGTGGCCGGGGTTCGTTGTGACCAGGGACTCAAACCGTAACCGTAACCCAAACCGAAAACCGTTTAGGAAGGAAATTGTTTCAGTAACCGGAACCGGAACGAAACCGTTATTTGAAATTTGTTAAAGCCGTAACAATAACCGTAACCGTAAAGTACTTACCGGTAACCGGTATTAACCGAAAAATTGAAATATCATTTTTTTCTCAAGGATGACCCTGAGGAGAGGTCTTGAAATGTCGTTGCCATTTCAGGGAGTTAGAATCAGTGATCGGTGCATCTCATAATACATTTCCGTTCACTCTAAATTACTGATTAAGAATACTTAGTTGGAAGCAGTGGTCAACCTGATAATAAAGAAATCCGAGAACATCTAACCACTTCTTATGAGTTGTGAATGCGAAAGCATGAATTAAGTTTTTCCGCTCCCTTAGTTTGTCTGCGGTATACTGGCGTGGAAGGCCACGTTTCGCTACTGCCGGTGTTGCGGCCGCAGACGATGTAGATGCATCAGGCGGCGCCATGTTCCTCGGCGCCGAGAGGAGCAGGACCGATCGACTTGCTAGAAACCGCGTCTCAGCTGAGAGGGGGGAAAGAAAACATTGACAAAGCCAGCGAACGAGCTGAGCGGGTCTCTTGACGCGTCTCAAGACGCTCGCGCGCCCCAGCCTTAGCAGTGCCATAGCCTTCTATATTCTGACAGAACCTGGCAAATCACCACGAGAAGCGGCCGCCGAAATGGAAAAGGATGAGAGAAGAGACACGTAACTGGCGCCCCGCTGTGGCGATACGCCGAAACAGACTTCTCCCGAGCGAACAAGTGTGCTTCGGGTCCTCGCCGCTGCAAAAGCTGTGCGCCGACGTCCAGGTTCCCAGAGAGATGGCTCTTTGATGCTCTGTGCTACCCGATCCTCGCGCTCCAAACCTGCGACCGGGCACTCGATGGCTCCGTCGTTGAACTACCAGGCTTTTTGAGTATAGAGGAGGATATGACAGTGCTTTCTTTCACCGAGTCTTAGCTGAGACTCTGTTCTAGGAAGCCGGCCGCTAATGGCTATCTAGGTGCCATTTTGATCAGCCAGTGAGAGAATGGGCATTTCTTTCGCGTTCTCTTACAGTTACAGACGCCGCCGCATCCGCTCCATGGTATAGTTAGTGCTTTTGCATTAAAAAAGTCTGCCACACTTATATAGTCTGCCACAACATTATAAATCTGCCACACTCCAAAACTCGCCACAAGTATTAAGCAGGTATGGACTTCAGGGTATTAACTAATAAGTTAGAATTATGAGATGTCCATCCAACTCGGTTATTTCAAAACCACCGATGTTCCTGACCTGCAGTGGCCAGTATGAAGAAACGAGGTAAATTGACTATCATGCGCAGCAGGTGGAAAACGAAACCTGCTATTCATTTCGCCTGTGACTTTCTTGTTCATTCCTTTTACTATTTGTCAGTGTGTAGCTCTAAACTCCACCACGGACGTTTGGCCTCGGTTTTCTGCAGGAAAAAAGTCACTTAGCCCCCCCCCCCCCCTCCCCCTTCTCCCTTCCCCATCATCCAGTCGCCTCACAAAAGTCGTGGAGGGATATAAGCCCAAGGCAGTGAAAGGTGAAGAGGGTAAGGAAGAGGAAGTATTGAGCAAAAAGTGAGAGCGCAAAGTGTTGTACTACTCTCCGGCGAGTTTTTGAGCTGCCTAGTCCAAAGGCATCATCTGAATGCGGATGTCGTCCTGATTCTGAAATTCTCTCTCGTTCCTCTAGATTCAATCGAGTTAATTAAAAAAGTTCAATTTTGTTCGCTGCCGAAACCTATACATCTTTCTTCTCAGTTTTTTCCCCAGTTTTCTCCGCCATCCAAACTTGGCGTCACCGGCGTACACCGAGGCGCCTGGCCGGTAATCGGGTACGCTTGCGCCCGCCTTTCTAGCGTCAAACAGCAAGAAAACAAGGGCGTTCGTGCTATCTAAAGTTGATAAAAATCTCTAGTTGTGCAGAGTATAACCTTGGCCTACGTGCCTAAGTATGAGGTGCTGTAAAAAAAGCGGAAGCAATTGGGATTTTGAGAAAACTGTTTTTGCAGCTCGGTACGCTCAAGCCGGAGCTTGCTACTTTCGTAAAATCGCTAGCAAATCTGTTCTCCTTTTATCACAAGCTGGCAGTAGCACTGGCGAAGAAAGGTCGAAGAGTCACACAATACATTTTTTTTACGAATTTCCCAAGCACCACAGAGAATGCTCGGAATGTGGGTACAGGTGCCAAACACGCTCGTGTTACCTGAAGAAAGTGCCATTTGGTTCTTTTGAAGTTACTGTTGCAGGCGCCAGCGCGTATAACTATTTTTGTAGCATGCATAAGCTCCTGGAGGCTTAAGTAATTTAGCCAAATATCTGTAGACCATTAAAAAAAGGCGCTTCTTGTCGGTGCCATTTTCAGCGTTCGTGCGTGTGGCACGTACATTCCTCGCCTTCCTAAGTGGTGAACATGCGCGTGCTGGGCTGTGACCTCACACAAGTAGATTGTGATTCTCGCAAACAATGACATGTAAAGAAATGAATGAACTGCATTCGTGTAGGCCAGATGGCAGGTTACTGTTAATGAAGATCATGCTAAAATGACGAAAGAACTCCACAATCACCAAGTCAAATATCAAGGTGCATTATATCTCGTACAAAATACACAAATACACTATTCATCTTTAAATAAAAACTATTGGCTTCAAGACACAATAGTCCGTAAAGTACAGAAGTAATGAAAATAATGATTTAAAAATACAGCTACCAAATTGTTTTTATCAGCTGTAAATTTACATGCCTCCACTCGATGACATTAATACTTTCATGGTTTAAAAAAACAAACTTTTCAGCCACATATTGCCTGCGCGCGCAGCTGGCCAAGTAGGCAGCGCGCGCGTGGCCTAACGGTTATAGCGCCTGCCTCCCACGCGAAAAGCCAGGGTTCGATTCCTGGCCGCGGGGACGCCTTTTTTTTGACATCTAATGTACTGTTCTGGTAAATTCGAGAACCGTGTTGCTTGTTCGAGTTCAGAAAGTTCTACACGCCGAACCTTCTACGCCGATTATTCCAGAAGCCCACGCGTGTACATAAGGGGCTTCGCGTGGCGAGCCAAGTCAGTTTCGCCCCAGCGCTCGACTCTGCTGTCACGCCGACCTCGACGCTCGCGACGCTCTGTTCTCTTCTGTTGTTATCGTTTTTCCTTTTATTTCTGGGCACAAGTTCGCCCCATTAAACGTTTAGTTTCTTCAGTTATTATCGCCTCATCAATTGCCATTCGTGACAATATAACATTTCTCCGCAATAGAACAAAATAAAGACGTTTTCACCACCTCTTCTACGAGAGAATATGGCACGCCAACCGTTTGATAAACCAGGCAACGGCCCTATCGTATATTAATGGAGCTCAACGCCTGCTTCATAAACCTCTGTAATACCAGACACGAATAGTTGTGTGTCAAAAGGCGTGTCTGAACTCAGACTTGAACTTTGTTCAGACGTTACACTTTTCGTCGTCAACAGATCGGCCGTGTGAGTGGAACTCCGAGAGTAGCCCAAAGTTCAAAACGGATGTCATGTTTATAAAAAAAACAAAAAAAAAACACTGAAGCAATTGTGAGCAACAAATGTGACTCCGCCAAATGTCGACTATAGTGCCAGAATGTGGAATATTTTTCTCGATATTATTAGCGCTCCTTTTTGGATTGATGTCATAGTAGTCACAGGAGGCTTGAGTCATCGCTTGCCGCTCTTGAAGCGGTACCAGCTGCAGAAGGATACTCAACTCGCAGCCCGCATATTCCGAGCATAAGTGAGCATATTTCAAGTGACACTAGGTCTCTCGGCACACAGTTCGCGCAAAGGCACCTTGACGTAGCTGGCCTCGATTGCTACCTGGGAGCGATTTGTTTTTTCTCCCACGAAAACAAGAACATAAAAGAAGCTTTTATCGGCACCGTTCCTAACAATCTACCGTGGAGCACAGATTGCTACCCAATGCAAAGACTCTTTCAACCCTGAAGCCGTGAAAATATAATCTCGATCGCTGGCGCCCAGAAAGCCACTTCAGGACTGCCCGGGTCGCTCGTCCGCCTGCCTGCCGGTGACGTACGCGGGTAAAGAAAAGTAGGGATTTTTCATTGCTACCAGTAGAGAGTCGCTTACTGGAACCCTCGCAGCCGACGTAACTTCGAAATTCAATAACGTTAAGGAAAACATTAATTTTTATAAGATATTCTGGCAATCAGTTGAGAAAGGGTTTTTGATGCAGTGTCCCAATTTCCAGCCGAATCGAAGACTATAAATATAAAACTCGGCGTAGTTCCCTTTTAATGCCATATGTGCGCTGCAACTAGGGATGTCGCGAACTGGTTGAGGTTCGAGTTCAACACGGTTCGACATTTTCGAACTTTTATTGGAAATTCGAGAAAGGTCGACTAGGGTTCGACTGTTATTCGCATGCGCGAAGGGCTGTCTCAGTTAGCTTTGAATTGGATGATGGTGACCAAAAGATCAAGCCAAACATTCTACTTTTAGTAAGGGCAGAACTGTGTGGTTGTTTTGGGTAATATAGCAAGAATAAATTATGTTATTGAATTTTAGGTTGTTATAAATATGATCCCTTGATTATAACTATTTATAAAATAAAACAAGATATTCCGTAAAAACATTTTCTCTAAACCTCGACATGCTTGTATCAGAGTGTAACCATGCTGTCTACAAAGTGGAACCTAGTAAAACGTGGTTTAAAGGTCGAAGGTTCGTCGAACCAGTCAAACCTTGAGGTTCGACGTAAAAATTCGGTTCGACTAAAGTTCGCGACATCCTTTGCTGCAACATGCATGTAGAGGCATTCGTGGCGTGGAAGATAAAATGATTCGCTTGAAAAATACGGGGGTATTTTGGTATTGATATTTTCTGTTATGCGTTATTTCTGTCCCTTGAAGAAAACAGGTCAAACCATAATTGTTTCCTGAAACCACGACACGGATAAGCTGCACATCAAACTCTTTTTAATACATGATTGAATGTTGCTTACCTCTTCAGGTTCGATATCCCCAAGCGAATAATTCTGGGCGGGAAAGACAAATTGTCTAATTCATCTTTTTCATGTCTTGCGCTTGAACGCAAACATCTCAGTAGGCAGAAAATTAAAAATACTCTTTGCCTGTTAAGTGTTTTCACCGCCGCCTTCTGACCTATCGTACGAGGCCTTGACATTCATCTGGGCTACGAACAGCTGACGCGAATACCAAAGTAATCACTCATTCGGTCTCCTCGACAGACAGAAGTTGCAGGATCGGCTTTTCCGGAAATGGCTGAACGCTTCTAAATTTAATGATACTGCGTATAAACCTATTAAAACGGACCTTGAATGTATTTTTGAAATTGTTTGTAATCAAACTTTTTAACATTGTTAACGTACACTATTTTAATTTTTTTTTCCAAGAAACATTCAGATGAAGAAAAAGGGGAAAAAGTTGGCACCACACACACAGTACCCTTTTTCAGTTTTTTTCAGTACCGAGGTTTTTCAAAGATGAATTGTCTTCAGCTCGCCTATTCTTTGAGTATTTAACCACTATATTCAAACGTATACACTTTCCTAGGAAACCGGATAATAAGCCGAGAAACGGCCTGTGGCGTAGGAACCGTACGGAAATCTTCCAGAGCGTAAAGTACCTATATTCAACTCTGCGTGACCTTTTCCTCAAATATTCTTAGAGCCATCGCATGCATAGCAGAAATAGCTCTTTGAAATAAAGACCCAAGATAGTGCTTTCTTAACGTGCATTATCATGGTTAAGATACTTCGTGAATGTGGCTGAGGAGTGCTCCCTTATGGTCGTGAGTGGTTGTTTTAAAAGCAATTCATTTGCACATTTAATCCAACGTAATTAGAAATAAAACCACAGAGGGCATGACTTAGTTTCAGTGATCACCTAATCAACATTTCTAAAACAAATTGCCATTTCGGGAGTAATTCATGTTTTACACCAAGTCTCATTTACGTTTAGGAGAAGCACCCTGGTACTTGGAGAGTAGTTCAGTTAAAAAGGTAACGTGAAACACATTTTTTTTAAATTAAAAACTGTTACGGTTAATATCACGTTTTATATAAAAAAAGCTTCCATTATGATGTTTTGACAAAGATTGTTTAAGGGGTACTGCATCGATATCCTAGTGCCTCTTTAATTGTCTAAATGTCAACTAAGTTCTGGAAAAGTCACAAATACACCTTTGTTTTAAATATACACCAAAACTTTCTTTAAAACGAATAAACCAATTACCAGATTACAGCAAGATGTTCTCAAAGCTACTTCGAATGCCTAATGTGCACCATCCCATAAGAGAGGCGGCGCTTCGCAAAGTCCGGCGGCAAAATGAGTGCGCGCGCTCATTGCCGGACCTGGCCGAACCGCATTTCCCTTTACTTCCTCGCCTATTCAAATCCAGCTAGAAAATAGGAGTTTCGAGGGTAGATAAATCACTTTTTGAGCTCTGTTAGCCTTGCCGAAACAGGCACGGAGCATCCCGAGCGGCGAAGTTTGAACGCGTTGACGACACAACTCTCAACCACGCCAGCTCTCAACCACGCCAGCATCCCTGTAGCCTTGCCCGTGGAGGTCAAGGCTACAGGGATGCCTGCGCGATCCCGAGAGGCATTGCGCTCTCCAATGGCTGGTCTTCGAGCGGTCATTGCAATCGAGCGTTTGAAACAACAACAAAAAAAAATATAGCCATCCGCTCAAAATACAAACCTGCTATTGTCAGCAGATCTTATTAATCGAGTTTAAAATATTTCCGATTGTGAGAGGTATATTTTAATTTCCATTTCAGTATTCCTTTAATTACCGCCTTTAGGCAAAAACAAAAAGGAAAGCGGTAGGAGTGTTCTTCGTAGCTTCACTCTGGTTTCCCTATTTTTATGGCTTGTTTTTTGTTCAGGCTAAGAGAGTGCTGTCTCCCCAAAATTGGAGCCGAGAGAACGTGAAGATTCCGGATTAAAAAAATATAACGCAAACAGTATGGTGTGTCTTATTTCCTCGTTGTATGACAATTTCTTTCCGTACGTTAAACACGAGAATTCGCCTTTCCTTTGCGAAAAAAAAAAAAACAAAAAAAAACGTGTTTCCCAACGAGCGCATTTTACTAATCCACCAAGACAGTCGGAGAAAAATCATGAACACTAGAGTTGATTGAAAGTCCGAATTCAAATCTGAAACAAAAAAACAAACACGTCGCTCAAAATTAACAGTGCATTCCTATTGGTGCTCGAGAAGATTAAAAGTCCCGCGGCAAATTAAAAGCCAAGCGAGCGCTTGGCCCAGCAATTAAAGAAGTAGGAGAAACGAAAGTCTGGATTGTCTTTTTCGGCACCTCGACTCTGTTTCTGCGCGGAAAGCTAGCTGCCTCTTTGTGCAGACAAGAACTTAATGAAAAAATTGCGGGAGAGCGGGACGAAAAGCGAGATCGAGAGGGGGAGGGAATGAAAGAAAATCGGCCTAGCGATAAGCGTCCGCCCTGAGACTTTATTTCGCTTCGGGATTTAAAAAGAGATCGGAAAAGGCGGAGGTTTTCTCCTAGACGAGATAAAAGGAACCTTAAAAATTCACAAGGAGAATCGAATTCGCGATCACGCCTCCAGATTCCACTAGGGTTTCACGAAATATATATTTTTTTTATTTCTTCTTTTCGTCTCTTAAAAGAATTCCTTTAAAGTTTTACGTGCTACTTTCGACGCAGCATCCCGGGGCTGCAGTTGGGCCTTCATTATTTACGCGTTAGAAGCTCAGCTCCAGGCCCCAGGCGGTACTTTGCCTAAGAGACAGCTTCATCAAATATTCGACGGATTTTGACTCGAGTTGAAGGGGATTATTGATGCTCTCTTGCTATCTTATATATGTTTAGGTCACGTCGTCAAGTTTATTACGTAACGACAGCGCTAAAGTGGTGGCTGTACCGTCTCTTGAGGTTACAGTATTTTTATTCCTCTAACAGCTTTCAAGGTCTTTAGAGATTGTGAGACAAAATACTTTTACCAATAGTTGTGAAAAGGTCTCGTATTATCTACACTCGTCCTTAAATTCCATTCGTCATCTTATCAGTCTGTGTTTGTTTCTGTGTCGCATTCACATATACTCGTCTCTTTTAAAACGCCCTCCAAATAACCTTTCATAATAAATTATTGAGAATGTGCTTGTTTCATCACTTTTAAAAATTGAAAGCTGCCGCTGGCTAAGCTCTGTCATGTAAATAGTCTTGTTCGAGAAAGGCTCACTCAAGATGTCACTGGGTCAAGTAAAGAGAAAGACGGACCAACTCGAGGTTATGTGGACTACAAAAAGCTGAATAACAGCAATATACAAGATTCCTTTCCACTACCCCGGGGAGACGTTGTGCTAGACTCATTGGCGTGTTCCACAGCGTTCTCGTACCTGGACTTTAAGAGCAGTTAAACGCAGGTTTCGGCACAGTCATTTTACCTCGATAATATATCCTTCAAAAAAGGCGGAACAATTCATTCACATGCCGTTGCGGCTGTGCACAGCTCCTTCAATGTTCCATCTCGTAATAGGAAAGCTACAGGTATTAACCTGGCCTAGAGGTCTTGTTTTTTTTTAGAAATTATTGATGTGATTGGTGATGCGGTTGCCGAACATTTGACTAATATCGATCTTGGCATATTTGATTCCTTCAAATATGCCAATGCATATTTGAAGGAATTCAGTCTGCATTAACTTCACTTCCTGCGCTGGCTTGCCTTACAGACAGTGCGCTGCTCATTCCTCAGAGAGGTGCTAGCTAGACTGCAGCCGCTTACGTATTGTGCCAACAACAAAATGGCCTGCGATCTATAAAGTGGCTACTGTTGTGGGACGCAGCGACACCACCAGTTGAGTAGAGGCCGGGAGGTGCGTTAATGATCAAATCAACTCTTTTTTATAGACGCACAGTGGACAGATGCAGTGGCGCCATCTCGCATTGTCAACGTAGATTACAGTTTCAATAGAGGTTTTACTAAATCAGTCCTAATCTGTTACACCGGAAGACGCGAACTTGTGGTTACAATAAAGTTTCTCACACTTTTTTTCTGTGTGTGTGAGTTGCAGGAAGTAATTTTTAGAGCGTATCTCTTAGGCGCCCGGGTTGTGCGGCGTCGCCATCGGCGTCGGCGTAACCGCGCGCGTTGCATTATGGGACGTTTCCACGCTAAAGATAGCGGGGGAAATTTTCCCCCTAAATTTAACGGGAAATTGTTCCACAAAATTTAGCGGGGAAAGGTTTCCGCTATATTTAGCGGGGAAATTTCAACGCTAAGTTTAGCGGGACATTTTGCCGCTAAATTTAGCGGAAATTTTGACGTCAAGTGACCTCAACACCAATTCAGTTTCCTCGCTAAATTTAGTGGGGAAAATGACGTCATGACTTCGTGTCACGTCACCCATGAACAAATTCAGTGGCAGGAGGAAAGGAGGAGGAGGAGGAGGGTAGGAGATGGAGTAGAGGAGGAGAGGGGGGGGGTACGGAGGAGGCGAAGGGGAATACCCTCCCTTCCATACCTTCCCCTCCTCCTCCTCAAGACCTGCGCTCTACTTTCGCATTGCATTACAAAGATCTGTAAAAGATTTCCCTTTTTTTGTAGAGATATGCCGCTTTGAAAAGACTGCTTTATTTTAAGGCTAAGAACAATCAAGTTGCCCTCGGAATAGAAAAGTTCCATAAGTGCGACCTTGATATCATACCGTGTTATAATACAGAGAAGTAATGCTGATGTATTCATTAGACGTCCGATCTATCGGAGCTACTCTCAGAATGTTGAAACTTGAATCGCGGTAATTTAAGCCACAGACACACCCTCTACCCATTCACGATTTTTAAGAATACACACTCACAGCGAGAGATCCTAGTAGCCTATTTATTGAACACTATAAGCCTGTATGCCCAGAAAAAAAAACAAAGCAGTTGCTTACCAACTCGCTCCAATATCTTGCGTGTGTCTCTAACAGTATTTGACAACTAATCTTAGGGCGCCACACTGTATTTGTGTGGTGCACTTCTGTTTTCAATCTGATGATCACCTACTGGTGACTTAGTAGTTTCTCAACTAGGAGCACCACTCCAGTTCCGTGCCCAGATATTCCGACAGCCTCACAAGAGACCTGAAGGAGGCCATTTGGACATCACTCACATTCTTCTAAAGGTATGCGAACGGTTCTACTGGTTGCAATGACACGACGACGTCCTGACGGGGGCTGAAGGTCGAGTGCCGTGTTTTCAAAATGTCTGTCGGCAGCTCAACATTACACAAACAATATCGACGTCACTGTACCCCTATTTCTACACAGTCGTCTAGCGTTTCACTCAGTCTTACTTACCATACGGCAGCATTTGTGAAGTTTGTGAACGGCCGTGAACGAGACTGGCACAACTTCGTTTTTTTTTTTCTCAAAGATATGCTGGCGATTATTATTATCCTTTCGACGGTATGCCATGCGACCATCTTCTCAAAACTGCCCGGCCGTGCTTCTCAAAACACGTCCAAAATTGGTGACTTTATGACGCATTTTTAACAGATCTATGTCCTATACCTTTGTCAAAGGCCGTCTCCCATCGGTTTTCACCGCATGACCGAGACATGCTCATCACGCAAGAGACATTTGATCCGGGCAACAATGTGTGGCTTTATAAGTCACTACAAAAGAAAAGTTTTTTTTTTTTTTTGCTTATACTTTATCGAAGCCTTTTTACAGAAACAGCATCATTACTGCCATACGCAAGGCCGACTTTGGAGAGGGCTATAAAAGGCGCGTTACAACCCGCATCGTATTGTGTTCACGGTAGGTTCATCAACTTAACAATTATGTTTGTATAACCTACTACGAGAACGTGGTCATTTGCCAATACATCCTCGAAGGCCTTCGCTTAAGCGGCATCGACAATAGCATCCGCATTTGTTGCTCATTCGAGGTGTATAAAACGGGGGCGCATCAGCGCGTATTTCGGTAGCTTCTGCAACATGACGGTTATTAACACAGTTTTGTTCTTCGTGTATGTCCTCGCCATCCTTAAGCTACCTCCTGCCAACGACCAAACCAAGACGTAGGCAAGCCTGGTGCCACTCTCGGATAGACTATTTTCAGCGAGGAAAGCGCCACTTTTATGGTTCGCAATCTTGGTCAAGAAAATTCTGCCGCTCATGACCTTCATGTACACTCATAATTGCTCGTCCACTGCATGTCAATGTCATCAGCACTGGCGAGCATGGAACAACGCCTTTTGCTTCGTGAGTACGGTGGCTTTGTCAACATAGCGGCAAAAAACATATTTATTTATTTACTCTCAGGGTCGTTAGGTGTTACAGAGAAGACTGAGCGCAACAAAGTTGAATCACCAAATAAAAAAAGGAAGGGTTGCAACAAATAATTAAAGTGTAGGCTCTAAAGCAAAGTAATTGGTAATATATAGAGACGACGATAAAGAAAAGGTGGTTTCATTTCAGACTTATTTTGAGGATAAAGGGTTAAATTAGAAGCTAGTTTACGAATATGACCCACCAGCTTTCAATTGGAGGATGGTACATGCTGACATATGCGGGAGCTTTAAAAAGTAACTGATTTAGACTATCGTCAGTGCAATATATTTTATAAAAACACTGCATAACCTAAGGATACGACTTCACATTGAAAGATTAGATAGATTGATTTTTTTCATATGCACACGTTGGATATGTGAGAATAATCAGACAATATAAAACTTACAGAGAGTTTTATTCCCGTGCAGCTGAGGAAGCATTATTTTTGTTTAAATCGTAGTAATAGCGTTGGTTTGTTATTGTTCACAGTGATTCATTTGTGTAATTTGCAAAACCTCATTGATACTAAAAACTCTGCTTTTGTTGTGTGGAAACGTTGATTTCACCCATGAATCTGCCGACGTAAGCACAATAATACAAAAAGTCTGAATGCGATTGCAAGGTTCGTGCACTATGTTCAATCAAACTAGAAAGCTACCAGTAGTAATTTTGGGCGTCGTTAGAAGCTAGGAGAAGAAACCAGATGCTGTCAGATTAATCTTCCTTCAGGAAACCATGCTTGCTCTTGAAAATATTACAATCGACATAGAAAATCTTAGTCAGAAAAATAACTCCATATTATGTGTACCACTAACTGTAAAATAACCAGCCCCCCCCCCCCCCGCCCCCCCCCCCCCACAAAAAAAAAAAAAATAAGGACACGAAGACGAAGTACAGACACGAAGCACTGTGCTTCGTCTTCCTCTCCTTTGTTTTTTGGGCGCTGTTTATTTGACTGTTATAACGTACAACCAACTCGCCCTACTTTCCACCATATCTCTACCGCAGTCAACTAATATTAGAAGAGTAACACATTAGAAGTATAGTTATCCTAAAATAAAAATATCCTTGAAACATTTGCACTTTGAATGTATAAAATCAACCGTTTTAGCGGAACAAGTGTAGAAAAACTTAAACCGGTCTCTTCAACAAAGTTTGACTTCAAGTACAAACTAAGATACTAAAACGTTGCTCAAAATATGTTGCAATCGCAATTCTTCAACCGAGAACTTTAGAAGACGAGTGTCGAGATAATCAAAAAGGGAACTTCTGGAAACCAGCAAGGGAAAATAGAAGAGCAGGCGTACATAGTTTCCACTGGTTTTTGACAAGGTGCGACTCAATGCTATTCTGTACACGTGGAACGAAATAAACATCCAATGAAGCCCCGGTTCGCGGCAATGTTTTGCCAGGCCCAGAATGACACCATGAATGTGAAGCTTATCGCCATTCAGAGATTAGAATATTGAGCAAGAATGCAAGCGGTGTCTTAAAATATTACTTGAGTACATTATTTCTGAGTACCCCACCTGACGTTTTGAATAATACTGAAACGTGGATACCCCAGAAAGTTATCAGAGTCAATTTGTCCCGCTTAACTTCTAGATAAAGTATATAGATAAATGGCAGTAGAAAGGCGAATGCAATGAGCATGTGCTATAAATACACTGAAATATCTAACATTCACGTGGCTGGATGGCTCCGAGGCAAGGAGCTGACTTACGGGTCCCGTGGCGGGATTGAATTTCGGCCGAGGCGGTCGAAAACTTAGGCTTATTGCGGAGAAGGCGCCATGTAACGGAGATTTCTGTCTGTCAAATGTTTACATTTCACAGACAGAACTCTCGTTGAATATAAACCCCAAATGTTTAGATTCAACCGGATTTCGCTTGCAAGTCAAGAAACTCCGCAGTGAATGTAGGGCAATCCTTAGGTCTCCCCTTAGGCGTGCCAGAGAGCCATCGTTGGTTTGACATATAAACCTCCCAAACTTGAATTTTTTCTCTGACGATTCTAAAATCGAATCTTTTTGGCGAAAATGGTTATTTCAATAGTACGCTTGTTTGATCGGTGGTGTGTATCTGCATAGAGGCGCCACTTGAAAACTTTGAAACTCAATACAGCTGTGCATCCTAAAATGTATACATTAACCGAAGAGTTATTAAGGCTGGGATATACACGTCCAGAATTGACAGTGAACGCCACTGTTTTGGGGAAGTGATTTGCTACCACACGACTTGAATAATGTTTCTGCTAGAGCCTATAGGCGAGACATGCGCTAGTTATTAAGAATGTTCGGTCTTAAAGTTTATTCAGTAGAGTAGAAATTACTCAATTTGAAAGTAATTAAGGGAACTATTCACTCCCATAAAAATTAACTAATTACGTTTGAAGACTCTTTGCGTGTTAATTTATTGTATCAAAGATTCCAGATGTTTTGATCTGTTAGTCAAATCCCATTAGCCTATGAGAAAGAGACATTTTTGCCTTGTATTTTCACCCGAATTCTTTTTTTATTGTCTGGAGGAAACAATTTTTTTTAAAGTTCTTCTTTGAAGGTTTTGCTTTGGCGTGCCTTCGTGATTTTCTTATTTAATAGTTGACTTGCTTCGGATGCACACAATTTCTACTTTGAAGTTTCGCATTGTCTTAGCTTGGTGCTTCCGACAGTGTTTCATAGTTGATTCCTTTTTCCATGGAGAAATCCTTGGGGACATTACTATGTCTTCTTGAACGATCTTTGAATCTTGGAGGACTTGCATATTCTGACTGGACGAAGAAAAAGGCAATGAGAAAAGGTCACCTTCACGTTGCCCTTGAGCACGCGATTTTACAAGTACAGCACAAAACGAGAAAGAGGCAAACAAGCTTCGGAGAAATTACTGCATTCTGTTGCCTTTTTTGGTTGAATATATAGTGTGTAATGACAACACTTCCTGTAATAAATGAGAGTCCCTATGTGAAGAAGGTAGAGGGTGCTGCCTTTTTCTTTTAGATGCGCGAAGTGCTTGCTTCCGAAAGTCTGCGAATGCAACGAACGCTGCTAATCACGCGTTTACTAACCCTAGCTTGCTAACACACTCGAGACACACATTCGGGTTTTGTGCCCTGTTCTATATGTCGTGAGGCAGACGAAAAAGCTTAAAGAGCTCTGGCAAAACTGATTTTTGTCTGGATTGCCCTAAATAGAGCTTTCCTCCTTTTATAAAATATCAGCTGGTAGCGTCCATTGATATTGAAATCGGCTGCCTCATTGCGTGGTTGGTAGCAAGCCTGCTGATGGACGTGGTGACGGCTAGGCACGGGCCGACATCTTATCTTTTTGTCCGCGAACGGTCGTTGATAAACAAGTCCCCGACCAAATTTATAAGGTAATTTGTAATTGAAGTGGAATTTACTCAGAAAAAGTTTTTAAACTACACTACTAATTACCAAAATAAAAAGGTGATTGAAAGCAAATCAATTACCCAGACAAGTAGTTAAAATAAAGTAAAGCGAGTAGAGTACAGTTGAATTGCATCTAAGTTTGACGAGAACAGACAGACACTATCTCTTTTTATAAACCATCCCGATTATAAGGTGATCTGTTTGTATAAGATATTTTTTTGTATACATATAATAGTAGATGTTCGCAAATGCATCGATTATCGCAAAATGTTAGCCATTTTTAATACAGTTACCAACTCTAACTCACCGAATTGTTCTGTAGTGCCAGATTATCAGGAGGCGCAGAGCTATAGCAATCGTGATCACTCTGACAAGTTGTACGATTTCTCAGACTTTTCTTTCAACGATTTTTCTTTAGTTGTTAATATATAAAATATTTAGGTTGAGGGTGAATACCTTTCTCGTTAAGTAAAACGACAACAAAAGATAAAACAACAAACGCGCGAACCCATGGATAACTTGATTCATTTTTCGCAATAAACGCAGTGTCAGACGATTAAAGAAAAATGTTGAAAATTATGTCCTGTAGAGGAACCAGGTTTTCTTTTCGATGCGGGAGACTAAACAAAATAAAAAAAAAACTGCAAACAGAGTAGTGCATTCATTCACAAACGCACTGTAAGCGCGATCTTTAGGAACGGAACGCAGAGCTATATTCGAATATTACGAACCACACGAGCTTGCGGAGTTACGGGAGTATAAATTACGCCTACCTTAAACCTTTAACTATTTCCTACCGTTGGCACATCATACGCGTCAATAATTGGAATGAGAGTCTGCATGCAGTTTGAACCTAAGCATGTACAGAAGCCTATGACACCCGAAAGAGGCTCTACGTGCAGGAGCGTCCACACAATCAAATCTTTGCCGAAACTTGCGCGCCCTCTTCCACGATTTTCTCAGTACTTCACATGACTAATGAAATATGATCTGGAATCTGGTAACGATCGAACAGAAACTGTAACTCCCACTCTTTTCAATTCACTTAAATTCAACTTAATTTTGTTGACTCATATTTGTGGAGAGGGAGAGAGGAAAAAAAGCTACTCAGCGTAGTTCAAACGCTCATGCCGCCCGTGCAGATTTTGACAGAATTGTCGGCACATAGGCAATAAAAAATGTATATAACATCAAGAAAATCACATATACAATAATACACTGATATATGCATTTATATGTAAATATATATATTAATGAAAGAAAAGTCCTTATATCAAGGGTTTTTGTATATTATCGTATTGTTTCTCTAGACTAGTTTTGATCTTTTATATTTTTACATATTTTCTCGGTGAATATTCTGCTAATTAGTTTGCTAAGGGTGGATGATGAAACATGATGAAACACTTTTAGTCTGCAATTATTTCTCAAATGCGGCAATCTCGAATACTCTGAACGATATTTACGATAATCATAAAACACGGGGTTTGGAACAAGATATGTCATATAAAGGAGTATAACATTATTTTAATAAGTACTGCTTTAAAATTTCGATTTGTGTTTGTTTATACAAATCAAGAACCGGTGTTGCCCTAAAGTTTAAAAATAAGGCACCTGCATGGCTATTGTGTGCTAGATTGGCTACAAAACGGAAGACAATGTCAGCGCTTGTCCTGAGTCGTTCTATTAATTTGTGTCCTCGTCGTTTGCGCGCGGTGTTTCATTTTTGGAAACATGCACAAACCAGCTCGCATCGAAATTCTAAACGAACCTTTTTTGTCCTATATATAATCTGTCTAGGTACGTTTAAAACTCGAATGCATGAACAGCCGTCACGATAATTCAAATTATCTTGAATGAATAAGACATTGTTTGAAGTTGTTTGAGAAGCTTTTGGAGCGAGCCCGTAACTTGTGCATTATTTTTGTTTTTTAATTTGAGTATTCGTGTACTCCTATATACATATTGGTATAGTCACCGAAAGGCAAATGAAGGTAGGAAGGAGCCTTAGTTTTACCGCCGGCAGCACGGACCTTTCCAATGTTTACAAAATCACAGTCCAGCGTGCGATCTTTACAGCCCAGCACGTGCGTGTTCGTCGCTTCGGAAAGCGAGGAAAGCACCCGCCATACGCACGAACACTCAAGATGGCACCGGCCACACGCTCTTTTTTGGAAAGGTCTATACTTCGAGAACGCTGCGGCGTCTCGGAGGCTTCGAGCGTGCACGCGCTGCCAATGCTTTGTAACAAGGTAACGCGCGCGTGCTGTAGGCCGAGTGTCAAAGAAAGACGCCCTGCCCTGTCTTCTTCATTACGTCAGTGACTAAAGTGTTCAGCCTTTCTTAATGCGTTAACGTTAGTACCTACACTCTAAGAAAAAAGTTAGCCTCAAGGGACTAACGGCAGCATTTGGACCTCTGAACTCCCAGTTGCTCCCCGAAAGGACCATCTGGTTCAAGCTAACTACCGTGCGCAAAGGCTGGGGACTATTTCCGATCGACTGGGACTAACCGATAAGCGTGCGCGAGCAAAAGCATCCATTAGTCCCCCTCAGACCGGGTGCATCTGTATCGTTTAGTCCCCGAAGGCAAACGGAATGTTCGCCATTAGGACGGATGCTATTTCGCTTGTCTTGGGGATTGCCGAGACTCAGCCCAGCACGGCTGAAAGTGTTGACAAAACTCGGACGAAACTGGCGAATTTCTTTAATGTGCCGCGAATGTTAAGAAATTACATGGTAGAGCTTCACGCGTTGTGTGAATGCGAGTTAACGAATGTGTTGACTCGACTTCACCCAACTATCTCGTCAAAAATGATCTGTTCACATTTCACAAGCCCCATTCACGTAATTTGCCTTAGCGCAAAAAATTAGCATTTATCCAAACGCGACACTTCCAAATACTAACACTTTTTTTCTTCTCTTAAATGAGACTTAACAGTTTGTAGAAGCCGCACTTTCAACACCGAAGTCTCGCAATCAGAATAAATGGTCACTTCAATCGCTAAAACTGAGTTACTGAGAACAAGTTGAGCCTCGTCTCTGCGTCTCCCCGTGACCAACCTTTCTGGGTAGTCCAATGTCGAACTCAAAATCCGCAGCGACACACATGATGCACGGCACGTTCCACTCAAAAAGCACATTCAGGGGCAGTATCCCAGACGCCTTCATGCCATCGTCTTCGCTGTTTCAGATAGCATTCCAGATGAACAACGAAGAACGAACCGCGCCCGGAGCGTCACCCATGGCAACACCCATCGGTGATGTGCCTTGCCGTCTCTCGCTCCACGCTAGACGGCAAGGCACATCATGGCGGACAACGAAACTCGGAGTGCGATGCGCACAGTTGCCAGACTGTTTGATCAGTGCTGCCAGACTGGCGGCTGGATCAAAGAACCGCCGAACTCTCCCAGTATAAAAGGCTCTGGCAACACCCTACTAATACAAAACAAATGCGAACTAAAAAAAAACAAAAAAAGCCACCCGTGAAAGCGGAACATACTTAAGAGAGAGAGAGAGAGAGAGAGAGAGAAAAGAAGAAAAAAAAAAAACGTGTTTGCTTGTGCGTCACTCGACCGGCGTGTTGAAAATGGTGACCTTCTCGAGCACTGCTGGCTGTGTCCGTGTGTCGTGTGTAGTGCGAGGGGGAAAAGAGATTTCCTTTTGCGCGCCCTTTCCCTCCCCCAACCCCCTACCCGCATTCGTTCTTCTGCTTCTCGCTAACGCGGAGGGTTGGGCAGATAGGGTCCGTCGGGAAAATGGGAAGGGTCTTTGTTTGAAACGAACCTGTTTTTAGTAAGTTGAAAGTTGACAGACAGCCATCGTCGGAGGCTGGTCGCCGTTTTTTTCTTTTTTTTCTCCTCGTCTCGTCTCCGATCATGGCGGGATCCGGTTTGGATTCGCGGTGCTGAAGCACTGCACTTCATCTGTTCTGAAGTTACAAGTCAAGGGAACTCGATTAAGGTATGTCGAAGTACTTTTGTTTATGGTGTATTCATTAACTGCGGCTTCAGAAAGTGTTTTCTTTTGAGCGCGTTCTCTAGCTTGCAAAGCGCGTGCCATGCTCTATTCTTTTTGGCACCATGGTTGTTGATTTTGTTATGCAGCACAGAGACCTCATATTCAATCGTATCGAGCGAAACGACAGTTCTACCGATGGCTTTTTGTTTTGTGTGTTTTGCAGGCCCTGGCAGGATTGCTTGAAAATAAAGGCCTGTCCTCACATGCCGCGGAGCGCTACAAGCATAGCGCTGGCCTTGCGCTAAGCGCGTGCTGACGGGATCGGTCACCAGCTTTGTATTGCACCGTCAAAACTGTTGCTCATGGCAGACGAAAAGTAGCTCGCGACACGTGAGCAGCGCTACATCAGCGCTTCGCTGCGTGTGAGAACCGGCATTAATGGAGACATTTATTCGATTGTACACTAGACTTTCGCGTTGATGGCAGGAGCTCGTGCCGTCATTTTGAAGCATAGTTTGAGCACGCACGCGCTGGGTCAGTAATTCGCAGCAAACGGTCTACTAAAAATCGAATATTGCGCTGGTCTGCTGTCAACAGATCGCATGTTGGATGTGAACCACTGTAGCACTTATGCAGCCTATTTGTTATTTTATTATGCGTGTGTTATATCTCATACTTTTTTCCAGCGATTGGGTATTTCACGCTGCCCTGTTACTAATAATTCAAATTCCTCGCAAACAGGCAAGAAGCTGCCGGTGAACCAATAAACGGTGCTGGGACCACGACCGGTTTTGACAGACGTCTCAGTGTCCAAGCCATCGTCGACGCAAGTGCACTCTTCGGAATTTGGCCTTATCGTGGATTCTACCGCCCAGGAACTTCGACTTCAGTCATCCTTAAATGCGATGTGTATCTACGAGGCAATAAAGCTACGTTTAACCTGAACTGCACCATTTCGTTTCGGAGATTTGTGGCTCAGGACCAAATGTAAAGGATAAACCTTTAGTCCCAGAGGTCTAAATCCAAGGGCGCAACGTTTAGACCCAGGGTCCAAGTGCAAGGGCCTAACAGTTGGTCCTCGGGGTTCAATTGAAACGGTGTAACAGTTAGTCCCAGGGGTCCAAGCGGAAGGGCCTAACAGTTCGTCCTCGGGGTTCAATTGAAACGGTGTAACAGTTGGTCCCAGGGGACCAAGTGCAAGGGCCTAACGGTTGGTCCTCGAGGTGCAATTGAAACGGTGTAACAGTTAGTCCCAACGGTGCTAGTGCGAGGGACTAACGTACGGGGCGCAACAGTTGCTCCCGTCACCGTTGCTCCCCTAGGGGACTAATGGTAGTGTCAGCGCATTTGGTCCCCCGAGGGACTAAGTCGCGCTCCCTTTTTTCTTAGAGTGTACATGACAGAAAAATCACATGCCGTCCCTTTGTGGACCAAACAGTGGAAAGGGAAGCGCGCCTCGTAGAGAGGAGGAGCGTCGTGAACAACAAGGGCGAGAGGGATGCGACATCACAAGGCGGAAGCCACGGCGCGCGCGACCCGGCGAGGCGAGAGGGAGGCGACGTCATGGGGTTGAAGCCCATGCGCGTGCGGATGCTGGGCGAGTGTGAACTTGCAGGAGTGCGGAGCGTGTATGCTTTGGTTTAAAAGCCACAAAATGGCGTGTGAACCAAGTACCAGCGCTGATCCAAGTAGGCGGCAAATGAACCCGTATTGCGAACGAAGGAAACGGGCTGCCGATACCGGTGAACAGCGAAAACAGCTTGTCAGCGGACGTCGCTGCAACGCGTGCAAGGCGGGTGAACGGCAACTCCCAAGGCCGGAAGAACTTAAAGGAAGATTCATTTGCGCAGCCTTGGGGAATGCGTTCGTAGTACCCTTGGGAAACGCTAACTCTGATCCCGTAACGAAGCCAAGAACAAGAAGCAAAAAATAGAGGAAGCAAATGAGAAAGTCAAAAGAGAAAGCCAAAAAAGAAAGCCAAAGTGAAGGGGTCAGGGTTAGCGTATCGGGAAAGGGGACAGTGCGGCGTTTCCCAAGGCTAATGCTCAAGCATTCCCTAAGGATCCACTAATGAATCTTTCTTTAATTTGTTTTGGTCATTGGTAGTGCCACCTACCGTAAAAGCCATATCGTTCAAATTAGGACACATATAATCAAAACCATAACAAAAAATATATATCGGGCGTTGTTTACATTTAGTCTTAAAAATAGCTTGGAAAATAAATAGCATATCGCTGAGCTTTTAGGGCAAGAATTTGACATGCCCGCATCCATCTCGTTTTAAAAAATAGAACATTTTTAACATAAAAAAAGAAACGGCGGGCTTGCCTCACTGAATCAATTCTGGGTTGTCAAATTCACCAGTGCCATGGCTGCAAACCAAATCAGCCTCGACGCAGCCTATGGAAGAGCAAAGTAGGCCTACTCGTCGCGTCCATTGATATGGAAATCGGCTGCCTCATTGCCTAGTCGGTAGGGGGGATGCTAATGGACGTTGCGATCGCCAGGCACAAGCCGAAGCCTTGAGCGCTTCGCCCGCCCCGTTGGCAGCGGACGCAGGACAAGGGCGAACTAGGCGCCCTTGTCAGGCGTTATTGCTAGTGTGCCTTCGTATACGCTTCGCTTAGGGCTGTCCTTTTTTCCCGTTGTCTTCTCCCATTTTCTCTCCAACTGCCGCCTCATTTTCCAGGCGTTTGTACCGAAACATAAGCTACGCTGAATTTACGTCACTCTGGAGACCGGCACTGCTGTGCGGTTGTTTTAGCTTCGTAACTCAAGCAGTAGCTCGGTAGTTCCGCGGGCGCGGTTCTGGTTGCCACGGTACTTCACGCTTTGTTTATTCTGCTGCGACGTATTTTGACGCTGAAAGCCGAATGTATAGCTTGGTTCCAACAAAACCTGAGTAATATTGGCATATCTGAATTTTCATTTCGTAAATCTAAGCTCTCGGCGATGTTTTGGATATTGGGCTTCTCTAACTATGCGCGCCCAAGCAAAAAAGAAAAAGAAAGAATCGCAACAAATGTTTTTGACATGCCTGTTTGCTTTCCAATTACGAATGGTAGGCATGAGTGCTAACTTGTCCGCTTTTGCGGCTGCATATTCATGTGCTCCTGGGTGATTTCAGAGAAGATCGACCAAAGGGTGGCTGGTCAACATTTTGAAATCAACTGATGTTTTTATATGCTATTGTCTAGTGACTGTTATAAACGAATCCAAACTTAGTTTTCACCAGAAAAAAATATTTGGGGACAGGAAAAATCGTAAGGCATGAAGAGGTGGACACTTGCATTAACGCGCACTGATGGAGGGGGCACGTTTGAGAGTGAATAACTAAAACGATAACGTTAGAAACCTTTAATAATTTTTGGACGCAAACTATGGGTACAGCTTGCTTGCAATATAAAATAATAATATTTATTTAAATTGTATTTATTTTTCTAAAAATTGCCAAACATGTCTGCTCGAACGACAAATGACAACATTTGGAGGCCTGTACGAGGGGCGTTCATAAAGTTCGTATCATTGTCACGAAGGAATAGAGATTGATCAATAAAATTTTAGTAGGAGCTGAGACTTTCGCTGCATGTTCGCCACCAAGCGTTATTCACTATTGCAAGCGATGGACCACATGCCGGAGGCCATTGTTTTAGAACTCCTCGTTTTGAGTGTTCAGGAATCGCACCATTTCAGCAATCACTTGGTCGTCGTCCTTGAAATGCATTCCTCTTGTTTCGCCACACTGGAAGCGTCAACGCCATTTAACCATAGTTTCATAAACTTGTGCGTTGTGCCAGAACAATGCTTTCAGATTTTAATGAATATCCTTGGCATTGCTTCCCCTCAAATGGAAAAAAATGAATCACTGCATGTGCTTGGCTCCGACGGGTGGTGCCATTTTGGTTTCGACTCCCTAGCGACGTTCCGCGCTACAATAGAACGCGATGTGTACACTGTGCGGAAACTAGAGGGACGAGCGCTCATGTTGATGACTGTTTTGTTCCGCTTTTTTTTAATTTTTTGTGCGGATAGTACGAACTTTATGAACGCCCCTCGTATCTCATGGAATAATTTAATTATTACTATATAATTTGCATATATTATTCTACTTATCTGTGGCTATTATTAAAAAAAAATAAGGTGTCTGAGTGATATGATAGTCAGGATATATTTAGGCAGACATGAGAAAAAAATCAAACAACGAAACGTTCCGATGCGAATTAAAAAAGAACACCACCTTCATTTTTTTTTTAATTTGGGTACCTTGTTATACTCAATTTCGGCATTCATTTCTATTAAAACATGTTGCATTATTTTATCGAGAAAGAAGAAACAACTCCCCAAAGTAGGGTCCTTTTTCAAAACCTACACTTAGCAGTGTCCGATACGAGAAGTGACTCCCAGTTCCAGTTTCATGAAAGTAACACACATCTTTTATATAGTTTTAGTCAGATGAGGCCATTCATAACTATAGAAATCGTTCACACTCTAAAATTGAGGAGAAACAACTGTGTACAAAGAACTATCATATTACGAACAAGTGATCCGAGAAAAGATTCTGCAGCTATCGGCCATCGGCCACTGAAAACTTTGTTTACTTTATTTTTCCACGGCACTATATGCTCCTCTCTCTTACGCTTTATCTCCATCTCTCTCTCATATATATTCCTGACTTATATCTAGAAGAAAAACATATTCAAGCATTCCCTTTCTGCGTGATAGTGTTCTGTGGCTAGCAAAAATCATTTCCTTGCGGAGATCACGATTATGGCGCAATAGTTGACGGAAGTAGCAGGCGACACTCGTCGCTAGTTCTGGCAAAACGGCCAATACAATCGTTTTTCGCATTTCCCCACTCGCTGTCAAGGATGAGGGGGTTAACTTCAACCAGCAAAATATGACTGCCGATGCCTGTTTACTGAGCAGTCGTGCCTGTCGCCATCCGACTCGCTGGCTTCGCGGGCGATAATATCAGGCACAAAGAGGCACACCAACAGAGAGCAGAACCCCCAAATACTCGAACCCCGCCTAAATACAATAGAACGGAAACACTGTCGCCATGTTAACCTAGGAAAGGTTAACATGGCGACAGTGTTTACATTTTAGGTAAGGAAAGGCGTGGCGCGTGGTATGAGCCGGATCCTTACACGAGGTGCAAGGTGAGCCCTGAGTACCGTTCTGCTGGCCTAGAGTACTTCACGAACGACGAGATACAATGTTCGCGCCAAGGTCTCAACCAGAAGGGCGTGATCTCTGTCATGCTCGACGGGGAGAAAACGTTCGTGCCAAAGCGCTTCCTGACACGCTCAATCCGAGAGGCCTTTCGTGTATACAAAGACAAGCATCCTGATTCTGTCGTTGGGCTAACGAAACTTTATTCCTTGCGCCCTAGATGGGTCAAATGTATTCCACACCAGGAAGTGTGCGTTTGTGTGCGCTGCGCCGATTATTAAATTTGTATGTCTGCTGTAGAGAACGTTACAGGCTCAACATTTAACACTGGTGAAAAGAACTCAGCATTTCTGTACGACCAACTAACGAGTCTGTGTCTTCAAGGAGGCTGTGATCACTGCCCAAAAGGCCAGTCTTTTACACTTGAGGAACTTCATATCTCGGAGGATAAAGAGATTGTGCTTACAATATTGAAGTCCGGCAACCTTGTTAAAAAAAAAAAAGAAACATTGGATTTTGAGACTTTTCTAAAAGTCATTCAAGTAACGGTTGAAAGTTGGATATTTTACAATCATGTCCGACAAACGCAAGATAAAGCGATCTACGATGAAAAGCAGCTCCATGCAACGCGGGAGGATTGTCTTTCATTTTGACTATGCTGAAAACTGGACCATCGTACTTCCTGGCAAAGTTAAAGCATACCACTGAAGAAAAAAAGTTACGATATTTACATTTGTAGTGACGACAAGAAAATCTACAAACAGGGTTGCTATCATCAGTCAGGACCTGTGTGACGACGTCGCTCTCACGTGCTTGGCTCTAGAAAAAGTGAAAGAGTGGGTTGAAGACAACGTTGCGGTATACTCGCACGTGACGTACGCAAGTGACGGGGCCGCCAGTCATTTTAAGAATCGCTACCAGCTTTACCAGTGTGCAGATAATGATTGCCCAGAAGCCAAGTGGTTATTTTCTGCACCTGGACATGAGAAAATGCATGCGACGGAGTTGGCGGACTCGTGACGCACCAGGCCACGCTGAACAACCTGAGAGAACGTTCAATAAACCCAATTCAGACGGCCAGGACAATGGTGAGCGTTCTATTTGTGAAACTGGGTGCATCTTGCGTATCTGGAGGAAAATAAACTTGATCGGAATCGTAAAAAAAATAAAAAATAGTGGCTGTCGGTGCGCGCCTTTCCTGGCATTGTCTTGGCACGCGTAGCGGCTGTGCAAGTCATCAACAGAAGGAACCTGTCACATATATGTAGCACGAACAGTCGGATTTGGTTAGAAGAAACTTTATTAAATGGGTACATCGAGGAAAGCCTTAGTGTAAAGTGCCGACTTTGATGCCCCAAGGACTGCTCATTTTGAATGCAGGGTTATCTCATTTATCACAGTTTTCTTCGCGGGGTATTTAACTAATTTTTTTACTTGGTGATAGCTTATAATCTTTATCTGATCACCATATGAGAATCTCGAAACGTTATCCTCGTGCAGAATAAATTATCTCGGCTTGCCACGATCCGTTCGTACATCGAGAGTACCGAAGCTCTTCCAGTCCGGCGTGGTGGCACCGCTCACCTGAATTGGCTTTGTCCCCAAAAATACATAACTAACCTAAACAGTTTTAGTATTCTATCTTTATATTAGTGTGTACAAGTAAGTTTCTTTCTTTTATTTTAAATATAAATTATATAAATTATAAACATAAATCACTAGACTCTAATATGATACCTCTTTGTACGCTGTGTGTAAAATGCTGCATGTAGTTTCTTCTCACTTTTAGTCTGTGACCAATTGCTCTAGTTGCCAGTGACCTCATCTGAATAAACATATATAAAATATGTGTGTAAGTTTCCCGAAACTGGAACTCAGAGTCACTTAACGTATAGGGTACTGCTAAGTGTAGGCCTTGAAAAATGACCCTACTTTGGGGAGTTGTTTCTTCTTTCTCAACAAAATAATGCAATAGAGTATAACTTGGTACCCAAATTAAAAGAAAATCGAAGGTGGTATTTTTTTTTTATTCGCATCGGAACTTTTCGTTGTTTGATTTTTTTCTCATGTTTGCCTAAATATATCCTGACTATCGTATCACTCAGGTACCTTATTTTTTTAAATATTAGCCATATATAAGTAGAATACTATCCGCAAATATATGATAATGATTAAATTATTTCATGAGACACAGGCCTCCGAATTTCGCAATTTGTCTTTCGAGCAGGCATGTTTGGCAATTTTTAGAAAAATAAAAATAATTTAAATAAATAATATTACTTTATATGACAAGCACGCTATATCAATAGTTTGCGTCTAAAAATTATTAAAATTCTCCTAACGTTATCGTTTTAGTTATTCACTCTCAAACAAGCCCCCTCCATCAGTGCGTGTTAATGCATGTGTCCACCTCTTCATGCCTTGCGATTTTTCCTGTCCCCAAATATTTTTTCTGGTCAAAACTAAGTTTGGATTCGTTTATACCAGACACTAGACAATAGCATATAAAAACATCAGTTGATTTAAAAATGTCGCCCAGCCACCCTTTGGTCAATCTTATCTGAAATCACCCTCCTCTGACCTATGGCTCGTACCCTTTCAAGGGGCTTTTGAAGGCACTACCTAGCCAAAACGGTATTGTTTCCTTAAGCAACATGCCGGACTGGAAGAGTTTGGATAATTATAGCAAAGACTTGCAAACACTGCTTTCTGGTTAAAAGCGCTTATCAGAAAAAGTGACACTAACGTAAGAAAAGCGAAAAGGTGATCCTACTTAATGCAAACTTCTGTGGTCTTTCGTGTTCTTTCTTCTGTCTGTCCCCAAGTTGTAGATATTATTATTTTAACCGAGTGCCACCTCTACGTGTCTAAGGATATGCGTCTTCCACTGACCAAGTAAATGACTGCAGAATATTGCTTATAAATCTGAACAAATAAACGAAACAGGCGTAACCTTTTCTTGTGCCCACAGTTTCAGGCTCAACCTTTTGATGTGCACTGACTTTCAAGCTCTCCAAAAATTTTTTTCTCAGTTTGTACTCCTTTATTAACAAAGCGTTCCTTGTAACATTAGCTCTAAGAAGTAATCAATCATTCAATCAATCAATCAATCGTATTTAATACGTCTTTTAAAACCGCTGTTAGGCCTAAATAGGTGTACACTCATTCTAGTGCAATAAAAACCAACCTTTTCACATAAACCTAGCACACATGATTAAGACATTATTTTAGCATTAAAAACGAAGAAGGAAATCAAGGTATATGTATTATCAGATTTATTATACGTGGGCTGAATCCTAAACAAATGAGTGTCACAATGCACATTGAAAATTATAAAAAGTACTCTGAACCTCGTTTGACTTGGGGAAACATAGAATAAAATATTACTAAGAACAAAAGGCGAGTCAACTGCAACACTAATCAGTTCGTAAAGAAACACCATGTCACAAATTAATCGCCATACGGAAAAAGTGATAGTGTTAAAGTTTTCAAAAGACGTGAATAATTGTAATAAAAGTCGTCCGATATAGCGTTCATACACCAGCCTGATTCTCCATCGCTGTACACATTCCAAGTTAAGCTTTTGATTTACAGCAATGGAATTCGAACGGATGACGATAGTTCCATCTTTGACAAGACTAACGAGCAATAACTGAAGAATATAAGAATACATATTGAATTGTCATGTAATACGTGAGATTGCGCCCAACAGACGTAGAGAATGATTTATGATTTTATCAATGTGAGCAGTGAAAACATGCTAGAATTAACCAACACTCCAAGATCGCGCACAACCGAAGACCTTGTTATGTCAGTGCTATTGAGTGCATAAGAATAAACAATATTTGTAGCCTTGCGCGATAGCGACACAAAATCTTTTCCTTTTATGGAATTTAAAAACAACATAATGTCTTTACACCAAATTTGTAGAGAACAAATGTAAAGCTGCACCTGCAGTTCGCTGACGTGCAAATATATGAAATAATTTATGGCATAGGCTGACTGAAGCACGTTTGAGTTTTCAATGCTAAAATCAATGTTATTTAGGAAGATGTAAAAAATAGCGATCAGAGATTCAACCCTTGGGGCACTCCGGATTTTAAAAGGTAAAGAAACGATCGCTGCCCAAGTTAAAATGCTGGCTTCGAACAACCACAGACATAGTGACCAAACGACCGTAGAGTATTCAGATCCACCCATTCCACATTAAACGCCGATCCCCAAATTTGTAAGATCTCAGAAAATACGCACTGTACATGTAAATGTGAAATTGATGACCGGAAAAGCGCCCATCCCCCAACTTTTTGCGATTATCTCCAAAGTTTGAGTGGGCGCTTGCCCGATATTTTATGGTAGTCGTTAAAGCCATAGGCAAGGACAAGATTAGATCACTTCGTTAACTATGAACTGGGATACACAAGGCGGAACGCTTTAGAACAATCCAAATAGATCACGTCGACTTGTCCTCGATACTCAACTACTGGCTTTGCGAACTCAATGAAAGTCAAACCACAAGTTCATGCTGAGCGACAAGGACAAAATACATGCTGGTTAGGACTGAGCATAGGCGTAATATAAAAACTTAGTGCTTAAAATAGATTTTTTAAAGATTTTATGGAAGGCAGAAAGTAGAACTATAGGTCTGTAATTGTACACACTTATGGTGCTTCCAATCTTATATACTGGCACACTCACAGCATTATTCCATAGTGAAAAAAGTATAAGGTTTCAGAAATCTGTTAAATAGATAATACCACAAGAACCAAAATGTCGCAGTACCCTTTACTCGGAAGGCAGGAATTCCACCTTCCCTCGCATGATTTTGTTTAGGTAGTTTTTTATTGCTGAGTCGACGTCCTAATATGTTAATTAGGTGTCGGCATACGGCGACACGCGTCTGAACACAAGGGTGTATTACATTTAATGTTAGGGTTTCCTATGGAAGAGAAATATTCAACAAAACGATTGCAGAAGTCGAGGGAGTATTAGGTGTTCCCTATAGGGGTTCTTATTGCAATGGCCTCGGATCTACTGGAAGACCTACTGTATGGAACATATTCCCAAAGTCATTCTTGACAGCGCTAGAGATGGGACTCAATAAAATCCTGAAACTGAAGTTTATTAATTTTTGTACCTACTCTACCGGAGAGTCATGCTGTTCAAATAAAAATCTCCAGTTTTACAAGCCGGAAAGTTTACATCTTTTGTAGTAACGGGATTTTATTCCATAGCCCATCGACGTTCACGGGAAAACAACCATGGAAATTTGTCTCAATTAGGTTTCTTGACAGAAATTAAGTACTTCATGGCGGGTCTACCAATATTGGTAAAAAAACAAAAACAAAGGCCAGATAAACATTATTACATTATAGCTCTTTGTATTACCTAGTGTTGTTAAAATAAGTGTATATTCTATAAGGGTCGCCGCTAGGAAAATCACAAACAGGATGCAGCACACTTAAACGTCTAAAAAAGTGAAGTGAAACCATTGCTGAGAAAGAGCGATGCAACATATGCAGACGGAGAACAGGGCAATTGATAGCTCCCTCTGTAAGCGCATCGAATGTTGGTCATACACACTAAGTTTATATTTCTTGCAGCATTTACAACACGGCTAATTTCGTGAAGACGGTTGAAATTAAAAAAAAAAACCAAGTAAGCTCCCTCACACTGACCTTTCATTTCGGCTCTACAGATATTTAAATCCCAGCCGATGCTAGGTGAATTAAATAACAAAATATTAAAACACTGTAAACTGAGATAACAATTAGACCGGAAACGTGACGTAAAGATTGAATAAATATAAAAAGGTGAAAGCAAGGTGGAAAGCAATAATTACCGATGTGCAAATTGCGTCCGTTATTGATGAGAATTTCGATCCAAACACATCCATTACTCTTAGGATTCGACCGTCGAAGAAACGTCGAGAAGGAGTATCGCACTGCCGCAAGTACGCCTCCAATCAGAGTACAAGAAGAACCTGTATAATCATGGTCACATCGAAAACCCTGATATTTGTTGCTATAGTATTCAACATTTGAGATAGAGCAGGTGTGCCAAGTTTCGGTGATACAAAGAACGTAACATTCAGAAACCAAAACTGATTAAAAAAATATTCCGACTTACACCCCTGTGAGACAGACTCATTTAGTATTAGAATGCAATTAATGCAAAGATAGAAGAGAGCTGGACAAGAATGAGAATGAAGAATAAGCTGAGTTTCGAGATTTGTGTTTGTCCGTTCTCCCCCTTGTTCCCCTTCTCCAGGGATTATTATCGTGATATAGTGCCACTTCAAGCGAGTCGCGTATGTCACTTCAAAGGCTTTCGGTCTACACGGCAAGATCTAGTGTCCCTCGGAAATGATGTCAATGCCGATGGTTTAAAGAAAGAGCCCTCAAATTAATAAAAAGTACTCGCAGATTTCTCAATAGTCTTTTTGTATCCTTGTTAGAAATATGTTACTAAACATTGTTGCGTTCATTAGACAACCTTTACGCCAATTCGATGAATATATTGAGCCATCACTGACCGGGACAAGTACGTTGCAGATTTCCAATCTAAACGACAGAAGCTACAGCCACAGGTGGAACGCAACGGAGCGACGGAGGCACGGAGCTGAGTGAGCGACGAAGCACGTTACCGACGCTACACTTAGCGTCCAACGCAGCCTCATGGAGGAACCTGTGGAGCTGACGGGATATTTCGAACAATCGAAGTCCGTAGTGGGAGCATTGTTGTGTGTGCGAGCCTTGCGCTTCTAGAATGAGAGGCAGCTGGAGCTTGAAGCCGAGGAAAGCAAGCAATCACCAGCGACCTCGGGCAGCGGATGCAAGCCAACACGTTCGTGACAGCCGCTCTCATGGCTTACAGCCTGCCTGCGATCCGCTGTGAAGTGTGGGCCTTCCAGACAAATGCATGACGATTCAAGGACACATTGCTCCATTTGGCCGAGTTTCACTTTAAGTAGGCTTTTCGCGTCTATCCCGCCACCTAAGGTATCCTCGCGAAATTGTTGAGGTGCCTGGAAGGCGAGAGCACCAGCACGAGGGACCCTATTTCGCTTGAGAGGCGAATTGGCGTTGGCCTATACCGGTTGTGCTCGAGAGCCAAAGACCGTACCATCACGCACCTGTTTCGAATAAGGCGCTCAATCGTCAACATCATATATAAAGAGTTATGCAACGCTGCGATCGAGGAGCTACACACTAAAAATTTCAACACCCATGTTCGTGTTAAAAGGGTGTTTTTCCGAGCTCACACGCTTCCTACACCATTTTTACATGATTTTTGAACATTCGAGGGTGTACGGAAAGGCCTACACCCTTCGTACATCCTTTTTACACCCCGCGGGTACCGAAATCGTGTTAAGAGGGTGTTGCGGTGGTACACCCATGATTTCGGAGTCGTCAAACTCGAAAACCACCAAATTGCAGACATACGCTCAACCCAACGAGCTTTTTGGCTCAGACAGCACAAGTCAAGAGGTTGACCGCTCAATTTGGCGGATTTCGCAAGTTCAAGCAAGCACAATGGGCAGCTGATATCCAATCCAAGCCAACGCTCAAGTTGTTTTCAGGCCAGATGAATGCGGGCGTCGTGTACAAGCCTTTTGGTTGTTTACGTGCGAGCGACCGCAAAAATAGCATCGGTTACTCACGCACTTCTGCCCAAAATGGTGAGACCACATCGGCTCTCTTATGATATATTCCGTCTCATCCTGAGATGCACTAATGCGAAGGCTAGACGGGCGAGACGGTACGGGCTCGCAGCTTTGCTGTGGGCCCGTACTGAAACGTACGTGGTTGTCCTGTGCTTGTCCTCCGCGTTTTATTCTTTCGATTTTAAGTATTCATTTTCAACTCGCTCGTTTCTACCAGTGCCAGTAGATACTCAAGCTGCACGAGGTTCGTGCAGTGGGACTATAGCGATGCTATGAGCTAGTGCTCTAGCCTTGGCTTTACTGCATGTTGGGGTGGGGTTGCGGGCAAGTCTGTTCACGGCGGGCTCTCGTGCTCTTTTGATTGGAGGAGAAGGGGCGTGTGAAAAATTGGCAAACGGAACATGGTTAGCGACAACGCAAATACAGGCTCGAAGAAATTAAGAACGTTTAAGTGCAATAGCCCCAGACGTTGTAGTTGAGCAATTGGAGAATCATTGGAAGACGTCTTTAGAGGGTCCGGCTTGTCCCCCGACACCAGTATTGAAGGCTACTAGAATATTGGTTCAGGCTAAGCCTTCTGTCTTTCAATCAATAAACACTCCGGCCGTTCCACCTGACCATGCCCGACTTAGGCTAGTCATACAATTATTGTCATTGTCACAAAAAGGGTATCACTCGAGAAATAAAACATACATCTCAAAATAACATTTTGAAGTGTTTGAAGCACCAGAAACAACTATTTACATCTTTCTAAGCACTACACGCTCAAAACAAGCCATGACGAGGATTTATTACATGTTTGTTCATCTTTTTCTTCACAAACAGTGGCTCATTCTGGAAGTGATGAAGGTTGGTCAGAACAACACATTCTGTAGTCACATTCACAGTGTACAAATGAAAGTGTTCATCAAACTCAATGGTGTCGAGCACATAGGCCAGAACCACAATTCTTCTGTTTACACAGAACAGTTCACAGACTTGCACAAACTGTGGGTGATCATCTTCACTTACACTTTGGACGATTGCACAGCCTTCTGAGTAGACAAAACCGTCGATGGCAAGGGACTTCAAGACAACAACATTGTCCCTTGCTAGGCCACAATCGACGATGTGCGATCTGACCATCTCTGGCAGATGCTCAAACAAGATGGGCCTACAGCCTGTAGTCACAATATTTTCACTGCTTACTTGTGTGGCAATGTAAGTTTCCAAGTACTGGTGTCTTAATGCCAATGTACGAGCAATGTTTTTGAAGTTCCGCACCTTGCGGGCAACATCCTTAAAGTATTGGTGCTTCGACTCGAAGCGCATCGCCCACAGGTTAATAAGGGGACCATACTTCAGAATGTATGAGGGGTAATGTGTTAGGTAGTGCAACTTGCATGGGACGGAAGCAGCTGGAAACAGCGTTTGAAAATCAAGGCATAAAAAATGAATGAGCCGCTGAAGGTAAGGCACATGTTTCGTGGGGACTTTGCGGCTCATGACAATGTCGACAATCTTTCTGAGTAACACATACAGTTTCCAAACCTCATTATCACATGGAACGTGCTCTCCAACATACATAGAAAAATGTCTAAAGAAACAGAAGACCTGAGAAGCGCTCCCCCTGATGTTGGACTTTCCCTTTAAGTACTCATTTGATATTTGCTCAGGCTTGTTTTTGGCATCACATGGGGCATAGTTAAAGTTCAAAATGCACAGGTTCAATGTTTTGAGGGTGAAGAAGCCACTAACGATCAAGTGGGAGATCACGTGTCTCATTATGAACGGTATGACACCTTCATGAATGTCATGCATGACATCTGGCGGGAAGTGCTCTGTGGCCTCGAAGCCACAGAAGGTCAGGGCACATGGCTCTCGCACTCCATAGAGGGAACTAGTCAATACCCCAGACCTCAGCATGTCGATGTGATGTTTGTGTCCTGCCGGAGTTCGTTGCGCAAAATCTGACTCCAGATGCTTGTACGAAATTTCATTGCGGAGGGCCAGGCAAAATCTACAGATTCGCCCATGGTTGAAACTGCATGTAAACCCTCCCAGCCTATGACTGGAGAGGTTGTCTCCAGTCACTGCAATCACGGAGCCATAGAGCACCTCTCCATTCACAGTGATGCCTGTTTTCTCAAGCTCTGCAATGTCCTTTACAAGTGGATCAAAGATCTTTTTTAGACCATACGTAGCTACAAACTTATCCTTCACCAGCAGTGCAAGGTGTATCCCTGACAAGCGAGATCTTAACTTTTGGGGCAAGTTTAAGATCGAAAAATAAACAGCCATCAATTTGTGTTTGCCTCTTTTGCTCCCTAGAGGATTGCAAACCTCAAACTCATCACTATACAGTTGTATGCAGAGTTTCTTTCGGTCACCATGAAAATATGTATGATCATGGTGGGCGGTGCCGTCAAAGACACTGGAGAGGTAACCATCCTCTGCAAGCTGGTTGTGGATGTCGCTCCACACATAGGGGTTTTCCAGTATGCACTCCAACATTCTGCACAAAGGAACATGCTGAAAAGTGTCAGCTTTCCCATTTACATCTGTTCCTAGAGATACAGTTTCTGGCTCCACATATGGAAAGCACGCTTTCCAGTAGCCATTTCGGCCACTGGTAGTTCGAAGGTTTTCTAACTTGTTCGACCACTGCAGCTTTGGCTGCTGTTGCAGATCTGATGTTGGTTCACAATGCTCAGCAAACAGTTCGAGATAGCTAAGAATGTCATTAGCTATTTCATCTAACGTAGACTCTGGAAGCCGTCTTCCCTCCTTCCATTTCAGGAACATGAGCGCAAGTGGCTTCACAGGATCCCCATCTTCCACGTCTTGGTCATTGGAAACACTGCCTTCCGCTTCTGCCAGAGGCGGGTTTAAATCATTCCTGGCATGTTGCGGCTCATCACGACTCTTAGTCACACCGTTTTCATGCAACATGGCGGCATGCTTGCATCCAACATGTTTTCTGTACGACACATAAAGAGAAAACGTTTTCATGCAACCTTGTAGTCCGCACGTCCAGTTTCCTTCATGGCCATGGCTAGCTCGAAAATGACGAAACAATGAACTCAGGTTGAATGCCCTCCACTTGCACTTGGGGCAGGAGAAATACCGGACACCAGGCATCTGCAGCGGACAGAGTTGATATTAAAACAACACATGGTGTAGGAAAGGAGAAAGAAGAGCCAGGGAGGAGAGGACGGAGGGAAGTGGCAGAGCAGGAAGCGTGTAATCTTGCCCCTCCTCCCCCTCCTCCTTTTCCTGGGTATTTTCTGCACGAGGGAAGGCTCCAGTTTCAAAGAGAGGTGGGAAATCAGAGGTGATTTAAAAAACTCTTACATAACCCAGTTGAAAATTCCCATTAAGTTCCAATTGTAATTTTCTTATTGGTACCAATCGGGTTTTCGGACAACCAACTGCCATTTGGAACTGATTCAGGTTCCAACTGGAAAAATAATTCCAATTGGTGAGACACACCGGCCAGTGTGCTTCCAGTTGGAACCCACTAAAATCTATTGGTTCCAGTTAAAACCAGCTAGAATTCCAATTGAATTTAATGGAAATTTTTAGCTGGGAAGGGAAAAAAAAAAGTTATGACTAAATGTGCAACTTGCCACCAATTTTTTGTAATTCATGAGGTCCTCTGATACTCTAGAAATATTATTTTCGTCCAGCTGGATCTTCAGTCATCAGCAGGAGGCACAAGCCAGTCGTTTGTATGGAAATATGTAATCAGATAAGATTTTGCATGAAATTAACTCAGACAAGATTTTGCAAGTAACTAACTTGTAAAACGAACAGCCTTTTATAACTTCAGCTAAAAGGCTAAAAATCAGTCCTGTCATGCAAATAAAGTAAGACAAACATAATCAACGAAAAGTAATACAAACATTAAGAAAAAACAAACGACAATTCGAACAGAGGCTTATTGTCCAGCAAATGTACAATAACGAAAAAAATGACCGGATATGTCCGATATTTAAAGTACTTACGGTGTCGGGTCAGACTGATAAGCTGCTTGTGGTTTCAGTAGATTTCCCGAGCATTAACCTCACGGGTGATGAAAAAAACTGCTCTGTAATGGGCGATATGTGGCAAGATAACCAGGCGCTCAGCAAACTCGGGTGGCGAGCGTCTAAAATCCCGCCAAAATATTTTTTTTTTTTTTTCTTTAAGATGGGTTTAATGCAAATACCAAAAATGTCTACTTCTTTTTTTTAATTCCATGTTTACGTGAGTTTGCATTATTTGTAGAAGCTACCAAACTGAACTGGACCATCTTAAGCAAGAAAAGTCAGACAGTTGTTTTTCTTTTTCGGTCGGGTCATTGATCTGCACTGGCTCTCGCATTTATTTGTGATGAAGAGCATCCTTAGATCAATCCAATCCACAAACACACGTGGTCTGCGGCATTCGTTGCTTCCTTGATACAACGTAACTTTGCCGACTGAGTTTCGTGCGAAGATGGCAGGCACAATGTGTCTGGTTTGGATTCCTCACGCGGATGTGAAGAGGAAGTGCCAGCTGGAGTCGCCAACGCTTCGTGGCTTGATGGACGCTATAGGGGCTTGCTCCGTTCTGAGCTGCCATGTGAAGCTCGATGTGGACCGATTCCAAGTAAGTCGCTTTGCTTCAGAGTCTTCAGACACTAGCAGTGATGATTCATGGGTCGCAAATCGACATTATTTATATTGAACCGTGTGCGCATCGGTTCAGCGTGGCTTTACCGTTGTAAACCGGAGCGCGCGCGTCAAGCTTCACCGCTTTGCACCGGTGCGCTCGGAGAAGACGCTGAGGTTTTGGGGAGGGCACTTGATACCTCCTTTGCTTATTTTCAAACCTCGCGGGTGAGCGGTTATTGTAAAGACGGGCGCATGCTTGGTGTTTTATCTGTCGCCACCGAAGCCCCCCCCTCCCTTCCTCCCTCCTTCCCTCCCTCTCTCGACCACGTGGTCTGGGGCCTGTGTTTGTATTCATTTTGCTGTTTGGGAGCTCTCTATCCAATAGTTTTCGTGATTACCAGATTTCGGCTTGAGCTAAATGTCAGACTCAAATTTTAATAGAACCAAGTGGGTCGAGTGATGTGTCGTGGTTAAGTGCAGGAAAAGGGCCTGCTTGGGCATCTAAGCCATTTTTGTGCCTGCTCGATATTGGTCCTGGTAATTTTTTGGCAGATTTGTCCTGGCAACTAAGCTGAGCTCATATGGGTCGTGTTTACTATCAAAGGGCTCGTCTCATTGAGCTGTAATCAAATATAGAAGTGCCAGAAACTTATCTTGAGACACCCTATTTAATTAGAGCAGTCTTGAGTTTAATAATTGGTAAATATGCGGAGGGCAAGTTCGTCTGCTTCTTGCGCAGGGGGTAGCGGTGACGTCAGAATGCCGAGCCCTGATTGGCTGATCGTGACCCCTATCTGAGCGTCGTCTGCCCCTTTGCACATCGTCTGCTCACAACGTCGTCTGCGTCTGCCTTACCTCTCCTGCGACTTTCGGATGTGCAGAGGCCACATTCACGAAATGATCTTACGCCAAAAAAGTGCGTAAGACAAAATGTAAGAACAAATTCGTATTCACGAAACGAAATTATCGTAAGTTTTGCGCAGGTTACGACGGAATCCTACGACAGCTCCGAAGCTGTCTTACGCACTTCTTACGACCAAATCAGCATGGCCGACAGCGTCGCCCAGTTACTTGGTCGCGACGACCAACGGACATTTATTTTTGTACGTGCTCTTCTCACGCGTCCCGACTGCAAGCAGCAAGAAAAAAGTAAAAAATACTTGAAATAAATCACGACGAACAAGAACGCTGGATCCACAAACACCCAGGAAATGCTCCAACGGCCACGATTCCACGGACCCCGACCAAGCGAGCTCGGCAGATAGGCCTAGCAGGCACTCCGACTCACGCGCAGCGGTGCTCCGACGGTCGTTGGCCAAGATCGTCTGCCCACGACCGGCTGGCGTGCTGAATGGAATATGCCCGCGCGACCCTTGTGAACCCTTCCCGTATTATACTTTGATCGCTGACCTCAATTTTAGTTTAAGAGGTCAATCTCTTCCTCTTGTCATCTCCTTGTTTTCCGAAGCAGCGGTGACTCTCGCCGGTGAAAGAGCGGTGAATCTCCGACAGACGCAGGAAAGGTAAAGCAGCCATCGCTTTGACTAGCGGACGTAAAGCAGACGACGTTAACCGCGCCAACCCGCCGACACCGTTAAAGAGTGAGGAGTCTCGTCGCACACGCAAGGAGGGAAAAAGTATTTGGGAGGGAACTTGCGGACACTCTCGGTTCTTAGAAAACAAACCTCGGCGCCTCGGGACACCTCGCCAGTGAGTCCTTGACTTCTCTTCTTGATGCGCGTCTGCTAGTTGTTAGACAAAAACAACGTACCACTCGAGTTATTTCGTCTGCCCTCTCTGAAAGGCGGAGTCGTGCTCGCTCGTAAAGACCTGCACTTCCGAAAGTCGCAGAAAAGGTAAGACAGAGGCAGACGAAGTTGCGAGCAGACGACGTTGCAAAGGAGCAGACAGCGCTCAGATAGGGGGTCGCGATCAGCCAATCAGGGCTCGGCGTTCTGACGTCACTGCTACCTCCTTTCTCATGCGCAGAAGACGAAAATGAGCCCACTTGTGAGGCGTATAGCTAGGCTCCTAGGCTGAGTGGCATAGCCAAGGGGAAACTTATGCGGGAGGGCGAGCAATAAGCTGGAGACGCGAATAACATGCAGATGCATTTTGCCCCCCGCCCCCCCACCCCCCCCCCCCAAAAAAAAAAAAGAAAAAGAATTCTGGATACAGCACTGGCCTAGGCTTATGGGTTTCTGATCTCTATAATCAGTAGAGCCTTGCCCAGCATTTTTAGTGCCGTTCCTTGCGCTTATGTTCAGCTTGTATTAAAAGTGCTTTCCTTGTTGACCAAACCATGTGCCTCTTAAGACATGACTGCATATTCCTTTTGTGCAGGTACTGGACAAGGACTTCAATGATTATTTGGATTTGTCGGATGAGGATTTTATTCCACACATGTCATCTATACGTGTCCTCCAGCCAGGAGCTGCAGCCAATCCCGTGATGGTTGCTGTATGAAATATTTTTAGTACTTACATAGTTGCCGGAACTCAAAATTTGAAAAACAATGTTGTAAAACTTTTATAAACATTTCTATATCCTGAAATCACATTTAGTGTAGGAAATAACTTTTTTTTTTTATCTGGAGCCAGCTCACATGAAAAGCTCTGCAGCATGCCTTAAGGCAATTAATTGATATTCTGTCCAACTGCAAGTATCAAGAAAGTGAAAGAGTGTGTGTTGGAGGATGTGTTTCCTGTATAGTTGAACCCGTATTCCTCTTTGTATTTCATTTTAACAGCATCACACACGAATCCTTGAAAAAGTGCTTCCTTTTATTTCTATTTCTTTTTTACATTATTTGAAGTGCTGATTGCCGCTGCTATTCTGTGCCATAGTTATCTGGATTCTTTTTCTTAATTTATTTCTAGTTCAATGAAAGACAAGCTACTAATCAGTATCAGAAAAAAAAAGTGTGGTGTCATCACCATTTTGTTGATAAGCTTGGACTTCATAGTATTTACTCTAATAATCTGAGTGCTTGCATACCGGTCCTTTGTAGCCAGCTAAGTTATTTTGTCTTCGCTGTTCTATTATAGGAGGTGCAGCCAGTAAGTGAGGATCAGTGCCAAGCATTGTCTTCTGGTGGTGATGATATTGGCATCATCTCTGGCCTTGAAATGTAAGAACACAAGGCTCTCAAGTTTTACTATGAATAACATGCTGTAAATGTATACAACCTGTATTCCTTTGCATAATTCAGTAACAAGGCTGAAGATCAGCTATGTTACCTTTCTCTCAGTTACGAAATGTGCAGGTCCGCCTTGACTGATGCTGATGGGCAATCATTTAGTTTGCCAAGTTTTGGAGCACTTCATGAAGTGCTCATGAAAAAGGAACCCGTGGGTTCAACTGTAGCGAACAAGGTCGTCGACATCTTGTATCAAGCGATGATGAAACTGAGCATGTAAGTCAGAGCCTAGCTTATATCTCTCTTGACAGTGCATTCAAAGTGTTTCATACTGTGATAGCTATAGGTCTGATTTGGACCGCAATCCCACCAAATAAAAGTAGAAAGCAGGCAAAAAGGAAAGGAAGAGAAAGGAATAAATGCATAAATAGTCCTTTCTCTTAAAAAAGTGAGAAGGCAAGTGCCTTCCTTTGGCTACGCTTTGACAGGCCTGTGTTCTCGGGTGATACGGCCTTAGGTAAGCAGCACCGTATAGTTGAATGTATGACAAACGTTATTGCTTGCATGACTGTGTTGTGATAAGCCGAGTACCAACGAGGCAAAAATAGAGCTTCTGGAATGCCTCAAAGTGGCGTGCCGCATTTCACCGAGAGTCTTGGCTTTCTCCAGGGCCTGAAGAACGCCCTGAAGAAGCCAAGACTCTTGGTGACATGTCAGCACGCCGCTATGAGGCATACCGGAAGCTCTATTTTCCCGTTTTTCCTGCCAACATCGACCCTGCTCCTGTTTTGTTAGCACCGAGGTTGCATGTGCAACCAAAGCAGCAGTCCCTTCACATATGTATAGGACCCAGAAATGCTGAATGGACACTGCACACTTGTTATTTTCTGGAAGATGTAAAACATGGCATAGATTACGAGGCTTAATCATTCGTTTTCGTGGCCCTGTCTGCTATATGTCTGTACAGTCAGAAGGTGAAGTTAAAGTAACATGTTTTTTTTTTCATACTCACTGTTTTGACTTCTTTGGAAACAATATATTAATTTACCAAAATAGGCAAAACTAGCTGCCATTCTGCAGAAAGAGTCACATTTCATTGCCGTAAAATGGTGGTTGCCAGATTCACTAAATCCATATGGCATTTATTCCAGGCATTCTGATATATGTTTTCCTTGTGCCGTTCTGATGAAGTAGGTAGTTTTGTTTTCTTTGATCTTTGTAAACTAATATCAACCCTGGTTCTTTTTTTTTTTGTTTCTTGACCAGCTACCCCTCGAAGAAGTTTTACTTCAAGGCGGTGAACCTACTGCTGATGCAGTACCCGGAACTCAGTGACGTGACTGGGAGTGGCTATGTAAGTGCTGGATAAAGGGGCTGTGCAACAATTTGAAGGTCAAACAGTAGTGGAGAATGATAATTTTGGGGGGATAACTTTGGTATGACGAGAAGAAAACAAGTAGTATTTTCTTGGAAGGTCGTAATTCTGCTGAGAAATCACGAAAAAATATTCTCCACTTTTGCAGCCGCATGTGTGTCTCTTTCTCTGCCACGGAAACTACAGCATGATGTTGCCATGGCGAGGTTTGCGTTCATTTCCCTGTATACTTCCCTGTACACTTCTACCCTGTATACTTCTACCGTAGAAGCTTTGCACTCTTCAAGAGGATCCTCATTGAAACGTCACTATGCACATGACTCTAGAGTTTAGAGCGGTTGAGAGGTGCCACGCTCTTAAACATTTTTAATTTTTTTTAAATACAAAAATTCACATATACACAAAAATTGTTTTCTGTTGTCTTTTCTAGGTGGGACAAATGTTATGTCCCACAATTATTTGGCTGAAGCCCGAAAGTTGTTCCACAGTGCCTTTAACAATGTGGTATTGCATTAGAAATACAGATATTTCAATGGTAGCAAACAATTTTTATTTCTTAACAGGAATCGTGGACCATTTCATTGCGCAACAAATTTAGAAACGAGCGACGCAAGGTGACTGGAAATGCAGTTGTTGATGACTACAGGCTCAAATATGGAGCGCAATCACGGAAAAGGACGGCAGTCGAAGATTGCACAGGTGCAGACGTGACCACAGAGAGACCACAAAAGCGTTTGGTAAGTTCTCTTTATTAGCTATTCTGTACGCTTTTAGGTCAAGCATGGTATTTTGAATTGCATATGGCAAACTGCTGCACCTGTTTTTCCCAGTGCACCGAAGTCATGAAATTTGGCATGCTTTACATTTATGGCACTGCACACGTGAGGAGTATGAACCATACGGAAGTGAACATGTTCAACCAGGTGGTTATAGTAATGCCATCAAATTAGTATTGTTATTAACAAACGAGGCTGCATGAATGGAGTTCTGCTGATTTCGCACCAGAAGCCTTACGTCGTTTCTGCTGCTTCGTCCACTTCGGTGCCGCGACGGACTTAACAGCGCAAGCGCAACCTGCCCGCAACAGAGGAGATAAGCGGCGTGTTCCCCAGCGGCGGTCATTTGGCAGCGGCGGCAGCATTCGGTGCACATCTCTAATCTGTGCACTACGCCTTCGTCTTTCCCCCCCAGGTTTGGTATTAACCACATTCTACAACTTTCAAATAACTTATATTGCTGCTGCTGCTGCCGCTGCCACTGACGTTGCTGTTATACTGAATTTTCGTGCCTTGTAAGCGTGGGCTATGGCTAACACCTGTTTCACGTGTCAGTTGCCCGGCCTCGAAGAGGGAGAGGAGGGATTGGTAGACTGTACCGGGTGTCGCCACAGCTATCATTTCGGCAAATGTGCTGGAGTAACTAGAAATCCTTTTCGGGTAAAACTGAGGCCTCGAAGAAAACGTGGAAGTGTCCAACGTGCAGGAGCAACGCATCGCGCGCTAGTTGCAGTGACGATAAACAGCCCGAACTGGATGTAAAAACTCTTCTTACATCTATTAACCAGAAGCTGGACACGCTACCTTCTCTAACAGAAAAAGTAGACAGCCTGGAGCGGTCCGTACAGTATATGTCAAAAAGGTTCGATGAATTTGAAAAGGAGATGAAACTTCAGAAGACAGAAATCAAAGACCTAAGTAAGAGAGTGAGGCAAATGGAGGAGAAAGAGGAACTGAACAGAGTGGTACAGGAGCAGCTCCAGCAGGAGGTGAACGACCTCGAATTTCGGAGCAGGCGTTTAAACCTGGAGATACATGGCATACCTGCAGTGCAGGGTGAAAACCTGCTTACCTCACTCAATTGGCTGGCTGACAAGCTTGAAGTGCCTCACCTGACGGAGTCTGATGTAACATCTGTTCATAGGCTGCCTGCGAAGCAGGGACATGTACCTGGAATAATCGTTCGTTTCACGAGGCAACAGAACAGGGACGAGTGGTTGAAGGGAAAAAACAAACTAAAGGGCAGTACCCCGCGTGTTTTCATCCAGGAGAACCTGACCAGGTACAATAGGGAACTGCTTCGAGCGACGAAAGATCAGGCCAAGGAAAAAAACTATGCCTTTACATGGTACACGAACGGGAAAGTTCTGGTTCGGAGGACCGAAGGCGCACGTGCTATTCATATTAAGAGCAGGGATGACCTCAACCAACTGTAGAAAACGTCATCGCTAGTATTGCCTTTAAAAAATTCAACATAATATGAGCCAACAGTTCTATTATTTGCCGAATGATGTAAATCGGCTTGTGTGTCAGCTCCCACCTACTTTACTAAAATGTATTCATTTAAATACTAGGTCTGTAAGAAACAAAATGTCTTGTTTAGAAGAATTTTTTATGGAGTTTTCTTTTCAATTCTCTGTAATTATGTTAACTGAGACGTGGAGTACAACTGACTATGATGTTTTCAGGTTACCAAATTATAACACTTACTATTTAAACCGATCTAGCAGCCGAGGTGGTGGAATTGCGTTGTTGGTCAATGATAACACTTCATGCTATATACTTGATCGTTATACTGTAATTACACCTGACTATGAAATGCTTTCGCTCTGTGTAGACAAGACAGTGTTCTCTGTGTGTTATCGGCCGCCAAATGGAGATATTAATACGTTTTTAAAATTCTATGATGAATTCCTAGATTTTGTCGCTGACAATAAAAATACTTTGATTGCAGGAGGAGACTTCAATATCGATATGAGTAATAATAGCCAAACCGCCAGAGATTTTGACACTGTAATACTTTCAAGTGGGTTTGTTAATGTGATTAAAGTACCGACTAGGGTCACGACGGAATGCCAATCTACACTTGATCTTTTTATTACAAACTGTTTACAGTCAAGTATTGTGGCGGGAGCTATATCATGTTGTATTAGCGATCATCTACCTATTTTTCTTTGCGTAGAAAGGAGTGAAATCGTAGCAAAGAAAACCCATAAGATCTTTTACCAAAATATAACAGAGTCGTCCCTTAATGCATTCCAAAACGCACTGCTGCACTCGAATTACAGCAACATACACAATTCAAAGGATGCGAATGAGGCCTATAACTCGTTCATTAACATTTTTAAACGTTTATATTCTATTCACTTCCCTATAAAAGTGCGCCGACAACCCCGAAAGGTACGCAAGCCGTGGATTACGCCAGAATTGCGCCAAGAAATGAAAATAAGGGACCAACTATATAACAAATTTTTAAATACTCGTAATCCCGATGATTTGACTACTTTTAAGCAGTATCGAAACAAAGTAACAAAGAAGCTGCGATCTGCTCGGTCTGAGTTCCATTTATCATTTTTAAGCGATAAGAACGGTCGACATGACGTGTTATGGTCTAGATTAAATACACTCCTACATCGCGGTCATCCACATAACCCTCCTCTAAAACTACGAGTTAACGGTGAAGAACTGTCTGGTGCTAAATTAGCTGACGCGTTTAACAATTTTTTTACAAACATGGGAGGCGGCGGTGTCTCGCCTGATACTTGGAGAGATTATCTTTGTAATCGAAATGATAAAACCATGTTTCTGAAACCAGTCATTGCGCAGGAGGTGATATCAATAATCAAAAACATAAATAACAGCAGTAGTTGTGACATTGATGGATTTCAGATACGACCCGTGAAGCACGTAGCTGATATTATTGCGCCTATTCTTACTCATATTTTTAATCTATGTTTTGTTGATGCAGTTTTTCCAGTGAATATGCAAGTTGCGAGAGTTACGGTTCTCTTTAAAAAGGGTGATCGAAACAATTTAGGAAATTATAGGCCAGTTTCTATTTTACCTGTTTTTTCAAAGATATTTGAAAAACTCTTGCATTCAAGGCTCTCAAACTTTATAGATAAATGCAACTTGTTAACTTCTCAACAATTTGGTTTTCGTAAAAACAAATCAACGGAATTGGCGTTACTCGAACAAAAAGAATATATTCTTACACAATTTGAAAACAAAGCGATTGTAGCTGGTGTATTTGTGGATTTTTCCAAGGCCTTTGATTTAGTGAGTCATGATATTCTGCTGGGGAAACTTTGTTACTATGGTATTTGTGGACAGGCTTTATTACTTTTGAAATCCTATTTATCAAACCGAAAACAGGTTGTTCAGATAAACAACATGTGTTCTAAGGCTCTATCCGTGACTTGTGGTGTACCACAAGGTAGTATATTAGGGCCACTGCTATTTAATATTTATCTTAATGATATTGTAAAAATTAACCCCAGTGCCAAATTCATTATCTATGCTGATGACACTAGTATTTTCTTTGCCGGTACTGATATTCATGAATTGGTAGATACATGTAATCACACAATGAAAGCATTGGAGAACTGGTCAAAATCTAATTCCATGCAAATAAATGAATTAAAAACAAAAGCAGTGATATTTAGGCCGAAAAATAAGCCAATTCCAGTGCATAGAAATATTTTCCTTAATTCCCGTCCAATAGAAATTGTGGAGCACTTTAAATGTCTCGGGGTCGTGTTTTCCGCAAATATGTCATGGGATAGTCATATAAACTATTTAGTAGGTAAAATAGCTCAAATAACTGGAATAATAGGTCGTGTTAGGTACCTTCTTCACACAAGAATCAAGTTACTTCTGTATAATTCACTCTTTTTTTCACATTTGAATTACTGTCAATTAGTGTGGGGGACAACCACATTTTCAAACTTGCAACGTGTTTATTTGGTACAAAAAAAATGTCTTCGACATATTTACAACGCGCCCTACAGAGCGTCATGTGCAAACTTTTTTTATCGTTCCCAAGTGATCCCGGCATACAACCTATATAAATATAGATTAAGTGTACGGTATAAATTGGAAACACATAGAAATATAAATAATATACGTAATCTGGCACAACTACAGATAAGAGAACTGAACTATACTACAAGACATGGAGAGAATTGGATAGTACCTACACCTCGTTTAAACTACAGAAAAGAATGCCTGTGTTATACACTTCCGTCATTATTAAACGCTTATCAGCGTATGCATTTTGATTTATTCGCCTGTAAGTACAGCGAACTGCGTGCAATGTCTGTAACCATGGGAATATGATTTTTGTTTTGTATGCCTATATACCTTTGTGTTTTCGTTGTCAGTATCTTTTTTATGCATGTTCATTCTTCCCACCGTAGTGCTGCTTAGTTGCCATTAATACAGGGACTGTGGGCTTGTCAAGCTGCTAAGCGCAGCTTTTTTTCCACAGCCCCTCCATCTGTATTTTTACAAGGTGGAAATAAAACTCATTTGATTTGATTTGAAAGGTCGTAATTCTGCTGAGAAATCACGAAAAAATATTCCCCACTTCGCAGCCGCATTTGTGTCTCTTTCTCTGCCACGAAAACTACAGCATGATGTTGCCATGGCGAGGTTTGCGATCATTTCCCTGTATACTTGCCTGTACTCTTCTACCCTGTATACTTCTACCGTGGAACCTTTGCGCTCCCCAAGAGGATCCTCATTGAAACGTCACTACGCACGTGACTCTAGATTTGAGAGCGGTTGAGAGGTGCCATGTTCTTAAAACAAATTTAATTTTTTTTTTAAATACAAAAAAAAATCATATTTACACCAACTCATGTTATAAACAAACCAAAGCGCCCCTAGCGGACTCCACCGACACCGCGCATGCATGATGGGGGTGTGGGCAAGAAGCTCGCCGTCGCCCATAAACAAACAAACCATTGAAATGCGATGTTGTCGGTGTCGGTGTGAGTTTCCCAGCCCTCTTTTTCTTTTCGAATTGTTGATTCTACGTTATCCTGGCAGGAAATGACTACTTCAGCGGCTTTAGCGAAATTACCGAGGCTCATTACGCCGCAAAACGTCGCGTGAATAATGTGACATGCGGCGATTCATTCCGCGTGGACGCCGCAGAATGAACGCTAGAGATTGATTCGCATGATGAGATTTCGCTTGCAATTTTCAGTCGCGACATCGATCGGACTGCAAAAGCGTGAACCGTAGCTGAGATGGTCGACATTGATGCTGAAAATCTCAAGCAGAATTGGACAAAGTGAATCCGGCATAACAAGTCGGTGATGGCCACTGGTAACAATTATCAATATATTCTTGTATCTACTGTTTACATCGCACCTGCTTACCAACCTTCAAACTCAAGCCTTTTGAGGCCTGCACTTACTTCTCATCGCAAGTACCGGGCCCACGTTTGGTCTACGGGTCGGTGTCGTCTAAAAGAGCAGACGACAAGCAGAAAAGTTTGAACAGTGAAGCGGCCATTCGAACTCGAAGACACACTGAACGTAATCCGCAGGTGGTTCGTACAACTTCGCGGTTTTCCAGTGTTCAGGTTGGAACAAAACAAATAAATCTGATGACCAGAATATCCGTGAATTCAATCCAAAGTGCTTCTCGCCCAAGCAATCGAGGTCCGACGGCGTCTGGTTTTCCCTTTTCACGGCACATATCCACGTTCTCGAACGAACCGAGCACATGAAAACTGGCCTTCAAACCTTTCTCGACTATTTTTGTACAGCCAGAGTCACGGCGTTTTGTCGAGAAGGCAGGTTTTTTTCTGGTTCCTTTCAAAACAACGCAGGAATACACGTCTCGCATGGGGACTTCTGCCCCAGACCGGAAGTGCGCCCGACGCGCCACCACCGCGCCGTCACGTAACAGAGATAAGTTCGTGTATGCACAAAAAATGGTTTCTGTTTTCTATTCTAGGTGGGACAAATGTCACGTCCCACAATTATTTGGCTGAAGCCCGAAAGCTGTTCCACAGTGTCTTTAACAATGTGGTATTGCCTTGGAACTACAGATAATTCGATGGTAGCAAACAATTTTTATTTCTTAACAGAAATTACGAACCATTTCATTGCGCAAAAATCTTAGAAATGAGCGACGCAAGGTGACTGGAAATGCAGTTGTTGATGAGTAGAGACAGAAATATGGCGGGCAATCACGGAAATGGACGGAAGACGAAGACTGCACATGTACAGACGTCTTGAAGCGAGAGAGACCACAGAAGCGTTTGGTAAGTTCTCTTTATTAGCTATTTTGTACACGTTTAGGTCAAGCATGGTATTTTAAATTGCATACGGCAAACTGCTGCACCTGTTTTTTCCACTGCACCGAGGTCATGAAATTAGGCATGCTTTACACCTATGGCACTGCACACGTGAGGAGTATGAACCATACAGAAGTGAACATGTTCAACCAGGTGGCTATAGTAAAGCCATCAAATTAGTGTTTTTATTGACAAACCTTGTTGCAAGTGCAAGTGCCCTCGCGGCTTCACTGCATGACACGGCACATTATGCCCCAAGCGCGAGGCGCATGCACAACGATAATGCTCCGTTATAATCTTTGACGCTGCATCATTGAATAAAGGTCACTTGGGTATTTCTTTTCACCGTAAACGGCTGATTCCTTCCCCACGAACGTGCGGCTAGCTCCCGGCGAGTCGCTATTGTCACGAAGGACAAGTGATGAGGCGGCGAATAACTGAAGAAACTAAACGTTTAATGGGGCGAACTTGTGCCATAAAATAAAGAAGAAAACAGAATATAACAATAGAGCGTCGCGGGTGTCGAAGTCGGCGTAAGCGCAGAGTCGAACGCTGGGGCGAGACTGAGTCCGGTTGGTTACGCGGAGCCCCTTTTGTGCACGCGTGGGCTTCTGCTACATTAGGCCTGGAACATTCGGCGCGCAGAACAATCTAACTTAGAATGAGCAACACGGTTCTCGAAATTACCAGAAATCTAAATTGGAAGAATAAATAAAAGACGCGGCGCTGCCAGGGATCGAATCCTGGGCTTTCTGCGTGGAAGGCACACCCGATAACCGTTAGGCCACGAGCGCGCTGCCTACTTAGTTAGCTGCGCTCGCGGCATTATTCCCCCCTTTAAAAAAGTGCATCATCCCGATGCATCGCAAAGATAAAACACAAATACACATCAAAAAGATAGCAGAGTCGCGAGCCACACTTCACAGTTCCCAGTTCACTCTTTGACGAGAGTCTAAAGTTCTATCGTTCGTAATACGGCTTGAGCCGGACGACGTGCACCACCTCGGGTCGTGGCTGGCGTCTTGCAGATGGGCGCGTTCCGTCGGGTAGAACTTCGTAGTTCAGATCGCCGAGGCGTCGGATGATTTCGTAGGTTCCGAAATAGCGCTTGAGAAGCTTCTCGCTGAGACCGCGGCGCCGAATCGGTGTCCACACCCATACCCGGTCCCCGGGTTGGAAATGGACGTCCTTGCGACGAAGGTTCTACCGGCGTGCGTCGACTCGCTGTTGGTTTTGCATCTTGATTCTTGCCAGTTCACGAGCTTCCTCCGCGCGTTGAGAGATCAGTTGAGCGTCGTCGTTGCCATCGTCGGTTGGCACGTCAGGCAGCATGGCGTCCAGCATTGTGGTAACCGTCCGGCCACGTACCAGTTGGAACGGCCTCATTCCTGTGGTTTCTTGTACCGCTGTGTTGTACTCAAATGTAACGTACGGCAACACCTCGTCCCACGTCTTATGCTCCACGTCGACGTACATGGAGATCATGTCGGCAATGGTCTTATTGAGCCGCTCTGTTAGCCCGTTGGTCTCCGGGTGATAAGCAGTGGTCCGTCGATGGCTGTTGTGACTGAGCCGAAGTACCTCGTGAGTCAGCTGTGCCAGGAAAGATGACCCTCGATCTGTGATCAGCACTTCAGGTGCGCCGTGTCGAAGGAGAATGGACTCGAAGAAAAACTTGGCGACTTCCACCGCTGTTCCCAATGGAAGGGCTTTTGTCTCGGCGTATCGTGTAAGATAATCGGTCGCGAAGATAATCCACCGGTTTCCTTGCGTCAATGTTGGGAACGGCCCGAGCAAATCCATTCCGGCCTGCTGGAAGGGCGTAGTCGGGGAAGATATCGGCTGCAAGAGTCCTGCTGGCTTTGTCGGAGGCTTCTTACGTCGTTGGCACTCATGGCACGACCGTGTGTACAGATGGACGGTTTTCGGGAGTCTTGGCCAGTAGTACTTGTCACGAATCCGGGCGAGCGTCCTGCTGTAGCCAAGGTGTCCAGCCGTCGGGTCGTCGTGGCATGCTTGAAGGATTTCTTCTCGCAGGCTGGCAGGCACAACCAGCAGCCAGGCAGGGTTGTTGGTTCCGAAGTTCTTGAAGAGCACACCTCCCCGCAGAACAAAGCTTGACAAGTCTCGGACCAGGTCGTGCGGAACGGAACTTCCTTGACCTTCGAGGTGGTCGATCACGGCGCGAAGCTCCGGGTCGTCTCGTTGAAGTGCTCCCATGTCGGTATCTGTAACTGTTCCGAGAAAACGAGCGTCATCGTCGTCGTCGGTGCTGTCAGGTGATGATACGACTGGGGCCCTTGACAAGCAGTCGGCGTCATTATGCTTGCGGCCAGACTTGTGCACAATGGTTACGTCGAATTCTTGCAGTCGCAGACTCCAGCGAGCAAGGCGTCCTGACGGGTCCTTGAGGTTTGCGAGCCAGCAGAGGGCGTGGTGGTCTGTGACCACGCGGAAAGCGAAACCATACAAGTACGGACGGAACTTGGTTATCGCCCAGATGACAGCAAGGCGTTCTTGGTCAGTCGTTGAATAATTTTGTTCTGCCTTAGACAGCGCCCGGCTAGCGTAAGCAATTGCTCTCTCTGCCCCTTCTTGTCGCTGAACGAGCACCGCACCGAGACCGGTATTGCTGGCGTCCGTGTGTATTTCTGTCTCCGCCGACTGATCAAAATGTCCGAGGATAGGGGGCGACTGCAGCCTTCGCTTGAGTTCGTCGAACGCTTGTTCTTGCTCTTCTCCCCACTGGAACTGCACGTCGTCCTTCGACAGATTCGTCAGCGGTGAAGAAATCTGTGCAAAGTCACGCACGAAACGTCTGTAGTAGGCGCACAGCCCAAGGAATCTACGGACGGCCTTCTTGTCTGATGGCTTGGGGAATTTGGTGACAGTGGACGTCTTTGCAGGATCAGGGCTTACACCCTGAGCTCTCACGACGAGGCCGAAGAATTTCAGCTCTCCATAGGCGAACCGGCACTTCGAAGGCTTGAGTGTCAGCCCAGCAGAATTCAAGGCCCGTAGCACGGCTCGCAGTCGTCTGAGATGGTCGACGAATTCGGTTGCGAACACGACAACGTCGTCGAGGTAGACGAGGCAGCTCTGCCATTTCAAGCCGGAAAGGACGGTGTCCATAACACGCTGGAAGGTTGCCGGCGCTGTGCACAGCCCGAACGGCATCCCTTTAAATGGACCTTTTTCGAGAAGCGTTCTGCGCACGCGCAAGCACTCGATGCCAAACGGTGGAAGTCGGCACTAGAAATCGAGGAAATTCGGAAGGAGGCTGTGGATCAGCGAGTAGAACACGTAATTGCAACATATATATAATTGTGTTACACAAAAAAAGAAAGTGGACGGAAAGAAAAACATGACGTTTGGGTGGACGCCACAGATTCCCCTCTTTAGAGTTGCGTTGGGCACGCGCCGTTGCTCGGAGAGTGAAGAAACTGGTAGCGTAGATCCCATTATCGATTGGTAGCGCAGGTAGGTCACTTCCTCGATTTTTAGTTCGTGCAGCCACCGCCTGGTGCCGTCGGTATGTGAAAAAGGTCCATTCATACAGTCCGTTCGGTGTGACAAGGCCGTCTTCTTACGATCTCGTTCGTCGACCTCAATCTGCCAGTACCCGCTCTTCAAGTCCATCGACGAAAAGTATCGGGCGTGGCGCAGCCGGTCCAGGGTGTCGTCGATGCGGGGCAGCGGATAGACGTCCTTCTTTGTTACTGCATTCAGCCGGCGGTAGTCCACGCAGAACCTCAGGGTTCCGTCTTTTTTCTTCACTAGGACTACTGGGGAAGCCCACGGACTGTTCGAGGGCTGGACAATGTCGTCATCAAGCATTTCCTGAACTTGCTTCTGGATAACTTCCCTTTCTTTCACGGAGACTCGGTACGGTGGCCGATGTACAGGGAGAGCGTCGTCATCAGTGATTATTTGATGTCTCGCAACCGTCTGGCGCACCTTCGACGACTTGGAGAAGCACTCACTGAACTCGGCGAGAAGGTCACTGAGTTGCCGTCGTTGTGGGGCTGGGAGGGACGGGTCGATGTCGAGCTCTGACGGCGTGGTTCTCTTGTGCTGCGCCGGAGAAGCGTCTTCTGAGATCACGGCGATCGCGGCTGAGTCCGTTATTTTCTCGACGAAGCCCACAGCTGGACCCTTTGTAAGGAGCTGCGACTCTTGCCGCAAGTTGGTGACAAGGGCTACGGTACACCCGTCCTGGATCTCGATTACGCCTCTCGCAATGCCAATCCTTCGTCCAACGAGAAGTTGGACGATTCCTTCCAACAGTGCTACACCGCAGGTGGCTTCTTCGGTCTCGACGGGTACAAAGACACTCGACAGCGACGGCAGGTTAACATGGCTGGCAAGGACTCGGACTGTAGCTAACGTTGCCTTGGGATTTTCTGCCGATGGGACAGGCTTCCGAAGCGTCAGCTTGTTCCCCGCAAGGTCGATGATGGCGCCGTATTCGCACAAGAAGTTCATTCCAAGAATGACGTCCCTCGAACAGTCTTGCAGAATGACGAAATTCACGGGGCAGGTTTCGCCGTGGATATCAACGCGCGCAGTGAACCTGCCGACAGGTGTGATGAGATGTCCGCCGGCGGTTCGTATCTGCGGTCCGTCCCACGACGTCGTAACTTTCCGAAGGCGGCGAGAGAGTCTCCCACTCAAAACGAAGTAGTCCGCTCCGGTGTCGACGAGTGCTGTCGCATCGTGGCCGTCGATGATTACGTTGAGGTTATTCGACACTCTTGCAGAAACTTCGTTTCGGGGCGTTGCGGCGTTAGAGTGGGAGTGCTCCGACGATCTTGGAGGATCTTGGCGTCGGTCGTCTTCGGCAACTCCACCTCCAGGGGTTGCCGCGCCTAGTTTCCCCGGCGTGGAGCGAGGGGTGACAGGCTTTCACGTCGGGGTCGGTGCATCGGCGAAGCAGGACGTCGCGGCGAAGGCGACCGGAACTCTCAGCGGGACGCAGGCTCGGGGGACTGAGGTCGTCGCAGGTACTTGTCGATCTCCCGAAGGCGTTCGCCATACCGGGGGCGCGGGTCGTTTGGGTGGAATCCGCGCAGCCCAAGTCGTCGGTATGGGCACTGGCGGTGCACATGGTCAGCTTCCCCGCAGTGGTAACACAGCGGGCGTCGGTCGGCCGTCCTCCAGACATATGTCTTCCTCGGCGCAGGTTGCTCTGGGTGGACGTGCGCCTGATCTTCCGGTCGTCGGGGTAGTGCGGCGTCAGGGCGTCTCTTCGGGGTGGCGCCATGGCTTCTCGGGGAGCTTGCGTCGGTCGGCGGGCCATGGCGGTGTAGCTCAACGTCGGTTCTTCTGGCTTCGTCATGTTGATGGGAATTTCAGGTTGGACCGCCCGTTGTACTTCCTCGCGCACAGCCTCGGCGATGGAGAGTGTCGCTGGACGGCTTTCGGCTTGCAGCAACTGGCGGAGTTCCTCCCGGACGATCTCCCGGATAATTTCGCGCATGTCCGTACCAGGAGCGTTCTCGCCGCTAAGCAGCGCGGTTGCAGCAACACTTGGATGTCGCTGGTAGTGGGAAGCGCGCGCTTGGAGGGCGAGCTCGATGTTTGTCGCCTCGGTGACCAAGGCTTCGACGGTGCCCGGCGGGTTGCGCACGAGGCCTCCAAAGATGTCATCTCTCACCCCGTGCATGAGGACCCGCACCTTCTTGTCGTCTGTGGCTCGTGGGTCAGCACGGGCGCTCAGGCGGAGGACATCTTCTACAAAGCTTGTGACGCATTCGTTGGGGCCCTGCGTTCGAATTCGGAGGAGATCTTCTGCCTTCTCCCGTCGGTGTAGGGTGGCGAACGTCCGCTGCAACTCGGCCACACAGATGTGCCACGACATAAGCGAAGCCTCGTGATTCTCAAACCAATTTCTCGCGGTACCCTCGAGCGAAAAGTAGGGGTTCTGGAGGCACTGCTCTGCAGTCCATCCGTTGTGGCGCGCCACACGCTCATCGTGCTTGATCCAGTCTTCGACATCCTCGTGGATCAAGCCGTGGAAGGGACTCGGCGTACGAGGAGCGGCGGGCAGGTAGACGACGGCAGGAGTGGCGGGGGTCGGCGACTGGTTGGCCATCGTCGGCCTCGTGTGCTGCTTTGTCCTGGGCGGCAGAAGTCCGAATTCCGGGTTTAGGCCTTGGGTGCGACGACTGAACCTGATCTCGGTAGTGCCTTCGTTGGTTCTTCGTGAGCTTGGCGTCGGACTTGCACTGCGGGCCCTCGGAGGGGTACGCTGCAGGGACATGCGCTACCCAGACCCTCCACCAAAATGTCACGAAGGACAAGGAATGAGGCGGCGAATAACTGAAGAAACTAAACGTTTAATGGGGCGAACTTGTGTCCAAAAATAAAGAAGGAAACAGAAGATAACAATAGAGCGTCGCGGGCGTCGAAGTCGGCGTAAGCGCAGAGTCGAATGCTGGGGCGAGACTGAGTCCGGTTGGTTACGCGGAGCCCCTTTTGTGAACGCGTGGGCTTCTGGAACATTCGGCCTGGAACATTCGGCGCGCAGAACATTCTAACCTAGAATGAGCTACACGGTTCTCGAAATTACCAGAAATCTAAATTGGAAGAATAAATAAAAGACGCGGCGCTGCCAGGAATCGAACCCTGGGCTTTCTGCGTGGAAGGCACGCGCAATAACCGTTAGGCCACGAGCGCGCTGCCTACTTAGTTAGCTGCGCTCGCGGCATTATAACGTGTCAAGTACTGAGACACAATAGACCTTATGGGAAATTACTTGATTGTCTGACAACACTGAGAGTTTCGCGATTTTAATGTTGGCAAGCGTCATCGGTACCGAATCACGGTGGAGGCATCGGTGACAACTGTACTGGCAGTGCGCGATTGCACGGCAACTGTGTTTTCCATCTTCTGACCATGGAACGGGGACGAACAGTTTAAACAACGTACCGAAACTGCCTGATGAAACTCTCGGAGGCTTGCGCACGCTGCTTCGCGCCATCGCACACTGCCCATAAGGTTGTCTCCATTGCCTCCACCGTGCTTTGGTACAGACAATACTCACCAACATTAAAATAGCGACACTCTGAGTGTTGTCAGACCACCAAGCCTTTTGCATAAGGTGTATTGGGGAGACTCAAAAAAAATGAAAAAGGCAAGATTTTTTTTATGCCGAAGTGTTGTGGTTGCTAAATTTGTCTTCTTTGGTTGACGCTCGATGGCAACACAAGAGTCATATGGATCAGGTGTTACTGTATTCGATTCTAAAGCCTGTTGTCTGTTAAATGCCTATGCTTAAATTTTAAACTACTATTTTGTTATTTCATATTTGATGTGTTTGAAAATGGAAGGCACATTTTTATACATGGCCAACATATTAAACATGTGTTCAAATGATACCTGCCATATTCATATTTTATGTTTACAGACCAGAGTCGCCCTGCCTGTGGAGGGTGAGGATGAAAACAGCCTCGAAGCTCACCAACAGTGGCTGTGTGCTGAGGCACGAAAGCTGACGCCTGGCAAAGGACAAATTGATATTCGTAGGGGCGTTACCGCCCGCAAACGGCTACAAGCACTGATATCTACACCCGTAGAAACAGCACAGGATGCTTATCCGTACCTGATGGACGCTAGGAGGGCAGGGTTGGGCAGAAATACTCGAAAATGTATTTGGAAATACAAATACTGGAATACATTAAAATAGTAGCTAAAATACTGATAAAAAATACATCTGTAAAAATGTATCGCGATACGTATCGGAAATACATTTCAAATAGAGGCAAAAAATATTTGGAAATACAGATACAGGAATACATTCCAGGGAAGGCAGAAATACAAATACAGAGATACTGATACTGCAATACATTTTCAAATTTGTTTGAGACGAAAATTGAGATAAAGTTTGAAGTGGAAGTTTTTGACTCCGAAATTACTTTCCGTTGGCTTGGCACTTTGCCTTGAAAGTAGTTGTTTCGGAGGACGAGAAGTCTTCAATGGACTCAAGAAAACGTTCCATCAAGGACTGACCGCGGTCCCTTCCCTGATGTCCTATCTGTCTGACGAGGGAGACGAAAATACTTCGACATCTAAATAAATTATACGTCACCCTAAATCCCATGGCTACGTCACCACGCCCCTGTTCAATAAGGACGCCCCTGTCAACATTGATCACATGAGGTCATGAGGTTTTTCATCTCTAGTTGAGGCCTTGAACATTAAACTTTACCACGCTGCTGTATGAAAGGACAATACATACTTTCGTTGTGGGTTACCTGGTTGAAGATCATGCAGGCAGTGTCATTTGGAATTTTTGAGAGTAGTGGACCACCTGAAGCATCCTGGAACACATGTCTGATCTTCTATTACGGTTGAAAAAAAACGATACGGTGGCATCTCTGCTGTGAAGGTTTCTCCTGCCGACCCTCCGCCACCGGCGCATGGATTGCAGTCCTCGAGTTTCGCATCATCCAAACAGAGACCTTGTGGATTGCGACCTGATATTGCCGGCACAGGTGCGAGCTCTCCGAGAAACAGCGAGTTCGAGACGAGTCGCAGGTGTACGAAGTCTGAGTCGGCACAGCGAGGCCACGTCTAACCACCTTCCTGGGTGACGGGTCATCAGAGCAGCGGGTCATTTTTACATCGGCTGATTACGTACCCTTCAGCCGTGCAATATTACGGGCGCAGCAGCAGACGCATTCAAATAAGTGTTGAACTTCACAGCGTGAGTCATCCTATACTATTTCAAGTCAACCACCGCCGGGTTCGTGCTGCCACGGACTGTTACTCAGCTTTGCCGGCTGGGTGTACTGTGTCCGCTAAGGCGAGGGAGACGGTTAGCAGCCGGCATTGGACGCCAGCAAACAATGACTCAAGAAATCCCTACCTAAGTACCTGCTGCGAAAGATGCTCTGACTCCACTCCTGGCACGCCACCTGATTCGAGTTCCCGACTACGCAACACTTCTCAGAAGAGAGAATACGACGGATAAAAAATATTTTGGAGAATCGGAGGGAACCTCGGTCAGCACAGTAACAATGCCCCAGCATCTCCTTGACCCTAGTGCCGTCAAAAGTTTTAAAACAAAATGCGTTCGGAATTGTTTTTTTTTTCGGGGGGGGGGGGGGGGGGGGAGTATTTCTCGAAAAATGTAACGAAATACATTTCATCTTGATAGTATCGCGATACAAAGAAACGTTCAAAATGTAGTCCGATACAGGAATACAGATACTGGTGAAAAAAATGTATCGCGATACAGAAATACAGATACAAAATGTATTTCTGAAATACTATCGCGATACATTTGTATCGCGATACTGCCCAACCCTGTAGGAGGATGTGCATTTTGTATTGCTCGCATGGCATACCTTACTTTCACCATACAATGCACCTAGCTCCTGGCGAGTCGCTATAACCTGTCATGTACTGAGACACAATAGACCTTATGCGAAATTGCTTGGTGGTCTGACAACACTTAGAGTTTCGCCATTTTAATGTTGGCAAGCGTCATCGGTACCGAAGCACAGTGGAGGCATCGGTGACAACTGTACGGGCAGTGTGCGATGGCACGGCAACTGTGTCTTCCACCTTCCGACCATGGAACGGGGACGAACAGTTTAAACAACCTACCGAAACTGCCTGATGAAACTCTCGGAGGCTTGCGCACGCTGCTGCGCGCCATCGCACACTGCCCGTACGGCTGTCTCCTATGCCTCCACCGTGCTTCGGTACATACAATACTTACCAACATTAAAATAGCGACACTTTCAGTGTTGTCAGACCACCAAGCCATTTCGCATAAGGTGTATTGAGGAGATTAAAAAAAATAAAAAAGCAAGACTTTTTTTTCCTTTTTTTATGCTGAAGTTTTGTGGTTGCTAAATTTGTCTTCTTTGGATGATGCTCGATGGGCGACAAAAATGTCATATGGATGAGGTGTTACTGTATTCGATTCTAAAGCCTGTTAAATGCATATGCTTAAATTTAAAACTACTATTTTGTTATTTTATATTTGATGTGTTGGAAAATAGAAGGCACATACATGGCCAACATATTAAACATGTTTTCAAATGATACCTGCCATATTCATATTCTATGTTTACAGACCAGAGTCGCCCTGCCTGTGGAGGGTGAGGATGAAAACAGCCTCGAAGCCCACCAACAGTGGCTGTGTGCTGAGGCACGAAAGCTGACGCCTGACGAAGGACAAATTGATCTTCGTATGGACGTTACCGCCCGCAAACGGCTACAAGCACTGACATCTATACCCGTAGAGACAGCACAGAATTCTTATCCGTACCTGATGGACGCTAGGAGGGTGTGCATTTTGTATTGCTCGCATGGCATACTTTACTCTCACCATACAATGCACCTAGTATTTGTTTGCCCCCTGGCCATGAAATCTTTCTCAGTTTGTCATTTCATCTCACTGGGGGCCCGATTTTGGTCATTAAGCCAGCTTGCACTGAGGAAGCTAAAATAGCGCTAGCAGACATGTCGTCTGCTAACGTGAGTGAAGGAAAATGAGTTTTATGAGGTGCCATTCCCAACAGAACTAAAATAAAAAAACACTGACATGTCATCTGCGAACAGAGCCAAAAAAAGAATCGTCTGCTACGAATTGTGTGCCGCAGAAAGTGAGATTGAAAACTAATTAAAATATGAAACGTCAGCTATTTTACGAAAGTCGCAGTTGTCGTCCTGTGCTTTGTTTGGCTATGTCGATTCGTTTTCTGGCCGTGCGTAACCTGACACCCACTGGTGGCAAAACGATAGCTTGGAACAAGTGCCCACCTTGCCGCGAGACCGATCTCACCATCTGCAAGAAGGTGAAAAGTTCTCACCCAAAAATTGCCTTCTCGATAGCGAAAAGAGATCTCGTAGGTCAAGAGCGCCTGTCTGTGGCATCGCGTCCAGTCACAGTGCGGGCTTAGTGAGATATTGATCTCGATCTTGAAAATGACCAAAATCAGGCCCCAAGAAGAGTTTATTATCTCTCTCTTGGCACTAGTCTTCTGTGTCTGTGGAAGTCCTATGTATCAGCAAATATATATAATTGAAAATAGGAAGATGAAGTTAATTTTTGAAATTATTTATTGTGGGCTGGAATTAAGAGAAGTGTTTTTGGAAATTTGGTACCGTCATATTTCACCTACTGTGGCATTCATGCAAGTATGTATGCATGCTCTACTTTCAGTTCCAAAAAGACTTTGAGCGCCAAACGGGGATCGAGCCAGTGAAGGCGATGTCGGAAGGAGTGGCTTCCGTCATTAGTCTTGCCTCCAGGAAGGTTCTGAAATGCAGCAAGGAGCTGCTGGAGCACATTACTGTGGACTTGGTGGAAGATGCCAGCTCCAAGCTCATGAAGCGTAAGCTCTAAGTATTGAATTTAATTACTGAGTGCCCTTGCAATTTGCAAGAAGCCCCTAACCTTTTTGTTTTGAAAACTCCATTAGCGTTTTGTTGTGGCATTCACTTTCCCAATTTCGTTTTTCTAGCCTGGCTCAGCTGGCAAGCTGAGCAGCAAGTCTGAAACTGTACCATTGTTTCTGGCCACACTGTCCATTAATATTTATTGTTCTCTGCTATTGTGATATGTCTGCACTGTACAGTCATGACAGGTGCTTGAAGTTTGCTTCTACTTTCTATGCGCTGGTCCTTGAAAATCGTTTGTAAGTGATGAGGTGCCTACAATCACGTGCATCAGCAAAGGGGTGCAAGGGTGGGGAGGGGGGTGGTCATTTTGAGTGGTGTAGGTTTCAACCCTATAATTCTAAAAAAAATTAGGTTTCCTCACCCTTTTCCTAGAAAGAGTTCTGCAGATGCCCATGCCTGCAATCTAGGCCAGCGGTTATGAAATGAGGGTCCGCAGAACCTGTCCGTGAAGGCATTTTAGGAGTCCACAAAGCTCTGGCGGACAATGATTATATTTTTTTTCACGGTGATTTGGGGCGCTTTGAGTAGAGCCCAGTCCAGCCATGGCTCATTCACAGCTTTGGAAGCACAAGGAAGTTACAGAAGAATACCTCTTTTCACACTTCCTCCCATTTTATTCCCGGTAAACAAGTTCACAATCCCCCACACACTCCCCTTCTAGGCTGTCTGGGGTCCCCAATTACCTCTGCCAGTCCGAAAAGGGTCCGCGGCACACCCAATAACCACTGTTCTAGGCAATGGGAAGAACGGTGCACCAGACTGCTTTGTCAGTACTGGCTCAGTGGTTCGTACTACAATGATTTGATGTGCTAGTTGGGCGAAAATTGCAAAATACAATTACCTTATTTTCTGGACTATGAAAAATAGAAAACAGCATATTGAGCATGCATATACTGTTTGGTTTTATATGCTGCATAAATTTGAACATACCTAGTTTTAGGAAATTGTTGAGTACAGGTACTACCTACTTCTTTTTCTTTGCAGTCTTATTGCACAGCTCTGATGACGAGTGCAGAAAAGCATAGAAAGAATACCCGAGCCCTAAAGTTGCTTTAGACATCAGTTTTTTGTGTACCCAGCATCTGCACCATGCACTTACGCTTCTGTTTAGGTACCTAGACAGAAAGGGTCATGGCCTTTTTGTTTGTTTGTTTTTCAGATAAGCTGGCAGTGGCAGCCCTTCAGATCATCTGCAGCAATGTCAAAGAGCCAGCAGCTTTCAAGCTAATATTTGTCAATGAAGATGTAAGTACAGACCTTGCTATGAAAAAAAGAAATAGGAAGCTATTTAAAAGGGGGTTCAATTTCGTTTTTGTGGTGCAACTTCACTGTCTTCTAAGAGCCGAATTTAAAATGTCATGAAGATTAGCTCCGTTTTTTTTTTCCAAGGAGTGCGCAAACTCAACCAGATAGATGTGATGGCGGCTAAGCGTAAACTTTCTAGCAAATAGTGGAGTGAGCAGTAGACTTCATGCGTTGAAGCTGCAATTTATATGCTCCAGGCATTAACACTTTTTCTTGAACAGGTGTAGGGATAAAAGCTGTCTATATGTATTGCGATGGAGCTTGCAAGCACTCTATAAAGAACAGGCATGGGCTCAGAGAGCTCTGTGCCATCAGTGCCATATGGTGCTTTAATATTTTAAGTGAAATGGAACCTCGTTGATGTGTAGAATAGGCATTCTGAAACCCAAAATAAGTTTTAATATAGTTTTACTCTTTTTCATTTATTGAAGTTTGGCAGTGCCATTCCCCCTCTTAAACCACGCAACAACTGTTTAGAAATCAAAGTGCGTCTCGTGCCTGTTATGTGTTACTGCTCTTGTTACTACAGTACAAACAAACAGACCTTCATTCATCTCTATGTTGCATGACACAAATCATTCCAGTCTGCTTTACCCCTTTAAGTGCCTTGGACGAGCTGAGCTCGTCGGCCGCTTTCTGGTAGCCCTCAAAAGCACGGATGAGCTAGGCTCGTCCGAGTAGTTTGCGGCGCTGATCATAGATGGCAGCACTCGTTTTCGTTGGCACCTTTTTTTTTTTCGTCGCCGCTGATTTTTGCGTAATAAACTTTTGAAATTTTATCTGTTATACTAGAGGACTAAAACTCCTTAGTAAAAATATATGACATTTTTAGGTTGCTTTTTTTTAAAGAAAGTGGCACTTAAAGGGGCCCTGCAATCATATTTAAACGTTTGCTTTTTTTGCGGTTTCCACGTCTCTTGGGATTCGGGCAAGCCAGCGGGCACGGAGAGAGTAACTAAATATCAGTGCGTCATAGTTTAACCGGACGACGCGGAAACCTCCTCCACCTACGAGGGCGACCTGTAGTGCCGAAAGCGCGCAATATGTGACGACATCGTGACGTTTTAGGTCCTGGCCTTTCTCTTCGGTCCTGGCCTCTAAAAGTTTCTTTTTAGATGCAACGACGGCAGAAAGAACACCATCAGAATGGACAAAACAGAGTATGTTATTAACAGCACTGGTTAACTCCGAATAAATCACAATTTTAATCATTGATTACTCCACAAAACGTGAGTTCATGTTTATGTGATGCGTGATTATGTAAACATGCCATGATTGCATAAACTTGTGTTATTGCATAATGTCCTTTTTTCATGCTGTCGAGAGCAGGTAGCAATTACAGGCGGGTGAGTGCCATCTCTGTAGAAGTTTGCACACCACCAGCGGCTCTTTCACTGTTAAAGCTCCTGGGCACACTCACTCGCACAGCTTTCAGCAGCACATGTAACCACACCAGACGTATGCGTTGGTGGCCAAGATTTGTGGTGTCAGGTAATCTGCTTGCTCGCCTCCAACAAAGATTGAACCTCGCCAGTGCACACCTTTCTTTAACCCTTTAACCTCCCGGCCCAAGCTGTACTCGTCTTGGAAGGTTGTACCAATATCGCCGATGACGAGTCACACTCGTCCAGCCAAAATGATGGTTTGCTTTCACTGCCAAACACGAGACAGGTTCGTCCATCGGCTTTAGTTTCAATTTTCAACACTGGTGGGCAGTAGAGGTCATGCAAATATAGCGTGTTTTGGCCTTTGGCACGTATCTAGCCTTGCAACAGTGATCATAAATGGCAGCGCGCTTGAGTGATGCCAGTGACGGCCCTCGGAAACGTTTTCTCTCGTGCGGCACTTCGAACAGTAGCAACGATGAAGACATCGAATTTGTCTCTGAAAGTGAGTCGGACATGGATTTTGAAGACAAAACGGACTTAGACGACGACCACAGTGACGAAGAAGACGACGCGCTGGGTAGTGTTCAAGTCTGGCAACACGTAAACACTGAAAACCCGCCATCCGCGCCTCCAAGGTTTCCGTTTTGTGCAGTGCCTGGGATTCTGCGGCAACCCACTGACGAAAAGACATTCTCGGCTGGTTCGAGGTTTTTTTTTTTTTTTGATTGGGACCTTGTCGACCTCATTGTGACAGAGACAAACTGCTACGCGGTCCCGTATTTCGCAGCTCGGGGTTCTTCATGGAAACCGGTGGACTGCGAAGAAAGCTTCCATAAAAACCAACTTTTCCTTTTAAAAGTTTTGTGTTAATACCAATCAGAAACCAATCAAGTAATGCATTTGCAAAATCTGAACGACATAAGAAAAAATATGTGGAAATAAACAAATTTGGGAAAGTTTGTACATTTTTTTCGAAAATAACTTGGTGGTTAAAGGGTTAATCGGTGGAAACACAATTTTCTAATGCAAAACCGACTTCGAGACCCAGTAGGTTTCAAAGTTATTTTCAAATTAGAAAACCAACGCCAAAGTCAACAGGTTTCGAAGTGATATTCGGCGTTGGTTTTTGAAAGGATACGTCATTGGTTTGAGGACAACGGGAGCTAAAAGCATTTCATGCTTAAAATCATACTCATCAGTGCAGCTTTCATTGTTCTCCGACTGAATCAATTTTGCTTTTATACGCAGGAAGGAACCATCCCGACGACACCCTGCATTGTCTTCTCAGGGCACGATGTGGAGACAGCGAAGAGTATGAGCCTATACGTCGACTCAGTTCGGCTTTTTGAAGTGGAAGATGCAGAGGCCGGCTTGACTGCGGTCATGGCAGCCTACTGGCTTTTCGGCATTGCCTACAACCAGAAGACATTCAACACGAGCTGCCTTCTTGAGAAGCTTTGTTTTAATCTAACCTATTCGCGGCTACGGCCAGTTGCGATCAAAGTGATCAATGCAATTAAGAAAATTCCTGTAGCCTGCCATGATCGTTTCGTGGCGTGATTGTTTCGAGATCACTAAAGTTTTTTTGTTTGTTTTTCTTGAAATGGCGGCTGCAGATTGTGGGGCTCACATATCAGAGTATGTTTATTTTATTTATTTTATTTTATTTCAATTCATGACCAGATCTAGTCATTTATATTCATCATATTTCTGTAGTCCTATGTGTTGTTTCCTAGTCAACAATCTTTTAGGCACGTGTTTGGAGTGGTTAAATTTTTTTTAGGTTTTTATCAAAACAGTTTGTGTCATACCAAGTCTGGAATTCAGCACCCTTACTATGAAATGTCGAATTAATCTTATGTTGAGGTACATTCATAAGAATGGAGATGACTGGCATTAAATGTTGTTTCTTTATCGCTACTGTTCATACTTTGCAGGGTAGTTCAGTCAAAAGACACCACCAGTGTTCAACATTCCCATGTAAGTTAAATGCTTTGGCTGTTCAGTTTTTTTATTGCTCCTGTTCATACTTTTCAGATTAGTTCAGTCATAAGACACCACCAGTGTTCAACATTCCCATGTAAGTTAAATGCTTTGGTTGTTCATTTTGTTCATAGCCTGCTCATTTTTCGTAGGGCAGTACAATGGTATATATAAACTTTCCTGTTTGGCTATTCATTTAAAACTTGTTTAAAAATTAGCTGTTTAAATTTAAAGCTTCACTTTTCCAGAGGGAAAAGCCCGCGATATAAAATTGTATGACACATCTGGAAATAAAGTTGTTGCAAATAACCAATTGTTGCCTTTACACTCTTCTTTTCGTTAGTACCTCTATATGAGATGCCCCCACCCCATGCTAGAATTTACACTTAGTACATTTTCCGCTCTTTCGAAATTTTAGAGGTGGCCAGTTAAGGTTTTGGTAACGTTTGTCACAATAAACATAAAGAGGGTCAATAGAAAAAAAAAATTAGGTCCCAATTTTACATGGTTTGATAGAGATGTATAGTCTGTTGCAATGAAAGAACAGCAGTAGAAGCCCCGTCACAGCACAAGCTTATCAGCCTGGATAAAGCGAGCTTGCGTGAGCACCTACTAAGCAGTACGGAAGGTAATGAGCGCACTGGAGGCGTGTTCTGCTGCTGTTCCTGTGTTGCAACAGACTATAGCTCTCCTCAGATTATATCGCAGTTCCAAATTCTCAGAAGTGCTCTTTTCTTTTAAAATAAAAGCCAGGCATTGTTGTGGTATATTCGTAACATTGTGGCTTTCTTGAAGATTGCGGACGTCCTGAAGGTGTTGCCGAAGGCTTGCCAGGGTGGCAGTGCAGTCGAAGGCGACAAGTGCAAGCTAGTACTTGCTCTATTGCAAGCTCTTCTTTTGAAAAAGCTCTCGCGTGCCTGTAGCCTTTGCTGCCCTACGGTGGTAATGGTAGGCAACTCCGGCTGAAACAAGATATCATCCCGTCACTGCCACACTCCGTTTCCCTTTAAGTGCAAGTGAAACCGAAATGCCATGTACGAGCATGTTGTCCTGAACGACACTTGCACTGCACGAGTGTACATGCTTAGCGACATTTAAAGTGCGGAGTTTGCTCTTAAAGCCTCTGCATCGGGCTTCCTGGTGCACCTTGTAGTACTGAAGCAAGGTTTTGGGCGGACATCTTTCACAAGGAGCTACTTCACCTGCACCGCAGTGCTCCGACCGGTGCTTGGAGCACTTAGTTGCAGTACTTTAGGTGAAACAGAAGGGCATTAAGCACGCAAAATTCAATTATTGTCAGTTAAGAAGTGCTCAGTTACAGAAATTGTTTACTTTACATACAAAATGGCTGGAGTCTGCTTAAATGCTGGGCTAGCAAGAAATTGCAACCAGGGGCCCTATGCTACACGGCGGGACCGAAACAACGCCTTCTGCTGCAATTGGTCAGCGTCGTGGCGCTGACCAATCGCAGCAGACGACATTCCAGTTCCTTGGTCCCGCTTGGTCCCACCTTGTAGCATGGGTCCCAGAAGTGATGTCAATCTTGCCATTTCATAACAAACTTAACATACTCCACTACTTCTTTAGGTATGTTAAACCAATCCTTATTGCATGAACTTTAACTTTCGCTCTAAAAATTCATGCCAACGTCCACTTCAGACGAAAAGACCCACACCAACCTTAGTTTTCAGTAAACCCATACGGTTCTAACTTTATTGCCATAATATTGTCAGATATCATATGACACACAATGCAGTTATGAATATGTTTGAACATATTCTGAACTAAAAGTACAACAGTAGCTGAAAAAATGCAAACCTTCTTGTAAAGAGACGCTTTCCATCTGGCAGTACGAATTACTGCAGTGCTAGAATAAATGCAGTGACGTCAGTCATTGTTGTGACTCTATAGTACTGAGAGTAATGGTATAGCACTTCTAATGAAAGGACTTGAAACAGTTGCACTTTGTTGAAACAGAGTGCAACATTACACTTATGCCACCAGCTGTCGCTGATCTTGAGCCGACAAGACGAGCGGCTCAGCTTCCCAGGTCTTGCGCGAAGGGTCGGAGATGGGGGGGGAGGAAGGGTTGAGTTGGCACGCCCACGTAACGTAGAAGAGCGACGGAAACTCTCCGCAGTGCGGGCACCTATCCAGGTATCTGTCCGGGTAAAATCTATGTAGGTTAGCTGGGTGTGTGTGTATGTGGCTGTCTGTACAGTCGACTCTCATTAATTCAAACTTGCGGATAATTCAAACTAACATGCAGTTCCCATCCTATGTGTCTCTATAGGAGGAAATTCCTGGTAATTCCAACTTTGCTTTATTCAAACAAATTTTTGGTCCTCCTCGAGTTTGAATTAACGAGATTGGACTGTATCTGACGCCAGGCTGCAGTCAACTCTTGAGACAGGTGCCGGTCGGGTAAGGGGAACAACTGCCTCTGGCCGCGGAGGTGGGAGAGGATCTCGGAGTACTGGTTTGGGACCAGGTGTGGTCTTTCTTCGCGTGACGCCGCCCGGAGGATGCAGGCTGGGGTTACGGCGTGTGCGTGTCGGTTTTCGTCGACAGACTTGTGGCCATGGGTCCAGGCCACTTCCACGCTGGGGATGTTGGGGCTCTTCCTCAGGATGCAGAAGGCTTGCGGGAAGACTCTTCCTTCTCAAAACCACCTAATGGCCGCTTGTGAGTCTGAAAGGATGGTCACGTGGTTCATCTTTGTGGGGGAGACGATGGCCAGGGCAGAATTCTAAGTGGAGAGAGTCAAAACAAAATTGAAAATAAAGTTCTCTCCAACCTGTGATGGCAGAGGAGGCCAGGGTGATCCCGACCTCCTCTGCCATCACCAGTTGGATGGTGCGAACCGAGGTCGTGACGACTGTGTCAAAGTCGCTGTCGATCACACTTGCCACCACAGCGGCTTGGCTGGTGTAGAGTGCCGCATCCATGTAGAGGATGTCGTCCCGGTTGCCGTAATTTCGTCACAGAGCCTCGGCCCGACCCGTCCAGCGACCTGGATGCAGGGATGGGTTCATGTTCCGCGGGATCGGTGCCACCTGGATCTTGTCCTGTAGGGCCAGCGGCAGCTGGATTGTTTTGCATTGCGATGCAGGGATGGGGATGTTTAGCGAGCTCAGGACGTGCCGCCCAGTCAGGGTGAGGGCCAGGCACTCCAGCTGACTGGCTAGTTGCACGTCAACGAGCTCCTGGAAGGTGTTCACACCCAGCCGCATTAGCTTGGCGTTCGCCGCGTATGGCGGCACCCCCAGTGCCAGCCTCTATGCCTTGCGGATGATCATGTCCATCTTGCCCTTGTTTCTCGACAGCAGGTTGAGATACGGAGTTGCATAGGTGATGCGGCTCACGATGAGTGCTTGGGTCAGCTAGATCAAATCAGACTCCTTGAGTCCGTGTCTGCGACTCGTTATCCTACTCATCACGTGCACGACGTCCGTGGTTGTCTCGACGAATCTGTCGACCGTGTATTTGGCTCCGCCGTCCCGCTGGAGGTGCGGGCCGAGGATTTGAACCCGCTGAACCACCAACACTGGGGTACCGTCTTTGAAGGTGAGGCGGATGTCCGCCTCTTTGGTCTTTGGGGTTGGCTTGCCCTCAGGGACGAGCAACAGCTAAGGCTTATCGGGGGCGCACTGAAGGTTGCCGGCCTCGAGGTTGTTCTGCATTGTTTCAGTGACCTCTTGGAGAAAGTCTTGCTTCTCGCAGTCTAATCTTGATGTAGTCCAAATCATCAGGTCGATCGCATAGGTGTGCTTGATCGGGCGAATCCGTTCCAGTAGAGGAGGCAGCTTGCGCATCGCCGGGTTGAACAAGGTGGGTAACAGGAACGAGCCTTGCGGGGTGCCTTTGCTCGGGACCGGGTTGGTGCCCGAGCTGATGGATTCAACGCCGATGTGGCCACGCGGTTGCTCGGGAAGTCCCGTACGTAATCGTACATCCGGGGCACGCAACCAGTTCCACTCTTCGTTCCTCCGTAAAATGTGCTGGCGTCCAATATTTGGCACAAGAACGGGTACTTAAGGTTCCTAAAATGGCCAAGTGTGTAAACAGCATATGATGCCTGCATTTATTTTTTTCTCTCCAGTGAGCGAAAGTGAGCTGCACCATATCGTGCCAAAACTTGCAGTAACTGGACGCTGTTTCTCGCAGCGCGCTTTGAAAGCTTGCCGCGCTGAAAACGCCACGGTAGAACGATAGTGTCCCAAGGTATCGGGCAACGGGCGAAACTCTGCCGGAAAAATCGGCACCTGCACGCAGCGGGCATCCAGTTTCTTCAGCAGTGTATTTTATGGTGCACAATTTACCTGGATAAATTTTAAGGCGCTCCGTTCTTTTGCAGTTAGAACATCCTTAAAAATATTAAAAATGCGTTCGCCACGGACGACAGAGTTTACAGCCGGCAAACGCTGTCGTCTGCATTGGATTACACAGGAACGGAGGTGAGCCTAACTTTTCACAGGAACGACGATACGCCTTGAAATTTCACAAGGTAAAATGCACCAATAGAATAGTACACCCCTGATTACGTTCAGGCGCCGATTTTTCTGGTTGCTTTCCCATACCTTGAGTCATCCAGAAACACCACGCAACCTCGGAGATTTTTTTTTTTTTAGTTTAGAACGGCATCTAAAAAAAATTGGGTTGTGTGTATGTTTATACAGCCTAGAACTTGGTCTGCCTCCAAGGGCGACGAGTCTCCCAGCTTTAGATGAGCAATTTAGCCAGTGCAGTACTACCGCTAGCCTGGGGTCTTTAACGTGCATCACGCAGTAGTGATACACGACCGCACGCCGGTACGATCGATGCTCATCCAGATCGAAACGGGCAGGGGTGGGGATTGTGTTAGATTTATAAGTGTTTTGTTTACTTTCCGACTTTGTGCGTGGAACGCGTCACGTTGCGCTGCCTAGCGCTCACCCGCTCGGAGCACGTGGAGCTGAAGCTCGCGCTGCAGAAACCAGGGATCCTGAGCTCAATCCCCACCCCTGCTTGTTTGGATCCGAATGAGCACCGTACCGGCGTGCGGTCGTGTATCACCATTGCGTGATGCACGTTAAAGAACCCAGGCTAGCGGTTGTACTGCACAGGCTAAATTTCGCATCTACAGCTGGGAGGCTCGTCGCCCGTTGAGGCAGACCAAGTTCAAGGCTGTATAAACAGACACACAACCCAATTTTTTTGTTGTTTTTGAAGACACTGAAGTTACGACGGTATTCGGATTTGTAGGCTCTTCCCTTTTAAACGGGCGGAAACTACATTACGTACAGCTTCCCAGCTCCTGCCCACTCGCAGTATTTCTTTCTTCAGGTCTCCACTCGACGCTTTTTTCCCTCGATCGCGTTCGCGGCGTTCACAACGTACTCGACCGCCGCCAAACCAGCTGGCCGGCTGTGACCAGCGTCGCTATAGCAACCACTCCGCGAGTGTGGTTGCCAGACGAAATTCGCACGATTTTTTTTTCTTTTCACTCACGTTGAGTGACAAGAAGTTAGGCGCGTATCATATATAATAGACTATGCGGTAAGAAGGTATTAAGGGATATGTGTACCTACCTAAGACAAATGCAGGAAAATATGATTGAGAAACAATATTGGCTTAATCTTTTTATACCTTTATTAAGACTAGCGTGGTCACTGGGCTAACCGACGCGCGAAAAGGGACAGCATATATACCCATCGGGGCACTGCTTAGTTTGTATAGGTAGGATGTACTGTTGTGTTATTGTTGTGTATTATCTGTAACGTGTGTGTATTCGCGTGTGTTTGTATGTGCAGTGATGTGTGTATCTCTGTGCTGTGAGTGGTCATGTAGTCGTGCAACGAAAAGGGTTGTTGCTGTTTTTTTTTTAATAATTAACACTTCCTTTTTCCGTCGCTAGATGGGGGTTGTCGCCGCCCAATTTTAAAAGTTTGGCGGTTGGTGATCTATCACTACTAGAGGGCTGAAAATTGATCATCGAAGGTTCTATTAGTCCATCCGTCGCGTTGATCGCTCTGATTTGATCCCGCTGGTAGCCGTGTCCGTGTTATGCTGCCTGATTGTAACGAAAGGAGTTAGGCGGCTTTCCCAGTGCGTGTTTTAGGTGCTGAATGCCGCTGTCCACGCACAAATGTCCATGAGTGGATAACACGTAACAGAGGTGAGCACGGGCATTAGTTGATCGAGAGCCATGCGGAGAACGTCAGTACGATACCTCCTGGCCGCTGTCGACAGAGGGTGTCGGAGCGATTCGTTGTCGCTCACGGCAAGTGAGCGTTGTGTTCAATAAAGCCAGCATGCCAGTGTTTGTAAACCGATCGCTTCTTTATAAACGCTGCTGATGCGATGAAAATGCGACCGGCATTGAGCCGGCCGAGCGAGACTTCGGCGACAATCTCGTCTCTTCAGCCTCCAGCGCTTTCGGCCTTACTCATATTACGTGCGGTGTTAGCGCTTTGACACAGAGATGTTTGGAAATATTTTTCGCGCCTACAAATGACACCAAACGAGCGTACCAGCCGTATGCTCTCGCTCCGGCGAGAAGCCGTGTGCGGCTCGGTATGCCTTTTACTCATATGGCTCGCCTGTCGCATACTGGCCGCCATATTGTTTTTAGGGTGTTAGCAAGTTACACGATTTTCTTCACCTCCGGTGGCTAACACCCTTACACGAATAAAGGCGTTAGCCAGAGGACGAGCCATTTACACGAATAAGGGTGTAAAAATTTTAAGTGTGTAGGAGTGGAGTGAATTTGGATGGCGCACCCAGAAGAGAGGTCGGCACATGTGCACGAGTTCTACACATACTCCGGCTTCCCATACGCACATTTTTGGCCGAAAAATGGTGCACATTCGTCCACAAATTTGCTCACCCCGAAGTTCAATGGGCGGTGCTTCAGTGAAGAAGAGGTATGCCAGGAATGGACTATATCACGGAGACGGCAGAGGGGATGTGTCTCAATGCAGGAAACGTGTTGTCAAATCTCGCCGAATGCCGGGTCCTGTCAGGTGCTTGGTAGAGGAAGGCATTGGAGGACACGGCGAAGCATATTCCACCATCCACGTGGTGGCAAGGGCTGTGTGCCTCTGAACCGCTGACACCAATTGCTTGTCGCCTTCTTCCATTTGCACCCTCCTCCGCTGAGCGTGAACGAAACTGGTCGAAGTTTAGCGGTGTTCACACGAAAAGTAGGAACCAACTGAAATGACACAGAGTGCAGTAGTTTGTTTTTGTTCGCTCCAATCTCGAGCTGAGGAGCCCTGATCTGAAATGCTACGACAAAGATGGCTTAAGCATGGAGCCAGAGTAGCCGTAACTAACACACTGCTTTGGAACATCCATCTTAATTTACAGAAGATATCTAGTCAGTGTGTGCATATCTACCTTGTCCAATGTTGGTTTTAAGATTGGCCCTGGTCTCTTTAATGTAGAACTAGTTCTACCTTTAGAAGAGGAATGGGTCATGACAAAATACATCAATGTGGCTAAACTTCACTCTCCTTTTAATATGTAAATTTAACCTGGCATTAAAACATGGCACTACCTTCATGATAGTACGTAAAGCAATTCATTCCTTCAATGGTTAAAATGCGACTATATTTCGTCAATCTGTTGTCATGTTACTTAAAACTATATTCATGCTGGTGTGGTAGTGGAGACTGGGCTGTGACTCGTGAGTTAAGAGTAGCGTACATTGATTTATTGACCGAGAAACAAACCAGATGACCTAGAAATACGGCTTCATCACAGCGTACACACTACACCAACCAACCTTGGACAGCACTGTAATATCTCCACCGTATAAAACATTCACGAAAGTCTTAAATATTTATAGCCACATTGAACAGTAAAGCAACGGTCATTCGGGATGGTTGGTGCATAGGTTTTAGACAATGCGAACGGTGCAACGACGTGGCGAGGCGGCAGACAACCCGAGGTGCTTGTGTTTTTTTTTTTTTTTCACTTTGCCCGTCTCGCGCTGTTTTGTTTTCTTAGGAGCTGAAATATGTATTATGTTTAGAATGGCGTGATTAAGTTTCCGCCTGCTCTGACGACGAAACTCAGTTGAGAGGTGCGTGATGACTATTTTGTGTTTCGAAGGGGTCAGTGATATCAATTTTAACGTTCGTTGCAGAAATGTGCTTAATGGTTTTGTTAAAACTTGAGAAACTTGGGTTTCAGTTTTTTTTTCTGAATACTATGTCGGGGGAAAAAACCAGAAAAAACAGTTTTTTCTCGAATTTCCGGTTCTTTTTTTTTTTTCGAGCCCTTGCATCACTACTCGTGACGCTCGATATCGAGGAACACGAGGAAGATTCCGGCAGCATTCCATCTATCACAGTTCACAAAAAGAAAGACAATACCTACGAAATGTCGCGACGGGAACAACAGCAGCACGAGCTTGTGGCGGGTTAGTTCAAAGACAATACATTTTAGGTATTTCTTTGTAATTGTCCTGTATGATGCTGTATAAGTGTAATTATCAGTAGTAATCTTTATTAGTACAACTGGTTTATTTATGTAATAAGTTTATCGTGCTGTAATTTGGCCTCTGAATGAAGAAGCAAACGCGCAAGGACAAATTTTGCACTAAAGCACCATTGGTTGTCGGCTGTTTGTTCTCTCCTATCCTCTTTCGCTTCGTATTCAAGTATCATCGTAAAGTTCAAGCTGATATATTTACACATTTTGGGCATGCCCACGCTGCGTCCAGGAAGGGGGGGGGGGGCAACGTGGGTTTCGCAAGGATTGCCTGAGACCCAATTGCCCACGCGGATCCCACGTGGGCCCGACCTCTTGCGCAACCAGTGCTGCGAACTTGAAAATTATTGGTCAAATTTGCTAATCGAGAGCCTTTCCAAGCGCTGCGCCAGCTCTGTATTTTTTATTCAGTCGGAATGTTTAGAGTATAATTACTTTTTTTTCGTAGTGTTTCCAGTCTACTTTCGGCATACCTGGTAAACAAATAAAAACAGATTAGACCTTCGAAGTATGTTTCAACAACTTCGTAGCGTGCGCTAACTTTGGGCAGCTCCGCTGCAATTCTACTGGTTTCCAAAGTGCACACTCCGACATCTTGTGATTACTTCTTGGTTGATGCTATTTCAACTTCAACCGCAGTCATTCTCTCTGTAAGCTCTTTTACGTGTGTTTCAGTTTCCTTGAGGTCATTCTTAATGCTTTTAATTTCAGTAACCACGTCAATTTTAGTCACCTCAATTCTTGTCATTATAGCCAGAATGATATACAAGTGGGCTTCGTCTATCATTCCAGGATTCATTTCGACGTCACCCGATTGTTGTACTAGTAGGTGGATAAGGTGTACATATGTAAATGTCAATAGGTAGCACAACAAATGTTTCATACACAGCAATCGTCCTCGGGGCACGACGCCGATACATGGTAGGCATGATTACTTTGATGACAGTTTTAATTTAAAAAGTAATCAACCTAAAGTGCGGAAAAGAATGATATCCCTGTTTTCTTGTCGATGCCGTGTCCCACCTGCCATTCGTGGTGCCCGCGCTTTTGAAGATGCCAGTTGTGCGATGTGCAGGGTTGCCACACACTGTAGTGGCTTGGCGCCAAAATAAATTGCTCCGCCAGCGGTGTGAATGGAAACGTGTCGTCCAGGATAATTGGTCCGGTGTCTGATGAGTAGTTGACGGTTGGTGTTTTTCCAAGTGATCCCGCTGCTAGGACAGGGGCCAACAACACCTGTGGAGCGGAAAATTTTTACGTCGGTGTTCCCTTGTCTATGCCGTGCCCCATGATACTGCTACAAAACTTGAGCATAATAAACGCACCACCTAATGTACTTCTGTGAATCTCTACTGCACTATTTTCATTGCCTTGTTTATGCGACTTTTTCCTTCTGAATAACCCTAGCAAACGCCCTGTAGAGATGTGCCAGTTATGCAATTTCAAATTAGTGAGTAGGATTCATGTCATGTTGCAATTATTCTAGGATTTGTATTTCTACTTGTTTCCTGGATATGTGGGTATAAAAGATGACTTAGTTTATATAACGCAATAAGACAATTAATAAGAAAACTCATAAGTCGGTTTTTAAGTTTTGATAATTATCTGTTTAAGGAATAAAAATGTATATTTTGCAAATTGTGAGATAGGAAGAATAGTCCTATGGGTCAAGTATTTTACATACATCTCCAGATCTCTTCAAACATCTTGCTCACTCACTCAAGTGCTGTAGAAAATGGGAAAAGGAAGTTTAAGACCGTCCACAGCTGACTATTATAATGGCTTACAAACTCTGTCGTCATTTGGGAAATGCTGATGCTATGTGACAATTTGTAGAGTACTTGAATTTTCAAATAAACTTCAAATTGTCACCCAACTTCGAAATTTCCTAAAATCATGAAAGAGCCTTTAAGCCGTTTAAAAACGTCAACTCTGGAAGGTCTCAAACTTCGTCAGTTTTTTCACATCACTTGAGCGAGTGAGCAAGAAGTAGTAAGCGGTCGGGAAATGTATGTAAACCACTTGATCCGTAGGACAGTTCTTTCTATCACAGAGCTTGCAAAATACATATGCTTGTTTTTTTTTATCTTGTTTTAAACTTTTAACAATTAACTTGCAAAAGGTTTTCGGAGTCTGGTGTTTGAGAGTGTTATATGATTTATTGTACTTTCTTGCAAAACGTTAAAGTACTAAATAAAAATGAGTTGATGCCAATCTAACAAAATATTGCTTCAAATACATTTCTTCGCAGCCTCAAGAAATAAAATGTTCTTCAAATTAATAAGGTGGCAATCCGAGGTTTTTAAAAACAAAAACCTACAGGGTCATAGTGTTTGAGAGTGCTAGCCACCATTTTCTAGTTGGAAAGTGGTACACGAGTCTTAATTGGATATTTTCCTTCCTCTTTGTAATATCACAAATTAGTTCCACCTATTGCTGAGCTTCCCGCCTACAATATCAAAAGGACACTTGTTTGTGTACATATTTTATGAATATTTTGAAGTATTTACTTTGTGCTGATTAATAGTTTCATGAAAATAATAACAATATTTGACCAAGCAAATGGGTGCCTGAGCTTTCTTCTCCCGCTCTTCCTGCAGAAGCTTGATGCGGCAAGGAGCACGAGTTGCAGTCACTTTTTCACAACACTTCACACGACGTCAAGTGTTACAGTGAGCTTCGGGCTTAACCTTACAATGTGTGGAGAAGACGCATATATGGTGAAAAAAAAATTAGGGGGTCTAAATTGGATTTAAATTCATACCAAACATTAGTGCGAAATTAGTTATTAATTTCTAAGGGACGTAAACCGTGTTTCGCAACCAGCGACATCGCCTACAAAAACCCCGTTCCACCCGGATTTCGCAATCGGGCCTGGTAGCACACCACGGAGCGTAACGGCTAAATTGTTCTTCCTGATCATGCAGGTTTATTATCGAGAATTCAATATATCATGAGTTTAAAAGTAACTATATTTCAGTTTTGTGCTGCCATGCCCTGACACCGTTCTTTGCAAGCCCGCAGGGTGTGCTAATTCGCTGAAGTTGTTAACGGGAGAAGATGTGGTGACTAACCACTGCCCCGGTAAAACGGATAAAGATAGTAATTCTAAATTAGGGCGGCGATCTGGGCGTGTTGGGTTATGACGACAGAAGGGCAAACAGCACGTAAAATCAGGGACAAAGTAAATAAAGGGCACACAGGAGAATCGCTTATCAAGTGTGCACTTCTTTTACTTCGTCCCTATTTATTGCGCACTGCTTGTTCTTTAGTAAATTAGATACGCATGTCCCAATATAGCATATTCTAAAAAGACAGAAGAATGTGGCCAAAGACACAAATGAAATGCGTAAAGAACAACAAAGTGCTAATAAAATTGTTGAAGGTGTAGATAAGCGGTTATCATCTATCGAAACAATTATTGACGAAGTTAGAAGCACGGCGAAATCATTTAGGCCTATGAGGCTAGGTTTCCTGAGATAATTAGGTCTGCCATTAAGTTTATAGCAACTGTTCTTTTTATTTCTTTTTTATGTGGGGGGAGAGCTGAACGACTTTGAAGATCGTTGTAGTCGAAACAATGTAATTTCTTTTAGTATACCCGAAGATCATCATGAGAACCCTGTCCAAATGAAAACGATAGTTTCCACTGATACGTTTTTTGTATGTAGAATCTACCACCCCCACCATCGGAAGGATTCACCGGTGTAACAAAGGAAACCGGCCGAGACCCGTGTTCTTCAATATTCGTTATTGTAGCGAAAATACAAACCTTTATAAGAGTGCACAGAAAATAAACGGTTCCTGAATTTCAATCTGCGAGGGCTACTCAAAACAAGTACGCCTAGTTCGAAAAAAGAAAATGTTGGATAGTGCAACCAACAGCAGGGACCGGGGGGACAAGGTATAAGCAATATATGAAACATCGCACAAAAAACGAAGACGGGAGAGAAAAGTACGCAAGACGAGCATCTTCGTTGTTTTGCGCACTGTTTCATTTATTACTTCCACAAGAACCAACTCGCCGTTATCGCCACTCTAATTCGTGACAAGGTAATTCTCGTCTTTAACAAAATAAAAATGAACCTTCTGATTTGCGTGAGGGATATAAAAATTATACCAGAATCTGTATTTGTAGGCAGAAACTTTCACGACAGTCCGATGACGATGCCTTGTCACCGTGATATATTTTGCCTTGATCACAGATTTAGAAATTGATAATCGTCCGTGACATAAGCCTCATTAAAAACAACCGTTCATCTTGAGTTTTATTGGATGATCATGAACCTGATATTGTCACTGTGAGAAAAACGTGGTTGCATAAATAATTAAGAAAAGATTTCCCCGTCGTAAAACATTGTTAAAATGATCCTGTATCACCTTGTGTAGGTGTTGCCGTTATATTAAAAATACTTTGATTTGGGTGTCATTGTTGTCGTTCCCGATAATAAATCTTTATGGCTTAAACTTACCGTGTTTACTCCGTCAATCGTCCTCGGTGTTGCCTATCGTCTGCCAAATGATTGTTCGTCCGTTCCTAAAGTTCTTGCTGATTTTGTTTACACAATTAAAAAAAAAAAAAAGTTAAAGACGTCTACAATTCTCTGTAATGCCGAATCATAGCGGCGCTCTTGAGGAGAAAGAGGGGAGGGTACGGAGGGAGGGGTATGCCCCTGCTCCCCCTCCCTACCCTCTCCTCATCCTCTCCCGCTCGCCACTCCTTTAGCGGGAAATGTTTGCCGAATTTCCCGCTAATTAAGCAAACATTTCCACGCTAAATTTAGCGGGGAAATATTCCCGCTAAACTTAGCGGGAAATTTACCAACATTTTCCCGCTAAATTTAGCGGGAAATTTAACAAAAATTTCCAGACTAAATTCAGTGGGAAAATTTCTAGCTAAACTTAGCGGGATAAATGAATTGGTGTTGAGGTCACGTGACGTCAATTTGCCCGCTATATATAGCGGGGAAATATTTCCGCTAAATTTAGCGTGACGTCAAGTGACGTCACGTGTAACGTCACGAGGGTAAAATTTCGCCGCTAAATTTAACGGAAAAATTTCCCGCAAAATTTAGCCGGAACATTCTACTTTCGTGACGTAACCCTTTTGGGAAATGTCCCATAATGCAACGCGTGGTTACGCCGACGGCGCTCAACCCGGAAACGGGCGCCTAAGAGCTGCGCTCTAAAAAACGAGTTCTTAAAGGGACTATGAACGGATTTTCCCGCGGAAACGGAGCCGGCGTTCCTCCTCAACTCAACAGCACAGCCAGCCCTCGTAACCCTCGCATCCCTCATGAGGGTTACTAGGGTAACCCTCAAGAGGGTTACGAGGGTTACTCTTACGAGGGTCCGACTCCCGAGGGTCACAAGGGCTACCCTCACGAAGGTGACGAGAGTTACCCTCACGACGGTTACTCTCGTGATCGAAACCCTCGTGACCCACCCTCGTAAGGGTTGCGAGGCACCAGGAGGAGGAGGGGAGGAGGAGGAGGGGATGGATAGAGGAGGAGGGGTGATGCCAGCTACCTGTTGTGCAGGCAAGTGATATCACCATTCATAAATTACAGGGAGGCACGTATGAAAATGTGGTGTACTCATTAGCCAAGTGGCCATATACATGGGAATGGGTCTGTCTGCTGTACCCATTGATCTCTGTAGCACGTCAAACGAAGTGTGTAAATTGTGTACCACCAAGATCGATAACGGCTTAACGGCTTGCTCGTGGTGGCTCTGTGTTTCTCGCCTACAGCACTCAGCAAATATTTCGTGCACTTTTTGCGAATTGCGATTAAAGAGATACTATAACAAAATTTTGAAGTTATTTCTTGGTCCATTCGTGTTCAAGGGAGCATTATGACATCAGACACACCGATCTCTTCTTAAAAAAGAGACTAAAAATAATTTTAAAACGAATTAAATGATTAGCAAAGAGCACCTGGTGGATGTCGCTAACGCCTCGTTTGTAATGCCCGTCAAGGAACCTTGACAGGTAGTGACAATCACTTTCTCGCCTCCGGCCATGACGAGAGAAAAGCTGAAGAAGGAACTCCCCTCTCACCGAGACTCTCTTTTGTGTGTCCTATAGAAGTCGCTACTGTCCCTCTAGAAGACTAAAGAAGATCAACCCGTCGCTCAAAATTCGTACAAAGGCGGCTTTGGGGTTACTTGCAGTGGCCCGATCGCTGGTGTGCTTCGGCTGCTTTCAGCGGATGCTACGAGCCATCGGGGCTTATCCAAGGCTCTGTGAATGTCACGTGACCTTAGAGAGGAGGCACAGCGACGCGCGGAAAGCGTATCACGGTCTACGTCCACAGAACGGGGTTGGTTGCGATAGCTCGCTGCGTCCGATGCGTTCGAACGTGAGGTCCCGAGACAAACTACGTCACTATTGCGGCGGATGTGACGTGCTCTCCGAGTGTTTGCCAGAGTGGGCTGTTTATAACAAAATATACAGCCATCAGGCTCAAAATACATACGTGCGATTGTCATCTACGAATGTTGTGGATCATATTCGGCCTATTTGTGAACACGACGGGTATATTTCAAATTTCGTTGAAGTATTTCTTTAAGCTCACGTGGATCCTATGCATGATGGGGAAAACAGCTCAGAAAACACGAACTACGAGAAAGAACATAGGCAAAAGGACAATGCTACATTGTCCTGTAGGTGGAGGAGGAGGAGCAGAAGAGGAGAGGGAGGAGAAGAAGAGGAGGAGGAAGGGAGGAGGACGGGAGGAGGAGAGGGTACGGAGGAGAAGGAGTGGCATACTCCTCCTCCTTGAGAGCTGCGCTCTAATTTCGCGTTACAGAGACTTGTAAACGTCTTTCATGTTCGTTTTGCTAATTGACTTTGCTTTTAATAACACTTTTCTTCAAATTATTAGTAGTTCAACACGAATCACTTCGTCTTCCGAATACATAATTTACCACTTGCTTCCTTATCGAAACCTCTCGTGGCGCGTAACTTCGAGTGCGATGTTTTGTAGAGAATCTCTAGTCATCGAGTGGTTCTAGTTGAGTTCTCAATGTTCGAACTTCATTAAGTGCAAAGAGGAGTTCCACGCGCGTGTTTAACTTTTTCAGAGCAGAAAATGAATCAGCAGTTGACGCGCTTGAGTTTTCCTATGATGCTTCTTCCAACATGTGATGTAAGGAGGTTATATTGACTTCATTTGAATTTTTTTAGGAAAACTCTACTCCAATGCTTATGCATCTTCTGCATCGTTCATTCTACTGCAATATTTGCATCGTGCATTTCGAAAAATAATCTCGGTGTTCAAAGCCGTGCCGGCATCAGCTAAGGGTTGACCGAAATCATTCAGTATACACCAGGGGGGGCATGGGGCCCGCCCCCCCCCCCCCGAAATCTTAGATTTTACTGGGACCTCCTCTCCCCCCTCCCCCTCATACAGCATTTTGTCATGCCCCCCCCCCCCCCCCCCCCCGAAACAAAATCCTGGCTACGTGCATCGTATACACTATACTAAAACTTTCCTTTTCCCTGCCGACCCTTTGGCACGGGGAGGGGGGAGGGGTGGGGGGAGGCGGAGGCAAGAAGTATCTTTTTTTGTTTTTTTGTTGGGGGAAGGGGGACCACATAACTCCAAACACCCCCTTTCCCCCGCCCCAACCGGGTAAGACCCTGCATAACCCACAAAACCATCAAAACACAAAGCACCTTGATGGAACAGTCACGATTTTCAGGTGTAAAGAAACTTTAAACGGATAAGAACGCAGTAGTTTATATTCATACGTCCCATCTTGCTAAAAATTGTGTTACAATTGAAATACTCTCGATATATATTTTAAAACTCTGTATTGTGTCAATATATGGGGCGGTTTCATTGGGATTCAGGCAACAATGGGCAGTCGTATTTTTTATTTTGCTTCAAATTTTTATATTTCGTGGCGCATGTTCCAAGAAGAACAATCCTTTTTTTATTTTAATGTCCTGACATGTTCAGGTTCTGAGAAAAGCAATCTTAAAGAAGTGGGAAAAAACGACGAGGTTCTGACGATTGTCGCGTGTGGCGTTTTTGAATCACTCTCAATCGCAAAGTATTCAAACGAGAACGTCTATATTTTTTTGGTGTGATATATATGCAAGTAGGTCAGACGACATTGTAACTTCTGTTTATTATTCGTCACTCCAATGTTTGTAAAAATCCCCAAAAATGCCTCCGCGAACAACTGTGACCTAAATTGCGGATTTTTTTTAGTTGAATATGTTTAGTATCGCTTTTAAAATAATACCACGTGTAGAACCTTTCATTGCCTCCCAAATTAAGCAAAGTTTGTGTTTTTATCGTGTACGGGTACTGAGAAATAAATTATGAAACAGAGAGTGTTTTCACTTTTCGTTCAATTTCAGCACGCTGTATAAAAAAAAAAAAAAAAAAAAAAACACATTTTTAATTTTGTTTTTCGCGTCGCGTTCTTTTTACACCCTTCTTTTAGCCAGAATACATTCCGTTAGGGGTATTTGCCTTGGTTTTGAGTTTTAAGCCTCTAAATATGCTAAAAAAGAGCAAATGCCGATGGTGGGTTTTGACGATTTTCGTGTGTGGCGTTTTTGAACCATTCTCAATCGCAAAGTATCCAAAAGAGAGCTTCTATATTTTTTTTATTGTGATATATATGCAAGTCGGTAAAACGACATTCCAACTACTATTTAATATTCGTTGATTTAAACGTTGTAAAAATCCCCAAACATGCCTCCGCGAACAACTGTGACCTAAACTGCGGATTCTTTTTTTTTTTAGTCGACTATGTTTAGTTTAGTTTTTGAAATAATACCACGTGTAGAACCTTTCATTGCCTTCCACATTATGCAAAGTTTGTGTCTTAATCACGTACGACTACTGAGAAATAAATTATGAAACAGAAAAGGTTTTCACTTTTTGTTCAATTTCAGCACGCTGTACAAAAAAAAAAACGCTTTTTATTTTTTTTTTTGCGTCGCGTTTTTTTACATTTTTCTTTTAGCCAGCATTCATTTCGTTAGAGGTATATGCACTAGCTTTGAGTTTTAAGCGTATAAATATGCTGAAAAAAATGGTGATGATGGGTTTATGGGTTATAGCTGTATATATTATTCTTTATTATAATAAACTAAGGGACGTTGAATTAATACTCACACAAAAGACATTAATGTCGTTAGGCGTATAATAACAAGTTTGCAATTCTAAACGTCTAAACACTATAAAATCGCAACAGCCGAAAGCGGGTTTTCAGAAAATTTCTGCCGGTGCCATGATTGGAGAGGCCTCAAGCCTAAACCCTATGTGCTACTTAATCGATATTATGTTAGAAATATCAAAGTATAACTTTGTAAAACATTAGAGTAAAATGCACTTCATATTGGAAACCTAGATTTTAAAGTCAAAATTTTATATTTTAGTGCCAAATTCATCTTGATAACAGAACAGAATCATTTTAAGCATATTTAGAGGCTTAATACTCAAAACCAGTGCATATACCTCTAACGGAATGTATTCTGGGTAAAAGAAGGGTGAAAAAAGACGCCACGCAAAAAAAAAATTAAAATCAAATCAAAAATGTTTTTTTTTTTTTTATATACAGCGTGCTAAAATTGAACGAAAAGGGAAAAACCTTCTGTTTCATAATTTATTTCTCAGTACTCGTACGAGATTAAGACACAACCTTTACATAATGGGGAAGGCAATGAAAAATTCTACTCGTGGTATTATTTTAAAAACAAAACTAAACATAGTCGATTAAAAAAAAATCCGCAGTTTAGGTCACAGTTGTTCGCGGAGGCATGTTTCGGGATTTTTACGAAGATTGGAGCGACGAATAATAAATATTAGTTAAAATTTCGTTTTATCGATTTGCATATATATCACGATAAAAAAACATAGAAGCTCTCTTTTGAATACTTTCAGATTGAGAGTGGTTCAAAAACGCCACACACAAAAATCGTCGAAACCCACCATCGGCAATTGCTCTTTTTTAGCATATTTAGAGGTTTAAAACTCAAAACCAAGGCAAATACCTCTAACGGAATGTATTCTGGCTAAAAAAAGGGTGTGAAAAGAACGTAACGCGAGAGAAAGAAAAAAATTAAAAATGTTTTTTTTTTATACAGTTCGCTGAAATTAAACGAAAAGTGAAAACCCCATCTGTTTCATAATTTTTTCTCAGTAGTCGTACACGATAAAAACACAAACTTTGTTTAGTTTGGAAGGCAATAAAAGGGTCTACACGTGGTATTATTTTAAAAGCGATACTAAACATAGTCGACTCAAAAAAAAAAGAATCCGCAATTTAGGCCACAGTTGTTCGCGGACGCATGTTTGGAGAGTTTTACAAAGATTGGAGAGACGAATAATAAATAGTAGTTATAATGTCGTCTTACCGACTTGCATATAAATCAGACTAAAAATATAGACACTCTCTTTTGAACACTTTGAGATTGAGAGTGATTAAAAAACGCCTCACACGACAATCGTCAAAACCTCGTCGTTCTTTCCCGCTTCTTTGAGATTTTTTTCTCATAAACTAAACATGTCAGGACATTAAAATAAACAGGATTGTTTTTCTTGGAACAAGCGCCACGAAACATAAAAATTTGAAGCAAAATAGAAAAAATACGACTGCTTTTCGTTGCCTGAATCTAAATGAAATCGTCCGGTGATATAAACCACAATTTGGTTTAGATAAATAACCTAAAGGTTGATTGGAAGTAAACAAAATCTAATAATATAAATTCAACTCAATATTTTCTGATAGAAAAAGGCAATGGGATGTACAGAATACGCACAAATGTGCGCGATAATATAGTAAGAACAGAAATTGACCTGTTATATTGCTGACATGAGTGTGAAACATGATTAAAACATTTACTGACTGCACGAAAGACCGCAGTCACAACTCGAAACCCCTCAGTTACAAATTTCTGTTCGACGTCCTTTCTGTGAGATGCCAATTTCTTCAAATGCGCAAAAGCATCATTGTCTTGCACAGAACATATGTTGAAGCGCCCATAACAGAACGGGACATGCACGCTGGTTGGGTGACTTATCGCGATAACCGCATGATGTGAGTAGGCACCCGCACCAGGACACGCTAGTGGATATCAGGATCGAGATTCAAGTTTCGCAAGACACTCTCGAGGAGCCAAAGTGCCAGAGATCTGTCACCCTGCAAAAGTACTTGTCGAATAAGGCACCCTCGCTTCGTGGGTCTTCAGACCAGGCGATCAAAGAAAGCACGGAGGGAGCGCGTCAGGAAGCTTCGTCCGCGGTGCTGATCTCAGAGGAGTGATACGCCGTACGAGGCTATGGCCGTACATATCCGACTCCTGCTCGGTACCTCGCCGAGTCTCGTCATGCACCGAGCCTGTTGGGCCAGCTCCCTTCGGCTCTTTCATCTCATTCTCCCCCATCTCCAGTCCGCGCAACTTCCGTTTCGCAAACCTACAGCTCCCTCTACCCCTATTCGATGGGCTGTACTCCCGTGCTGTTCTCGTGTTTCCAGCTCCCTTTCATTCCATCCGATTTCGCGTGCCGCGTTTTGTCTTATTTTCATCGCCGAGTGTGTTGCTCCCGCTTTCCGTCCCCCTCTTTCTCCCCCCCGAGCGTGTTTCCTTTCTTCCGTAGCTCCCTTTTGTGCAGCGCGTTGTCGGGCTGGCCAGGAATCTCGGCGGTGCGCTGAATGGGGCGGCCGATGCAATAGCGCTCTCCGCCTTCTCCCGCGCTCCCCGGCCAACCGCGTAATCAAGCCGAAATCCCCATTCCGAGCCGCGCGGCGAGTCAGGCTCCGGCGGGGCCCGAGCGCGGCATCTCCCCCCATTGAAACTCGAACCGACGCGGCCACTGGCTTCCAAATTGGATCACACGGGACGAGGGAGAGCGGCCCGCCGGAGAGGCCGGAAGGACGCGCCACGGGCATCCAATAACGCTTGGCGTCTGGTTTAATGCCGGATCGGAAATTACGATCTCCAGAAGTTGGAGGGGAGCTTCGGTATCGTGGCTACGATCGTGGCATGTTTTCTGGCCGCCCTCGGTCCCGGACGCGCGCCCTGCTGATATTTCGCCAGTTACATATAGTCAACCCCTTATGGCTCTCACATAAAGGGTTCTTATGAGTGAGTTGAGCTACCTCGAGATGCTGCTGAACCTTGTTTGATGAGATCGCCTAGAGTCTAAATATAAGAAAATAAATATTCATTGAACATTTTTTGTCAAAAAATGTTAACTTGCGGCAGACAATCGACACTGCTCTTTGGGGTAAGCGTCCACAAGAGCAGACTTGCGATTACGATCTGGAGGCCGTCCTGCGCCACAACTAAACTGCTCCCAAGATTCGCTATCATATATTATTATCATCGAAAATCCACGCAAATCACCTTTGTAGAAAGGGGGGGCACGTGATTTTGAATCATGTGATAAGTTGGAACATCACATGGTTAAGTTTTTGTATTCTTCTAGAGAATCATTTTTAATGTATGTTTCTCTACCCCTTATCTCACATACAAATGAATTGTTGATTTCTCATGCTAGTTGCTGCAGAAACTATTGCAGGGAACTGAGCTGCGTCACAACCACCTGGATTCCTAGCCAGAACAAATGTAAGAGAAAACAAGCTTAAACATACCTTATGAATTACCCTACATCTCACTTAATACGCCACCATATGTCCTATAAAATAGAGCCGCTGCACCGTAATTAAATATGACTGCTGATGTGGCCAGTATCAATACCATGTCGTACATGGACGCCATGTCATGACAGGTGTTTGCTGGTTATTCATGAGCCAACAAGGCGTTTTTGGACATAGTTGGATTTTTAGAGGCCCTTGGAGACGCTGGTCTATTTAATAGAACTAAAAAAATAGTAAAGTTTGCATCAAACAAGTATTGCTCGGATATGTGAGGTATTTTTGAACGCAATAATCTGATAAGTTTACTATTTTATGTCTGGTAAGAATAGTTTCGTGCCGGCACCACGTTGATCGTGCTCGCTATCACGTCGGCTATCCCTCGGCCACGAGGCAACGAGCCGATCGCTGTGTCTGCAACACTCAATCGTGACTATATGTTTACGCAAAAGAGTGTCATATTGCGCCATTATGAGTGGCAGCAGCAGCGTTACGGCTTGGAGTACACGAGCATGCGATTCACAAATTTTGCAAACAAGGAACCGTGTTCGTGTGCCAGTGTTTCCTGTACTTTCAGGAAACACGTGTCATGTCCGGACCACGACCATCGGCGATCGTAGAAAAAGTCTGCACAACCAAGCTGACACAGCGTTCCTTGGCGGAATCTACCCGTACGTCATCAGCAAGAACTTCGCTGTCAGTATCGACCGCAAGGGTGGTCAAGGAATTTCAACGCTACATAAGCAACTGATTCCGGACGGCCCCGACACAGGCAGCAGCGGCGGCGCAGAGCTTGCACGCCATAAAAACATCATCCTGTACTTTCAGGTTGGTTGGAAAACGTTTTCTGTTTCGTTGGTATATGCTTGCCGCCACTGCTGCCGCTGCTGCCACTTAGCCGTAGAGTGTGTTTTGTGCCATGTCAAAACCGAACGATGCATGTTTGCCATGTGGTTTGCCCCTTCCAGACGATGGAAGCGTTGCAACTTGCTCCGAGTGTTCTTTTAGATATCATTTCGGATCATGCAGTGGTATTTCTGAGGCGTCGTTCAAAAAGAAAGGCGAGATTGCACGTGAGGAGTGGAAGTGCCCGACATGCAGAAAAGGCATGCAGAGAAGCCAGTTAACAAAGGAGACAGTGCCACCGGAAGTTGATGTTTCTCGCATGTTTATTTCAATCAGCGAAAAACTTGTGATCCTCACGAGCCTTAAAGGAACCGTCGACGGCATAGAGCAATCCGTGCAGATGATGTCAGAACAGTACGACGAAATAATGAAACAACTAGCATGTCAAAACGCAGACATAAAAGACCTGAAAGCTAGAGTAGAAAGGATTGAGGAAGCTAAATATGAGGATGAAATCTCTCAGCTCAAAGACGAAATGAATGAACTGGAATGGAGAAGCAGGTGCCTGAACCTCGAATTTCACGGGATCCCGCAAACTAACAATGAGAATCTGCTCCAGCAGCTGAACCAAGTGGCAGCTAAAATGAGCGTACCTGAACTTACGGAATCGGATATAGTGTCGGCCCACCGGCTACCCTCAAAACCTGGAAAGATTCCTGGGATCATTGTCCGTTTCGGGAAACAACAGACTCGCGACCAATGGCTTGAAAAAAAGAAAGAACTAAAAAGAGACCAGGAAACAATTTTCATTCAGGAAAACATGACTAGACAGAATCGAGCCCTGCTTCACGCCGCAAGAGATTAGGCTAGTACAAGAAGATACCAGTATGTATGGCACAAAGACGGAAAAATCTTTATCCGAGAGAAAGAAGGTGGGCAAGCAATCGTCGTAAGGAATATCAACGACCTTCACAGGATTCGATAAGCCATTCACCATATTCCTGCCTGAGTGTTGCCTTTGGTTATCACAGTAAAATGGCGACAGCGGACATCTTACTACCACGAGAACTAAAAGATTACTTGGGCACAAGATATACCACCTCACTTAAATGTTTCCACTTGAACACTAGATCCGCTAGAAATAAATCGGCTGATTTAGAATTGCTCTTCGATACACTGGACGTCAGCTTTGACGTAGTCCTTTTCTCTGAAACATGGTATAAACATGAAAGCGACGCTTTCAAACTTCCTGAATATAATAGTCATTGTGTAAACAGGCCAAGCCAACGTGGTGGCGGCGTTTCTATGTTAATAAAAGAAATTATGAGTTACGAACTTCTGACCGATTACTGCCGTTCAACGTGTGATTACGAAGTGCTTTCAATAAGAGCAGATCAAAATGTTATAGCGGTTTTCTATTGTCCTCCAGATGGAAATATTTCAGTTTTTTGCGAGTTTTTGAACGATTTTTTTTTTAGTTTATTGAGATACAAAAGTATAATGTGATTTGGGAGGCGACTTTAATATTGACATGCTAGGCGATAGTACATCAAAGAAACAGGTCACTACGATCTTTCAAGTAAATGGATGTGTGAATGTTACCAATCAACCAACACGAATTACTGCTACGTCTGAAACACTAATTGACCTATTCATAACCAACTTCGAACAACAAATACTAAAATCGGGGGTAATAGCCTGCGATTAGTGACCATTTTGCAACATTTATTTGCGTAAACAAAAATTCTAGTATATGCAGAAATCTCAAGAATCGGATTTTGGTTCAAAATATTACTATTGATGGCCTGAATAAATTTAGAGAAAGTTTGAGAAATGAAGGCTGAACTGATGTCCTGAATACAATTGACGCGAATGATTGCTTACGAGGCATTCCTGGATACCTTCCAAACTATCTATAAACGACATTTTCCTCTAAAATCAGTGAGGCGTCCCAGGAAAGCTCGGAAGCCTTGGATAACTGCAGAAGTAATTGCAAAAATACAAATAAAAAATAAGCTATATTCAAATTTCATTAAAACAAAAGACCCAGAAAAGCTCAAAATTTTTAATGCGTACAGAAATAGACTAAACAAGGAGTTAAAGAAATGCAGAGCTGTCTACTACCACAATTATTTCAGTACGGCATGTAATCGTACCGATCGGATGTGGAGAAAATTTAATTCTGTTTTACACCGCAACAAGGCGCAAAACAACATTGCGTCTATAACCTACAATAACATTTTATTTTCTGGTAGTTCTCTTGCCAATCGTTTCAATGACTTTTTTGTAAATTTAGTATCTACATCAGACACAACCGACGCTCGTAGTTACATACAAAAAAGAGTTGAAGAAACTATTTATTTAAGTCCAGTCACCGAAGAAGAGATAATAACAGTATTTCGCAGCGTAAACATCAGTAATACCTGCGATGCTGACGACATACAAATACGCCCAGTTTTATATGTTTTGGATATTATTAGTAGATCCCTAGCACATATTTTTAACCTTTGTTTTGAGACGGCCATATTTCCTAAAAAAATGCAAATGGCGAAAGTCGTAGTACTTCATAAAAGGTGATAAAAATGATATAAACAATTACAGACCTGTCTCACTTCTTCCAGTTTTTTCGAAAGGTCTAGAAAAATAATCTACAATCGCCTCACCGTATTTATTGAAAAGCATGACATTCTTACAGAGTCACAGTTTGGGTTCAGAAAGAAACGTTCTACAGAACTAGCTTTGTTAGATCAAAAAGAATTTATCTTACGCAATTTTGAAGAAAAGAATGTAGTACTCGGCATATTTATAGATTTTACGAAGGCATTTGATTTTATTAATCACGAGTTGCTTATTCAGAAACTTCATATCTACGGTATAAGAGGACACACAGCGCTCCTCATTAAATCATATCTTGATAATCGGTGTCAGTATGTCAATATCGGTGGTAACGTCTCCAATATAAAACCTATAAAATCCGGGGTACCACAAGGTAGCATACTTGGACCACTGCTTTTTAATATATACATAACGACATCATTAATATTGCGCCGCAGGCTAAATTTATCATTTATGCCGATGACACCAGTATTTTCTTATCAACTCGGAAGTGTAATGATATCATCCCAATAGCAAACGACGTAATGACATGGCTAGAGGCATGGTCCTCGTCAAATAATCTTTTAGTGAATAAAAATAAAACTAAAGCTATGCTTTTTAGTCCTAAGAATAAGAATATTTCACTATCGAGTGACATCATTCTATACTCGTCCCCCATAGAAATTGTAAATACTTTCAAGACTCTAGGTGTATTGTTTTGAAAACAGATGTCTTGGTCTCAGCACATTGATTATATTATTTCAAAACTAGCTGGTGTCATCGGCATGCTATATCGACATCGTTTAATCCTCCCGCAAAGTGTTAAGTTGCTCTTGTATAACATTTTATTTGTATCACATTTAAACTACTGTCATCTAATATGGGGCACCATGACAAAAACAAATCTTTATAGAATATTTTTATTGCAAAAAAGGGCGATAAGACTTGTGTGCAGTGTACCCATGACTTTCACACAGACCTAATTTTTGCTAATCTGGGGATAATGAAAATACATGAATATTACAAATATAGTCTTGCCATGAACTATAAACAAGAATATACCTAGAGTAAAAGTTTCTTATTCGACTTGGCTTCCCTCAGAAAAAAACCGCAAACACTTACCCTTTCGTCACCCTGACCCTTGGATAATAGATACATCGCGTTCTGACTACGGCCTTCAGATGATTAGACGAACCCTGCCTTCATTGCTCAACACTTTCTCGCATTCCAATGTTGATATAGTATCTTTAACCCCACGTGAGATTCGTGAATATTTTCTTTGAAATAATGTCGTGTTCACTTTTTGTATTTTGCAAGTTCATTTTCTTCATTGTTGTGTGTGGCTGATATCTAGTTGGCATTTTCGGCCCAGTGTTTGCTTTTCTTCCTTTTGTTTTTTTATTCCTGTTTTGCATTAGTGGACTTCTTTGCTTTGTACAATATTTGACACCGCTGTGTTCCTGTGAGGGGGCTGGGGACCAGTCAAGCTCCTTGTAAGCTTGTTTCCCCAGCTCCCATCATATATACATGTATATGGTAAATAAACTATTATTATTATTATTATTATTATTATTACTGCAATGCGTTCCGGTTGAATGTGGTATTAAACGTTATTCCTCGGGAAACAAATATATCTTGACATGATATCTCCGTACGTTTAGCTTCCGCCATCTATCACAATATTGTTCAGTTGCTCTTAATATTCTCAGATTCACGCGAAGAACCCCAGACGAGTACCTGGCTCCCTGACTTGCGATCGGGTGTTCGACATGAATGTGTTGCAAAGCTCTCTTTACTTAAGAATTTGGCATCTGTGAGTTGTCGCCTGAGTATATTGCGGTTGTAGACGAGTTCTTGCGAATACAATTCCGCCTCAACTCATCTGCAATGTAAAAAATATAATTAAGCAATACAAGTACTTTTCGCATGTTGTTGGACCTGACTCAACTTTGAGAACACGCGATTTTATTATTTCATCCATGATCAGCTCAGCCTGAACTTTATATAGAAAGTTGGGGCTTGGAGTATACCAAAAACTGGCAACTAGGGAAGCCCCATATATTTTTTTGGACGTCTTCGGTTTTCTCAACATCCTGCTTTACCATTTTCTGCCTTTTTGTAACCGTCGTCGGAGGCGGCTCTCACCGCCAACGGGATAGCGTGCATCAATATGTTAATGCTCTCCTTATGTTTCCACCTCCCGCTCGCAACACGACGGCCTCGACAATTTTATTTTTTGCAGGGGTAGCTGTTAGTTCCCTTTACCAGAGAAATACGGCGCTATACAAACGCAAAAACCCACGTGGTTCGTGGGGAGAAGGGCGACGACAAATGGCGACGGTGAGAGGGAGAAGGTAACAGAGCTCCGTAGCAAAAATAGTTTAGAAGGAACATTCGTTCTAAACCGCTCGTTTTCATTTTACGTCCCACCTGCAGCATTGAATACTAACCTATCGGCGCGGACAAATTGCGTACGAGAACGCGCATGCGCATCGCGATGCCGAGGTCCCCTCTCTTTTGCGCTGCGCCGAGGGAGAGGACTGACGCCGACGTACCGAGACACCGTACTCGCCACTACAACAGAAATGGCTCTCTCCACTGGCTTCAAAGCAGAGCTGTACACGACGATAGATGGCGGCAGCTACCCCTCCCATTTAAAAGGGAAACCGCTTAGACTGCGCTCGTCCAGCCCTTCAAACTACGCAATAGCTGCAGGCTTCATGGCCATTGGACTTTCGCAGAATAACACGCAATATGTAGTGAAGATTTTGGCCGCACTTACGTATATTTCTTTGATCGTCTACCCTCACACGACCACCTCAACTTCAGAAAGGTGCTCTCGTCTCGGCCCCCCCCCCCCCCCTTTAAAAAAACACCTTTCTCGCTAAATTTTTTTTGTAGGTTTCGTTTTTGATGTCATAATGTATCTATTTTTATTGGTCAATTAACACGCCATTTTTCACCAAGGAAGCGAACATCCTTTAAGGCCCGCGCCCTTTCAGCAAAAAATTGTCGGTTGTTTGGAAACACAAAAATGGAAGTGTATCACTCAAAGTTACAACAGAGCGGCAATAAACTTTCGCCGTGGAGTTGAGTAGTGAAGCATTTTTTATGCCTGTTTGAAGACGTCTTTACGGATTTGCCACGAACGCTATCGTCAATAAATACGTTACATTCACTTTACTGAATCACATTTTCACATGGGCACTTACATTGCCTAGAACTACGCCAATTCAGCTTGCAGTAACGCTGTTGAACACGTTCCTAACAGTAACAGAAATAGAAGAGCACTCGACAACCAATCGGATTTGCGAATTGAAACATTGTCGCCTCTGCAAAGTTGCTTATCCCTTATCACTCCGACATTCAGTTGGGTTTCAATGAGCAGGTGCCTAGCTAGGCTTTCTCGCGAAGACATCAATGCAGCAGCTTAGAACGACAAGATTATGCACCCTGCCGAGAAAGCCAGCGTCGTTTCATTGGTTCGCGTACGTCGGCGCCATTGCTCTAGTTCAGAATAGACACAAGGCTTCGTTCGAGGACCGAAACTGAATTTCCGAAGAACGTGGTGGCAATTCTCTCGCTAAAGTTTGCTAGAAACGTTTCTAGGCGCTCAACAATGCCACCTCAACAAGAAGGAGTAGTATAGAAACCGAAAATACAAAGTCCCGCTCAGGAATTTTGTTGCAATCCCCTTTGTTCCTCGACTCGCATCCTATTTCCAGTCGCTGAGTACGTATTGGAAAACAAGGATAAGAAAAAATAAAGTGACTTGCAAACGTACATGGAGCTGCGGGTGAATGGAATGAGAGAGTTCCTTTCTGCAGGAAAAGCAAGCCAACCAACAAACAGAAGGAAGGATGGCATGCCGGGTAGTCTGTGCAGGAGCCTCTGAGGGACATTTCTAAAAGAGAAAGCAAAAAGCGGCGCCAATCCAATTCCGTTCGTGTGTGCGGTGTTATTCGCAACCTGTGCTATTGATACCGGGCCGAGCTTTAGAGAACCGTGGGGCAGAAGAGCGAGCTTCTCGCGCGTCACCCAGCACGAGCGGCATCATCCTTCACGGGTAAACGCGTTCGCCGTCTGCTTCGGTCGTGGACTCGGCCATTGACCTGGGCTCGCTGCAGATATTGCCTTCGGAATGAGAAGCCACTGCTTTAGGGCTCGGACATCCACTCTATAATTGCAAGATTCCGAGGTTCGTATTATTTAAATATTTATTACTGGAGTTTTTTTTTTTCACCCAATTATATGGGGCTGTCTTACGAAGCACGTTTTTGCTTGTATGTGGGAATAAGCACTTCATAATAGAATCCCACGACCTTCTCAGAAAAAAAAAATGCTACAAGCAAAATACACCAAACAGGCTTAGCATATCATTATTATTCAGCCAGAAAAAAAAAATGACTGCGGAATATTACAACATTATTTTTTATAATGTTGTAATTTATAACATTATTTTTTATAATGTTGGATAAAAAATAACATTATTTTTATCCAACGAATACCACATATAAATAAATATTGGCCAAAAATGGCCACTTCTAAATTATTTTTATGAAGAAAATAAAACGCTAATCAATAAAAATTATTACTGTGACTTAAAACAGAAATCAATGCTAAAATACACAACCTAAAGTTCATAAACACGAGATACCAAAAGGGAAGCTTAAAGACACAATAAGAATTCAAAGAAAAATAAGAGCACAAACAATGCCAAGATACAATTTAAAGTTCATAGAGTCTTAAAGGGATAGTTACATGCCAAAAGGTTTTTTCACTTTTTTGTTTGCAATTTATGATGGCGTCAGGGCACTACTCAATAGATATTTTGCTGCAGTCACTTTATTTTTATACAGCCAGACAACTCACTGCTCTGAAACCGAAACAAAACCCTAAGCACATAGGCTTCGTTTACATGGATGCGACCGTAGGGCATCGCATCGAGATTTGACTATTTTGATTGGTAGCAGATGGGTGGGAGATGAAGAAGTAGGAAGACAGGCTGCGTGGGATTGGTCCCTGCTGGATTCAATGCGCTACGATCGCATTTATGTAAACGAAGCCATTGACTCATGGCTGACTTCGCGTTCCGAAGAGGGCGAAGTGTGAAGGAGGAGGGAGTTGCCGGAAGTCACGTGGCTATCGCTCCCTCAGTTTTTTCAGTTCGTCGTCCTCCTCCTCCTCCTCTTCAGACGACGAAGAAGTTGCGTGCACCGTTTGTCGTGTAATTTGTTCTCCCTTATATCCCTTCCGATCGCTGTTCTGCGCTGGAAGATCGATTGGCCGGTACCACGAACGCCAATTCCGAAGTAGCGCTGCCACGTCCGTCGCAACGTTGATCCGTTGTGCGCAGCCATTACGTCTTCCAGCCCGCGGTACGTCGCCATGTTGAGAATGGCGTAGTACTTGCACTTCTTGTGATCTGTGCAACTTTTTTTTTTTTCAATCAACGTATTTGCAGTTTTTTGAAAGCCACGAAAATGGGGTTCATCTTCTTTTATATATAATATTGAATGTGTGCCTTATAAGACCACGACCTTGAATGTATCTGGTACGCTATGTTCTGAACGCCACGTGACCATAAAAAAGAGACTGAGCGCGCCTAAAACCGGCCAATTCTCGACCGGCGGTTTTCGTGCGAAAGAAAACAAATTTCGAACCGAAAATTGTGTTTTGTATAGTTAAGCTCTTATAGGTCATGCTTAAATAAAAACGTGGGCGAGTGTGAATATCCTTTTAGTGTCGCTTTAAACCATGAAAAAAGAGAAAAGACACACTCTAAAATTCATAAACGCGTTAAACGAAAACGCTAGGCTAAAAGACACAATTTAGAATTCACGAAGACGTAAGATCACGAACAATGCTAAATTACAATTTATCATTATGAGAAGGTGAAAATCAAATGCAATGTTAACAGTCAATTTCGATTTCATAGATACGCAGACGAAAATTGAAGCCCAAAAACATAATTTAAAATTCATAACGACATGAAACCACACACAATATTAAGAATTCTAAGAAGACGAATTTAACATTCATAGAAATGTACATTGAAACAATTTTCTAATTTTGTTTTTTACTCTGTTTAAATAGTTGAGGTGTTTAAATTTTCTGGAAGTTTATTGAAAAGACTTGCTACATAATATTTCCGTAACTTAATTCAATAGTTTCTCTATTCCTGAAATATTATTTTTTCTACGTCGCTTTCGTTTGGCTATCTTTTTGTTAAAATCACTGGCGAACTAATATTCATTCGCCTAACACACTTCTGCAGATTACCTGTCGCCCACAAAATAAGCTCAATGAGCTGTTCTTCTCATGTGAGATTGCTGGGAAGTGAGAAATCAGCAAGCAATCGCGACGGATCAGACGTAATCACGTCCGCACCATTACGGCGCTGACCACACGTGCCTGTGTTATCTTGTTGGTGCTTATCTTCGTTATTATAAAAGCCCCCCCCCCCCCTTTCACTCGATGCAAAAACAAACGTTCAATATTTGCCATGCTGTCCCACGGCCGGTTGGTTCCACTTTGCTACATTCGCGATGAGAATGAATTTAAAGACGACCGGCACTTCGTCATTGTGAAGCGCTCGTATAAAAGGCTGCGTTACGACGACCGTTAACATGGTCTACGTCGTTCCACCCTTCAACGACGAAAAGGATAAGTGGCCCACCTACTACATACGGATTAAAGCTCTTTTGAAAGTAGCGCCCTGACCGACTCAGGGAAGAAGCGAGGTGTGCTTGTCTCGACTTCAGGCAGAAAAAAATTTAGGTGTTGGAAGCGACCTGCGCACCGAACACCGTAAACAAGCTATCGTGCGAGGAAGTGGTCAAGGCGCTAGGATACTACGTTTCACCGACTCCTATCGAATTCGCCGAAAACTTCAAATTCTGCAACAGGCATCAGGAGGAAGATGAAACCTTGCACCAATTCCTCTTGGAGCTTCGACGACAGGCAGAGAAGCGCAATTTCGGTACTAGGCTAAATTGAATGCTTCGTGATCGATTGGTTTGCGCAGTTCGCTGTCAAGATGCGCGCAAGGTGCCGTTTTCTCGACGTGAAGTGACGCTGAAGAAGGCAGAGGCCATCGACCTGGGTGCCGATGGGGTCACCAATTATGTCACGGCCATGAAGTCGTCGCGGACTGAGGGTACCAATGACAATGCAGTCACCCTGATCCGGATGGAGGGCGTAAAAAAGCCACACAAATGTTGTTGTTTTTTTTTCACAAAGACAGAGACTCAAGTTCTCCGGACAGCTGTTGTCAGCGATGTAGATCTAGGTCACATGCAGCAGACTTGTGCAAGTTCAGATCGGCGAAGTGCTTTCGCGGCGGGAGATGCGGTCATTTGGCGCGACAGTGCAACGGCCGGGACACTTGGGACTCGAACTAGGGAGGGAGAAGAGCGCGCAACGGCAAGGCGTCTAACGCACTAGAAGAAATGACAAGCTCATCAGACACCGACGAGGGCCGCCTGATGACTTTAGGTTGAAGATGCACGGAAGGCGTCAATGACTTCGGGTTCGTTGAAAACATGCGCAGGAAGTTCGTCTGGGGAGGAGTGCTCCCTTAGCATGCAAGTCGACACCGATTCAGCGGTCAGCGTCGTGACGCAGGACGTCCACGATAAAGAAAACTAAATAATAGCCGAAGCTCAAGAAGAACCCGGTGGGTCTTACTTGTTTTCTGGGAAGACTACCGGTGCGAAGCGAGTTGAACTTACAAGTCACCTATCAAGATAAAGCAGTCGCTGGCAAACTAACCGTGTTACGCTGCGGCGGACAGTCGCTGTGCGGTCCGGACTTAATTTGGGACACGAATGCTCGTGGTGACTCGGTGCTTCATCTCGCAAACGAGACGTCGTCAGGGGGATCGAGTCCAAATTCAACGGCCAGCAAAAACATACCAGCGATGTTGGCGTAGTACCTGGACCTCTTCGAACCGGGCCCGGGATCGCTGGTGGGACCACCAGTCAAGCAACACTTACACCGAGACGCAGCACCGAGGTTCTTAAAGGCAGGACACGCCCTTTACGCCTTAAGGACCAAAGTATCGGAAGTGCGTGATCGCTTACTGGCAGAAGAGGTGTTATCTCCTGTGACAGATGCAGAGTGGGCGAAAACTATTTTTAAAGTGGTAAAGAAGAACCTGAACATTCAGATTTGTGGTGACTGTAAAATAACACTAAATGCAGCTTGCCACACAGAGTAATACCCACTTTTCATAATAAAGAACATTTTCGCGTCGCTCAACGGGGGAGAAGTGATTTGTTTTAGTTCAGTTCACTTGTGAAATGTCTACAAACAGGTTTGCATGGACAAGAACTCCAGCCAGATGTGCGTCGCTAACACGCACAAGGGCGTTTTTCCCTACAACACACCGTCCTTCGAAATCGCACCAGCGCCGGCTATTTTCCAGCGGAGAATAGTGTTCCTGCTCAAGAATGTACTGGCGGTGCAAGTGTACCTCGAAGGCATCCTCGTAGCAAAGAAGGAAGACCAGCGCATGCTTCAAGCAGTCATTCAGCGACGACGGGAAACCTGTTACCGTCAATTTAATAATAAATACTAACGCAAAACGAACGTCCGTTACTTTTTTATCGGTAAGGGTAACGGTAACGCGTTCCTCTAAATTTGAGGTAACGTAGGCCGGTAACGCGCTCTTTTATTTTGGAAGTAACGACTTACGTATTTTGTTCCTTTTTAGGCAAACCTACAACACTGCGTGATATACGGTGAATTTGGTTGGAAGTGAGAATATAATTTGTGAAACAGTGATCGTGTGAAACACTTTCGTCGAAGTGATGGACTATCTAGATCAGCACGTTATTTTAAACCCGTGACAGTTATTTTGTATAAGTAACTAGTGAAGATGAACCTGACTGCGTGAGTTTGAACAGGTTCTAGTTGATAACTAACGTAATTCTGGCATGGGTCCCATGTGTTGGCAGCATACTCTAGCTTCGGTCGTATAAGCGTTTTTTAGGCTGCTCGTTTTAAGTTTGATGGTACAGATCTGAGGCTGCGTTTTAGTTGTAACAGTGACCGATTATATACCGAGATTTACATGGTTAACATCCAATGCCCAAAATAGGTTGCTGAAGAAGTGCACCCCGAACTATTCATAACTTGATGCTGATGTAATGATGGTCCCATTGAGAGCAAAGTTGTAGGTTAATAGGTTAGAAAATCGTAGAAATGAAATGCGCGTACAGTTAGTAATGTTGAATGACTTTGTCACCAGCGGTTGCACTATGTATAAAGAATGTCGAGATCCTTTTTGAAGTGATACCCGATCTGTCTCCTTAGTTATCTCAGGACCAATAACACAATCGTCGGCAAACAGGCGGATATGGGAGGAAACAGAAGTAGGCAAGTTATTAATATTAAAAAACGGGCCTAGGACGATGCCCTGGGGAACGTTGGAGGGGACAGGTGAGGCATTAATTTAATGGTTATTTACGCGTAGTAACTGCTTCCGATTTTGCAAGAAACTGCCAATCCATGTTATTATCTTTACGTTATCACGAGTAGATCCGAAGTACATCGGCCACGGCAATCTCGACGTGTCCCCACGTAAACACGGCAAAGCACGTGCACTACCAAGTAGAGCGCAACGCTGGCTTCCTCGATGACATTCAGTCGAAGCGGTAACCGCATGGTACCTGCACCTACTTAGAGCTTGTTGCTTAAACGTAAACGGTAAAACAAGCACGCCTTTTTAGGAAACAAGCGCTGCCGTCTTACCCTCACCCCTGGGCTCCCGCGACGCGGTATGACAATCCGTTCTGGAGCGTCTTATGCGAGCGGCAAATTGTGGGAAAGAGCTCCTCAGTCGTATAAATCACTAATAAACACAATCGAGCCATGGTTTTGGGTGCAAAAAAGCACGAATTACTAAAGTGGGACAACGTATATCGGATCCACACCAGAAAAGGACATGGGCGGACTCGTTAAACTTTTTTGACAAAATAATATTGAGATCAAATGTCACTTTGATTCCTCCTTCATAGTTGGCAGAACATCTGGTTTACTCGACTCCACTCTCATTTTCATTGCGAAAAGTTTGTAATTTGTGCTTTTTAAGTTTCCAGTCAATCAGACTCGTCATCGTCACTTCCGTTGCTATTTAAAAGGCGTAAACGGTTGTAGAACATAACATTGTTAATCACTCGGAAAGGGTCAGCATTATACTAACAATCACGTAGAGTACACTCTTTTTTATATTACCTGAATTAAGTAGCGCGCAACTCAATACTAAATTTTGCCGAAACTGTACAAAGTCCGTGGCTCTGTGGTGTTACTACTCTAGATTTGTTTCAGATTAGAGAAAATACCGCTGCAGAATACAAAAAAGATGTAGACAAGATATCGTGCAATATTTTAATGGCTTGCTTTGAAAGGAAAAACGAACCAGTAAATGTAAACACGAGTAGATTTAGGTTTAGCTACAGTAATCTTAAGAAACAACCGTCTAAGAACTGTAACATAATTACTTCGCCATATTAGAGTGAACATATACAGGCTTCCAATCTGAGATACCGTCTTGAGTTCTAATTCAACGTGTTATTGTACGAATATAAACGTCATGCCTAACTATTCAAGTCATCATCTCATGTAAAACTTTTAAGAGTCGCCTTAGATATCCTTCAACGTAGTAGCGAACTTTTTTTGTATCTTTTTGGCGTTCTTGCTCTTATTAAAAAAAAACAACAAAAAAACTAATGAATTATGAAGTATTTGAGTGGCATGGCATTTTTAGAGCACTCGGCGAAGAATTCGGAATATACATTTGGGCCTGGGAACGCCCGCTGTCCCAGTTGCATTTGTTGTACTTGTTTTTGACGATGAAACGCGCTAAACTCCACGGAAAAAGTAAAACATACGTTTTTATATTATTTTCATCGATTCAAGCATGCTGCGAACGGGAACGACAACCTGCAGGCAGATACAAAGCGCAGTGTGAGAGGCGACGCATGGTGCGTGCGAGTAAACGTTCGTGAGCAGCCAAGCGTCCAAGGGATCGGCGGCAGCGTCGAAGGCGATGGAGCGGAATTCGCGTCGAAACAAAGCCCGCGCTCAACCGGTTGAATGCACACTCACTGCTCCGTGCAACTGGCGTTCTTGCCTACTTTGGAGACGCTCGTGCATGGTGCCCGTGGGCACGTCAATATCTAACTGTCCAGAGCTCCTCGTAGTAAACTACCGAAATTTCCAAAGGTGCTCTTTTCGATAACAAGAAAAACGTACATTACTTTGAAGCATCCTTGTACTCAGACGCAAAATTGCCGGAGGCGAAATTTTTTGCTCTATGATTTGAGTAGAAAATTTCCGTGTACTCTAAAAGTTTATTTTTCAAGGTACATTTTACCAAGAGTTTCAACATTTTGTAGAGCGAAAAATTCGTACCGCTGCATCGAGAAGGAGGTCATTATGTCCACGGAAATGGAAGACAACGATGATATATATGTCTTCGGTGACTTCGACTAGTTTTTGCTGAACTTTAACTTGCACCTTGAGGCTGACAGAAATTTGTATTTGAAGTTTTCAACCCGCATAAGAAATTTAGATATATGCAAGGAAAATTCGAATAATATAACAATAATCTGCGTAAAAAAGTGCTTAAATTCCAAAATTCCCAAGCAGCAGAAATTAGTTTGCGCGTATTTTGTGTGTTTGTGTGTATGCGTTTGTATCTTAAGGAACTCGCATGCATTTAGTGATTAAAGGAAGGCATTCAATCTGCCGTGTTTGACCAAGATAATTAGGTACACTTGATATTCCAGGGTGCTCAAATTTAAATTTGGTGCCACCTGTAATATAGCTACGTCCAAGTAACTAATCACAATCATCATCGTAAAGTGTAAATCATTCTGGTAGCACACAAAATAAACCTCAGATGCGTACACGGTTCTCAAGTTCGCACATCACAAACGTTATTTTGTTTTATAAAATATGAAAAAAAGCGCGTTTAAACAATCATTCATCCATATCTTTTTATATAAACACTACTTGATAGAACAGAAAAACCTTTCGACCTTCCGTGTCCTGCACGTGTAACACTATTCGTAAAAAAACACACATCACTAGAACTATTTAGGGTCTTCCATTGATTGTCATTACAATCGCCGGAAAATAATTGACCACCTACTTTTCATTTCACCTAACAGATAATTTTTTATAGCCCCAATATTGATTGATACATTAATCAGGAAACCGCGTTAAAAAAAGAAGAGACACCACACATGGGCCGAACAAACCCGGCGGTTCAGTGACTAACATTGCAGAAACAGGTAAAGAACAAAAAAACAACAAATACAGGCATTAAAGAAAAATCAAGATCGAGGCACACAAAAGCGGTCCTCGGAATGAACCTGGCCAGTGCAAGGAACCAGGCATGTCCGGTATACGGAGCGCAGGAAGCACCCGTCGGTTGTTGGGGCAGTTTCCCTGGGTCCATTAATACGGATCGCAAATGCAGTCGGCGGTCCTCGGCGAACGAGGTTTGCGACTCCGCCCCGGGCCTTCCGAGATTGTCCTCGAGTCCAGTGCGAGATGAGCCGAGAAAAAAAAATAGAGGAACCGCAGTGGAGAACAGGGTGCAGGCCAATTGGGAAAATCGGCTTTGTCTACTCACGTCCCGCCTCCAGACAGTGACAACCTACTCTCGGCACAAAGGGTTGCCTCCTCCTGATCTTTTCCGGTGCAGCACACCAGACGAGAACAGAAGCAGACAAAGACGCCCCATCCCAAAAGCTATCACACAACAACTACAGTGCAGTTATAGAGCTACGGCCTCCTCTCCTGAAGAGCTCTGTTCTACCGGAAAGCGATTGAATACTTTTCTTTCCCTCTGCATACCGAAAAAGAAAAGAGCTGCTCATCTACAAGTTCTACCTCGTAGGGTCGGAAACCATGTAGATTTCGATGACTCTCTTTCACTTACACTTGAATCTTTCTGTGCCCCGAGTCCCTTGTATATTCTATGCCAAACACTAACTTGTCGTTGAAAAGAAAAAGGGCATGTACCGACGAACAAATTAAGGCTTGAAAGATTTTTCAAATTTGAAAACCACTATATAACGCGAACACATGTGTCCTGTTCACGGCAGAACGCTACTGAAATCAACGCGGCGTCGTTTACAAAAGTATGGCTCCCGTATTTTATCGATGGTTGCACTATTTTCATATTTCTCTTTTAATATCAAATCTCGTATCATCAGCATCCCTTTGATTAGGTTGAAACGCTTTATTTCAAGAACAGTGAGTATGTTGACTTGATATTGCATATGAAAATAGCAAATAACTGAAACTCAATTACTCTAAGAACTTTTTATTCACCTTAATTTACAATAGAAATTCATGTGTGCTTCCTTAATTGAGCAGGATGCTCTTCGTAGTGATAGCGCGTACATTATACTGCTGGAAATCAGGATTAGCGCTGACAACCATAAAAGTACGGCCACCTATTCTGCGCCTCTGCCTAATATTTAAGACTATTTTCAAACTCTCTTGTTGAACAACGAAGTTGTAGATCTTGATGGTATTTTTTTTAATATAGTATGATAATAAAATTGCTGGGATCAGTGCTAGCCAAACGATCTATAATTAGATAAGTTGCCAACATAAATATGAAACAAACAGATTCGCCTGTGCAACGCTAAAAAGTGTGAAGTAAGTTTAGCAATACACAACTTAAAACAAACCTTATATACAGTATGGCCCGTGCCGAAAATAACTCTGACATTAATATGTTCTGTGGCTTTGGGAAACTCATCAAATATTAATAAAGAATTTAAAATATAGAGGTCAGTTGATAGTAATATTTCAAAATATTTAGTTGTTTTGTTATTGCAATACATGACTTTGATTGAAAAGTAGATCGCGAAATATTTTCTAGATTATCTTTGCTTATCCAAATGGAATGTGCTGTAAATGAATTTGGTCTCACAGCTGTACCAAACACTACAAAAATGCCAAGCAAACTTAAATTTAAAATCGCTTGCTGTCTCTCAATCGTGACTCACAGCGGAGAGGTTGTTAAATTGAACTTTAGATAGCATTACAATCATAATTTAATTACATTCTTTGGTTCAGAGCAGTGCACGTTTAATTGTAAGTCGATTCTTTTTTTTTCTTTCTTTTTCGGCGGAGGGCGGGGGGTGAGGGTATTGTAGGTTATACTAGAATGGTTCAATGAATGAAAGGAAAACGCTAACCAAAAAATTGATACGGAGCCCGACGTTTCAAGGCCAGTTCGGCCTCTTGATCACGGGTGACTGTTTTTGTCCTTGTTGTCGTCTTGCAAATCGCCCGGTGTTGTTGGCTTCTTTAAAGCGGCCGTTGTATCTGCACGTGCTTTATGGTTCGTAACGCCTCGCGTGACGCACCGCAAACCGGACACGTAGGCGCTTGGCAGTGTACCAGCTGACCTTGAAACGTCGGGCTCCGTATCAATTTTTTGGTTAGACTTTTCCTTTCATTCATTGTAATTCCTAAACAGGTGGATGTCCACCGAAAGGTTTACGTAGAATGGTTGAAATCATCTCATACATATAATTTCATGATGTTTTATTTTTTTCATGCCCGGCCACTAAGAAATAAGAAAACATTCTTTGATTCGCCTCACTCTTCTGTGTGGATTAGCCTTATTACACGCTTCATTCCGGCGAAGAAGAGGGAAGAAAGAGAGATAGAAATAATAACACTGGTGAAAGATGTTCAGCCGAACGAAAGCCAATTTCGGACACCGAGCTTGAAGCTGGAGGGACGGCAACGTAAAATTACGTTCATAGAATACGGGAGGTCCGCAAGCTTTGCGTTACTGCAGTTGGCATGCCCCCATCGAGTAGAAGTAACTACTTGCAGTTTGGCAGCGTGAACAACACAACTGACACGTTAGCAGTAGTGTATAAAATGAATAATAAAATGATGGATGAGTCGAACGTCCTGTTTAGGCATTTACAATACGTAGCAGTGAGAATGGGTGCGCGGCAGCCATGCACAACGCTGAGCTATTCGTTATTTTACTGTAGATGGCGTTGACAAGCGTCAGTCATCATCAGGCACGCTCGACTTTGTTGGCGCTGGTCCGATGATCATTCACATCGAGCCGCTTCTCGTTCAACCCAAAACAGCGTGAACCGTATCGTCATTAGGGGCACCGCCTACTAAACGAGGATCATCGTCGCAATTGGCCAGTAGGTATTGGTGCAGGACAGCCGTGCGCAACGCTACGGTCTTCGTTCTTTTACTGCAGGTTAGTAAACGAGGTCACTGATTCTTGTTTTAGATCAAACTATGTGTGAATAGTCGTGCTTCCATGGCCAGAAGCCTGTGTTGAGTCGTTTCGAACATTACTCCTGATGCGGTGTGGGGATGTAGAGGTGAATCCCTGTCCCATGAGTGAGAAGCAAGCCGAACAGATTAATGAGATGTCAAACTTTCTGCAAGACCTAGGCGCTCGTCTGGTGAAGGTTTAAGGAGGTAAACATGTTGTGCTGGCTTCTCTTACCGAACTAAACAAAGAGCAATCAACTAAGAAATCTTTATCGGATATTGTTAAAAGAGTAACGACGGTGGAATCCAGAATGGCTGCATTCGATGACATGCTTGAAGAGCTGGCAGCAGCACATCTAACGGTTGTTCAAACTAAAAAAAAACAACCTTAACTTCAATTTAAGACTAAGCGATATCGAAGATAGGTCGTGGAGAAATGACCTACTATCTGACGCATTGTATAAATGGCAACGCGCCAGAAACGTTGTCGCAATCATAAAATACGGTGATACCTGTCTTATGAACTCGTTTTGAATTTACAGGTGTCGTAAGAAAAAATTGCATTAACATATATGATGGGATCTTTTGTTGCTGGTAAATATCGTCCTGTAATCGTACATTTCGAAGCTTTTATATCTAAGTGTTTGATTCTCTCTAGCCACACAAAACTTAACTATAACGGGATTTAGATTGCAAGATAGTTTTCCTTAAACATGAGGCTGGAGCGTAAACGTTTATTTGAATAACAAGAAATGAAGAAATCAGTCTTTAAACATCTTCATAACAAGCTCTTTCAAAACGGAACGCGTTACATGAACAATCTAGATACCAGCAGCGCTTGCTGCGGCGCCGCCGTGCAGAGGAATAACGACCGGGCACAACCAGCGAATGGCGGAGTTGCGATAGGGTCAGCTGCTTCCTAACACTCAGAGAGGGGTGATAAACGTAGCGAATTCAGCAGCAATACCTTTCCAGTATTTATACGATCATTAGAAGTTTGATAAGAAAACCTGATGATTTAGCCTCAGTGATAGATTTTTGTGACGCGGAATTAATAGTTTAACAGAAACTTGGCTTTCGCAGAAGTTTGTAATAATGAGCTCTTTCATTAAACAGAAATATTGCAAAATTCATGGGACAGAGAATTGAAGAATTTGGTTGTGGTGTTGTGTTGTCACTAGCCTCCTCATTTGTTTCTTCTAGGATCCCAATTGCTTGTGCTTTTGAAATTAGATTGAAGTGTGCTTTTTAAATTAAATATGACACTTGTAGTTCGTCACTGCCACCAAGCGAAATTTTTCACATTTTTCAATGTTCTGGACAACTGTATCAACGAAATTACTGTACGGTTTGCCGGTTTGCCTATAGTTTAGATGGGAATTTTTTTAAAGATATGCAATGGTCTGGTAGGTGTCCTTCTTCTATTTTCTTTACAACTGAAGAAAACGAGTATATTACGATATGTTTACAGTTTAACTTCGTTTAACTAGACACATTTCTGACAAGAGTATCCACGTTTTCATTATATGTTTTAGACATTATCCTTGCTGCTCACCCAGACATCATTTCATCAGTATCTTCTTCGCTCAGTTTGTCACCATTCGTTACTTCACCTTACTCTTAATATGCCGAGATTCTAGTCATAAATAACATTAAAATGTATCACCGTAAAGGTTACGGTAAAGCCGTTTTTATGTAAAAGAAAACTTGCCAATTTCCTGAGGGTTATTCTAAGTATTTCATAATTACTCATTTGAAACAAATTGCAATATGTATCAGTGTATTATATCTTATCGAACAAAAGGTACATCTGCTTTAAAAATATGCAATCACATAAACGTGTCCTTTTATAACATACCTGTGAAAGGAGCTGTGCAATCGTTTCACGGCTTTGGTTAAATAATTTCGGAGTTTGTGTCTCGACCGTTCTGAAGTAAAGAACAAAAAACCGCTTTTGCCTGCATGTCCTAGTTTTTATTTAAAAAAATGGACAAAGATTGAGGTTTTCGGCACCTCTCAACTCCTTCACCATCTTCCGAGTCACGTGCACTGTGACGTCAATGGGGGTTGCGCGGGGGTCCGCAGAAGCTCTCTCTCTAGAGCCACCAGTGAGCAGCGAGAACTCATCCGCTCGCGATCGCGTGACCACGTGCTGGCGGGCGCAGCGCGAACAATATGGTGAAAGGAGGAAAGTCTCATCCGGGTCCGGCCATCTCCGTCCCCCTCTGGCTTCTGGAGGCTGTTCGTGGTAGCAGATAGAGCTGACGGTTTTGTGGACCTAGGATAGATGGTGCCACTAAAACTCCGTATAATGTAAGTTTTCTTGATGACACCAGGTTTTTGACGCATTTATATTTATGTTGGAACGACAAGATTTATAGAAAAGTTACCTTTTATCGAGCAGGTATTCGCACAACTTGCTATCTTTCTACAAGACCCCCATTGACGTCACGCCGCGTGTTTCTTATGGCCGCCGCTCGCGGCTGCAGGTCGGGGAATATTATAATATTTGCCTCGCGATTACGCGGCGGAATCGCCACATTTCGAAGGAAGGAGGTGTGTTTTCTGTCCTTTGCGACAAGGTGAACAATGTCAAAAGTAGAAGACGCCAATTCTTTCAACGTTAAAATCGTTGCACAGCTCCTTTAAGAGATTATCAAACAAAATAAAAAGCTTGTTTCGTGCAGCACAAGTCAAACCAACAAGAACCCACCGGTATGCCAATTACGCTTTCGATGAAGAGTATAGTGGATCAACTAAAAGTGCCGAAGCATATCTTTTTAATAAAACACTTCCTTCTATGCTACTGAATAAGCCTAAACAATGTTTGAACAGTGTTTATCATGATAGGAATTCATGTCTTATCTCTTCCGGCGTCCAAACCATATCGGCCATTAGGTGTGCCTCAAGATTAAACGAAGTTTTATTCAAATGTTGTTGATGTGCTAAGTATTTCAAAGATAATAGATGGGCTTATCATTTCATCATCTGCAACTGTTGAAGATATTAAAGATAAATGTCTAAAAAAACACCAAACTGTATTGTTTTATAACTTTTTCTTCAGCTTTTCCGAGTCACTTGAATCACGCACTGTGCTCAATAACTGGAAGATATGTAAGGTGGTTTTATTGCATAAATCAGGTGACAAACATGACGCAACCAATTACCGTCCCACTTATTTATAAAGCATTCTATAGAAAATCCTTGAACATATCACCCACACACTTTACCAACTTACGTAGAATACAATCTCTTTATACGTCTGCTCACCTTAGCTTAAGAATGGCATTTTTATTTCAAACTCAACTTGTGTCATTCGCTCATAAACCTCAAAAATTATTGAATATAGCTCTTAGATTGATTGTTTTTATTAGATTTCTCAAAATCATTCGATAAAATACCACACAGTCTGCTAAATCATGACCTTCGCTCTTTAACCGTTGACCCTCGTGTACAAGAATGTATTGCTGAATATTTATGTAATGGTTTACAGTTAGTTAACCTTAATACAAACATTCCCTCTTAGCCTCTATTAATTCGTATGTACCTCACGGCTGAGTAATGGGTACTTTATCGTTTCTAATTTATACTAACGATTGAGCAGCTAATATTCTATTCCAGTCTATATTTGCGCAGGAGTGCGTTTTGTACCGTAATATAAATTACCAGTCTGATACTTTGCAACTTCATACGGGCCTTAATCACAGAGCCCATTGCTGTAATACTTGGCTGATGAATGTAAGTCAGTGAGGGTGTCCCGCTTTAACAGTGCATGCCCTATGTATCACATTAACAATAAAATACTGAAACCTGTTTCAGCTTACAAATACCTTGGCGTTTATATGACTCCTAATTATCCTGGCACACACATCTAGAGGATGTTACAGACAATGCAAGCCACATGCTTGGCTGCCAAAACAAAATTTATTTCACTCATCTTTATCACTATAACAAATTCTGCATAAATGCCTAGTTCATTCAAATTTAGAATGCGCGTCATTAGTATGAGATCCCGGCTATCAAAATTTGATTACGACATTGAAAGATGTTCAAAACCAAGCAGCTTGTTTATCCTGACGAATTATCAGCGTACGGCAAGTGTAACTAACCCAAATGCAACCTTATTGTTATCTGACTTGCCTTCCTGCCGTAAAAATGTTCATATGTGCGTATTCCACAAGTTTAGTCATCATAACCCATTCCTCCGTCATTAACTCATCATGAACCATGTTATCACTTAGCTTGTCTCTATAACATTTATAAGGTTTGCACACCAAACGTTAATACTCATACATTCGAAATATCATTTATACCTCGAACATAACATAACTGGAACCGCCTTCCCGCTTCAATTGCTGCAATTAGTGATCCTGTTCTTTACAAACAAACTCTTACTACGAGCACCCATAGCTGACTCAGTCGCCTTTTTTGTGTGTTCATTCCCTTCTGTAATGTACCTTGCACTTTGAGGGTAAATAAATAAATACGTTGTAAAGAACGGACCATTCGAATGCCGGCAATTCTTTATCACTTCGGAGATAAAAAAATTAATGGAATCATCTGAACACCAGGTTAGGACAATATATTTACGGCAGTTTATTAAACAGTCAACTAGGTCACATTGAGCCGTGGACAGCAAGAGTGATTGAACACTATTATAGATTGTTGGTATTTATGCGAAGCACCGCCGTGCTTATCGACTGTTTGACTGATGGGGGTTCAACAACGCTATTGCATACGGGACGACAATATGCGAGGTAAACTATTCTCAAAAAAGGGTCATGAAACAACGAGATTTCTTGTCGCACATGAGTATAATAATACTGTGGGCATGAGTTCTATGTTAGTAAAAAAGGTATGAATTTACGTTATTATGTTTAATTAAAACCACCGTTGGTGAGCAGTGCAGATTCACTATAATGAGATTAAAAACACAATTGTGCGGTATGGCGCATGGCGGGTTCGCCACTAAGGAGAATCAGAAGGTGTAAAGTTTTGGCTGTTGGCATAGCAGCGAAAAGTGAATACTATAGGCGGGAAGTGAGGTATAACACCAATTATGATAGTGTTGAAAAATGTGCGCTATGAATTTCACTGACAGTGATCGCACACTGGGGGTCAAACTTGCCACGCAGATGCCCGCCTGTGAGCTGGGTATGTACAGTCTTTACACGGAGAATACCGCCTGAACAAAAAACGCAAACGCATCAGCTCACTATTGCACTCATAGTGCCAGCTTGTAATACGCTTCGTGTAATTACAGTCTGATGACCTTTTTATAACCTTACACAGTGTTTACAACGTGTTCAAGGGCGCAGCTTGTTGCATGGTTTGCCTCCATCACTGGTGATACCTACCTGGCTTCGCAACCAACACAAGACGATATCACATTCAGTTTAAATAAAAGCGGTTATCTTGGTTCGCAGGTGTGCAACCTAGGTGTTCTGAGCTTTATTCGGTGAAACAATAACCTTTAATGAACTAATTGATACCGGGTATTGACAGGAGCGACGAAACTTTTGAAAGGCATATGCACCTGCAAACTGTGGACCACTAAGAAATGTGGTTGAAATTGTGGCACCGAGAATGAATATTTAGTTACAAAAAGATAATGAACTTACTGCACAACCGAAACAAATACAGTTTTAGCACCATGAGCTTAAAGGTAGAAAGGTTGTTTGTTATGGTTCTGCATTTAGAAAGAGCTCTTGTCTCCTCACTTTGCCCGATGTGTTGTTCTTACTCTACATTGTCAGTGCGAATGAAGTCACAATAAATGAAGGGATTATTCCCAAGGAGGTACTGAGATTATCTGTTGTGCCACAAGGGTTGAGGGTCAAGGTTAAAGATTCCTGTTGCCTCTGTATTTCTTATTCAAAGAGTAGGACAAAGCTTGCTTTGTTTTGAACTCTTCCTTTCAACGAGAGGTTTAACAGATTTTTGAGCGGCAAGAAGATGGATAGCTAAAAACGAAGGAAATTGCCTTTTCTCTAGATAATACGTGTCAGCCTTCTGATGTTAGGCTGACAGTTGCGGTGGTCAAAATAGCACCCTGCAGCTAGCTGCACGCATCACTGTCAGTGGCGTCCAACATTTTAATGCCCAATCACTGGTTAAATACAATAAAAATATACCATAATTTAGACGGGAATGAAATACTGAATAATAAAGCGCAAGAGGCAGAGTCAATCAGAACCCTATAAGTTCTAAGACAACCTTTAAGAATGTTAAGTAAATTCTCTCATTATAACTTTCTGCTTACTCTAGCAAAACCACGAATAACTTGTATCAAACAAAAACCTGAAACTTTTGTTAATGCTTAATATAATAGAAGTCCGTAAATGGTTATGAGAGCTAGGTTTCAAAAAAAGCCTTTCTGGCGGGAAAAGTATAGCGAGAGTATTAAAATTAATAATATATATATATATATATAAATTCTTACAACCGTTTGTATTAGGTCAGCTTTTAAAATTATTGGCTTCCAATTTAATCCTGCTTCCGCAAATAAATATTGCGTGATATACTGTTTCACATGAAGTCCGGCAGCAGCCAACGCTGCCATTCGATAGAGTCATCAAAGCGGCGTCAAAAGTGCAACCTCGCTGCCCATATCGTCGTCGTGGCTTTGCTATCACAGGCTAGCCCAATCATGCACAGAAAAATCAGCGCATGGTCACGACGCATTCACTCTGCATGATCGGCTTAGCCCGCTAGCCTATGTATTAACCTTGTCGCCAAATGGTCAAATCTAGCTACCATTACGCAGAAGCGAATCTAAACGACATGTGTAAAGGCTTTTAAAATGTATAGTCTTGTATATAAAGATTTCAAATCTAGAAGTTTCTAAATTTTTTACTTATTTAGAGGCAAGTTACGCTGGTAAAACCACCTCGAGAACATTCAGTCTTGTCTCGAACAGCCATGTTTTTCAAACCTCATAAAAAACAAATATAAATCTGACTATTTTGAAAAGCTAACTTGTTTTAACTCCAACCGCATTCGTCGCGTAAAAGAAAATCCAGCTAATGTGTGAAACTCAGTAAAAGAAATACAAATATAGTTTTTCTAGCGAGCCCTGTTGGAGCCTTATTAAATTTATACATAGGAAGGTTCGAAACGCCGGTAAGCCAATGCAAGCCACAAAGTACTTTCTTTTCGCTGATTCTTTGCAAGAGGAGCTACATGCTTCTGAAGGATGCAATACATTCAGAACATTTAAGCATGATGCTTTCCTATGGCACCTTTCGCTTGCCTGGGCCTTCACGTGTCTACAATATTATCTGACAAATAAGTGCAATCATTATGTCTTCAAATGAAACTCGATAGCTTACTGAAAATCTTCCGAGAACCTCTGCTCCTGGTCCATGTAACATTTCAGCGAAGCTGTTAAACCTTAGAAAATATGAACATTTTATCTTGTTATGCTTTATATATAACACTCCCTAAATACTGGGCAAAGACCTACTTACTGGAATTCGGCATAAGTCACGTCGTTTTTTTTTAACGAACAAATGAATGAATTTATGACGTAAATACCAATTTCGTTTTCAAGTGTACCTAGTAAACTAGAATTTAAATAAATAAATAAAACCTGATAGTCTTACAATTTATGAATTGCTTCGCTGCAAACCACTGCCTGTTTGTTAGCCTGCAAGAAGTTTTTCAACTTCCTTCATGTGAATATTAATTTTTTGAATTCGTCACTGATTTAAATTTTAACCTTTGATGTAGGGAAGACGCCCATGAAATTTTTATTTATACTTAAAAGGCCTTTGATAAAGTACCACATCACCGACTTCTCAATTTATGCGCTTTAAAAATATAACTATTTTAATAGAGTGAATTTTAAATTTTCTCGTCCACCGCACACAAAGCATACAGTGGGACGAGAAATGGTCACCCAATTAGAAAGCAATGTCAGGAGCACTGCAAGAGACCGCACTCAGCCAGGTATTGTTTTACATTGTACGTCAGTGACTTTCCGGCTAGTATGCAGTGAAGCATTCGTTGGTATATGGAAACCAATATCAAGTATTTACATATATATTGTCACAACGAAGAAAACGAAGAACGCGCCTCGCAAATGACATGGACTGCGCAAGGGCGCGAGCTTGGTCGGCGGCGTCCGTTTCGGCGCTCGCACCTTGGCAGAGGTCAGTTTCGGTACCCCTTTACTGAATAGCATCGTAGCATTTGGCGGAGGTGCGGTTCTTTCCCTGCGCCTCTTCACTCACCACCACCACGCTTCTCAGAAGTTTGCGGCATCTTGTACCTCAAAGAATGTCTGAAGGAATCCGCCAGTACGAACATCTGTGCGAGGCGGTTCTGTCCTCTACCACCTCAGCGACTCGCCTACCTTCGGTGGCTTCGGGAGCGACGACGTCGACGACTGGCTCCGCACTTATGAACGAGTCAGTCTTCACAACACTTGAGACGATACACTCAAATGGGCGAAGTTGTCTTCTACCTTCGCGACACCGCCAAAGTAGGGTTCGACAATTATGAAGATCACATCGCCTCGTGTAATGCCTTCAAGGCAAGTTTCTCGGGTATCTTTGGATGCCCCGTCAGCCGCACCGAAGATGATACTCACAAGCTAGCGAACCGCACTCAGTCTGGGCTCGAAACTACCACCGCGTACAGAGTACATACTGGCCCTGTGCAAACGCGTCAACCATGCAATGTCTGAATCGGAACGAGGAGGCCACATAATGAAAATAATTACCGAGGACGCTTTTGCCATGCTGGTTTCAAGCAACCCAACTAGCGTGTCCCAGCTCCAAGAACAATGCCAACGCTGGGAAGCCTTTCGCAGTCGTCAAATTTCGCACCAAGATAAAATTACCCGTCTATAGACCTTTCCAATGTTTACAAAATCACAGTCCAGCGTGCGATCATCACAGCCCAGCACGTGCGTGTTCGTCGCTTCAGAAAGCGAGCAAAGCACGCGCCATACGCACGAACGCTCAAAATGGCACCGGCCACAAGCTTGTTTTTGGAAAGGTCTATAGAAATGCGTCGCTTCATCACCACCCGCATTATTCGACGACATAGCCGCTGTCATCTGGAAAATAATTAAAGAGATCTTGGATTTTCTACCGACGAGGCATAACACCTTACCCAAGAAGGGTTACGAGCACGAATTCGATCCGAGCTATCTCTTTTTGCATCTCCGTTCGCGACAGCGGCGCCAGTCCCGGAACAAGCGGTCCTTGTAGCGGCACAACCAACGTCTCAACCACCAGAAGCAGTACGCCCTACGTCCCCGGCGCATAACCATGAGCCTTACGGTACATAAGATTAAGGACTTCAGCCCTATATCTTCGGACCTTCCGGCGGACAGCGATCCTGGATGTCTCCGTACCATTTCAACGAACGCCGACCTACTTGCTACTTCTGGGTCATACCAGGATACATCGCCCGTTTCTGTCGCCGCCGGCTGCCGGAGACCTCAAGGGCAATGTTCAGCTCTCAGACTCTCGGATATATATTTCAAGTGTATACAAATCTAAAGTACTTATGACTTTACTCAAATTTAAAATAACTTAATTAGTATTAAAAATTACAGAAAAAAGGCAGATGGAGGTGCATATCTCCAAAAGAAAATTTTAAACATTAAGAAATAACGGAATACCGTCGTATTTAGTTACTATCTTTTGGATGCGCCCATTCAACATGTAAACACATACAAATATATCGGGGTTCATTTGACATAAACATCTCTGCGACTGCGCATATCATTCACATAACTCCAAAGGCAAACCGAACTCTCTGCTTCGTAAGTCGAACACTGCACATGGTCAGTTGTGAAATATAACGTTTAGCTTACACCGTCCTCGTCCGCCCCCAGCTAAACGTGCATTTGCAATATGGCACCCTCAGTAGTCATATATAATTGAAGAACTAGAATAAGTATGAAACAACGCCACACGCTTAACAATAATAAACCCTGGAGAGGAGAACAAAGGGAAAGGAAAAACACACAATTCCAAACAAAGCTAGGTTACTGGAGCGCGACTGTAAAAATCCTCCTGCTACTTGTAACGTACCAGAGACCTCTACATTTCCAGTGGAGAGCTCTACCAACTGAGCTAACCAGGAGTTAGACGTCAGTATAGCAAATGGGTTTTAACAGCTACCACCAGTCAAACACCAAGAAGGCTGAACTGCCTGTATTTTAAGAGTATGATGATAACGCAATTAATTCAAAGTTGCAAGCGAGCTGGACAAGAATAACGATAATATTCCCCGGAGAAGGGGAACAAGGGGACAAAGTACAAACATAAATATCTAAACACACCTAACTGTGTTTCGGGATTTGTGTTTGTACTTTGTCCTCCTTGCTCCCCTTCTCCAGGGATTAAGCGTTCTTGTCGAACTCACTTGCACTTACGCATTAATTGCATTATTACCACTCGTTGTTTCTCAAAACATACAGAGAACAGAAAACCAAAGAAAGAGCTTGGAATATTCTTCATTTCGTGGAGAGAAGAAAACCAATCAGACTTGCCGCACTACACACCTTGTGTTACCAGTCTCCATATAAAAGGGATGCTTTTTTGTCTGGATGCATTTAACACATTTCACACACATTTCAGATATTCTGAAAATCTTCAATTTGTTGGAGCAAGGACACATATCTAACTTCGAACTACTTGATTTTGTTTTGAAGCGGTGTTTTTTCCTGATCATATTTCACTATTAAGGAATTGCCTTGATTTAGAAGCGCGCAAGAACTTTTTTAAACACAGCAAAACCTTTGAGTTTTAAGTTATGGTGAGCGCGTTGGTGATGATTAAACTATTAGAAAGAATAAACAAAAAAGACGGACAAGACGAGACATATTTCGTCTTGTCCGTCTTTTTTGCTTATTCTTTCTGATAATTTAATCGTTGAGCTTTTTTTTTTCTTTTTCTGTTGCATTTGATTAGCCTTTTTTATGTGAAACCACATGGGTGATCTAAGAGTAGAATAAATAAAATAAATTATATCGGTCTTAAACCACCGAAATTAGTAACTGCCTTTTCTTTTCATCATGACCTTCATGTATGAGGAAATTAGGCGTGTGTGTTTTAGCAGGATATAAAGTTAAGTTGCTCATCAGGGATGTCTGCCTGTCCTTGCAGGTTTTGAGGCCTTCTTTAATTTTAGCAAAAGGAGAAATAAAACGATATGCTAAAATTACTTTATTTTATGAAATTCTTAAACGTTTTTTTTTATTCCTGAATATTTATAAACAACGCATACTTTTCCGCCAAATAATCTTTTTTACTGCTGCGAAATTATTGTGCCTGAACTTTTATTTTATTTAACGTAATGTTTGGTGCAGCATATTGTTTAAACACGCCCCATGCTTTTTTAACCTCCCTGCAGTCATCACCGCACCATTGTTCAGACCATCACCGCACCATTGATCAGGACCGTTTGAGAACATGAGTATACGTCATGGTTATAGCAAAAATAATAGCTTCCAGATTGTGATTTGTGATATGGTTCCGTTGCGCTGTCGATGGACTTTTGACTGAGAGACGTATGAGCTGACAGTGATGATTGAAACGGGAACTGTATGCGTTTCTCGAAATTCCACCATGTGGGCAACACTGGACGTGTGATAAGATGATTGGGGAATTATAATGTAATCGAAAAATAATCACCATTAAATTATTTACTTTGAGATTCACAAGTCAAAGCTATATATTATGTGAACGTACGTGTTTCTAAAGAAGGGTGGGTGGTCTCTTTGTCTGGGAAACACAACCCTGTTGGCAGCAACGAACATTATCAAATCAAATCAAATCAAATCAGTTTATTTTTCACCTTGTAAAAAGAAGATGAAGGAGCTGTGAAAAAAAGCTACAGCATTGCAGCTTGACGAGTCCACAAACCCTTAATGTTGGCAGCTAAGCAGCATCGTGCTAAAGTATTCACAAAAGAGAAAACAAAAATCGGGAAGAAAAGTAACTTTAACAATACCTTGCAACAACACATTCAGGAAAAAAAATCATACTTTCTCGGTTTCATACCTTCTACGGAGTTCACTGTACTTACAGGTAAATAAATCAAAATGCACAAGATGATATCTATTTATTAAAGACGGTAGTATAAAACTTAAGCAATTTTTTCCATAGTTCGAACGAGGTGTACGCACTACCCGATTTCTCTATGTCTTGTTGAGTAACTAGTTATGTTCTTTATTTGAAGATGAGCCAGATCACGAAAGTTAGTAATATTGTTTCGTGTTTCTAATTTATACCTCCAACGTAATCGATATTTATACAAGTTAAACGCTCTAATCAAATGGGAGCGGTAGAACAAGTTAGTACTGGGCGCTCCATAAGGCTCATTATAAATATGCCGAAGACATTTTTTTTGTAATATATGAACAAGTTGTAGGTTGGAAAATGTTGTTGTTCCCCACACCAATTGACAATAGTTTAGATGAGAGTAAAGGAGCGAATTATAAAGAGGTAACTTAATTTTTGTGGAAAGAAGGTATTTAATACGACCTATAAAACCTGTGATCTGAGCTATTTTATTTACTATATGGTTTATCTGGCTATCCCACGACATAGTGGAAGAAAATACGACACCAAAACACTTAAAATCTTTAACAATTTCTACAGAACGTGAATTTGGGATGATATCTTTATGTACTGGAACTGGCTTGTTTGTCTTTTTTGTCTGAATATGACTGCTTTAGTTTTTACTTCATTTATCTGCATGGAATTAGAAACTGACCACTTTTCTATTGCTTTCATGGGAAAATTATATTTGTCTACAAGTTTCTGGATGTCATTACCAGAAAAGAAAATGCTTGTGTCATCCGCGTATATAATAAATATGGCAATAGGGTTGATGTCCACAATGTCATTAAGATAAATTTTAAAGAGTAGCGGCCCCAGTATACTACCCTGAGGCAAGCCACAAAGGACGGGTTGAACTTTGGAGCACATATTATTCATTTGAACGGCCTGCTTTCAATGAGATAAGTACGACTTTAAAAGCAACAACACCTGTTCACGAATACCGTAGCATGCAAGCTTTTTTAACAATGTATTATGATTTACCAAATCGAAAGCTTTCGAATAATCCACAAATATACCAACAATAGTTTTGCTTTCAAACTGTGTAAGTATGTATTCTTTTTGTTCAAGTAGTGCTATTTCAGTAGATTTGATTTTACGGATGCCAAATTGGTATGGGTTTAACAAGTTAGATTTATCGATAATGTTTGAAAGTCTTGAATGTAAATTGTTTTCAAATACTTTTGAAAAACAGGCAGAATAGAAACTGTCCTATAATTAGCCATATTATTTCTCTCTCCCTTTTATAAAGAACAGTTACTCTTGCAACTTGCGTCCTTCCTGGAAAAGCAGCAGCCACTCTACATTGGATTAAAGATCTTAACAAGAATCGGTGCAAGGATATGAACTACGTGCTTCACGGGCTTTATTTGTAAGCCGTCAATATCGCAGCTATTACTGTTTTTTTATATTTTTGATTACTGCTATCACCTCTTCATCGGTAACAGGATGTAAAAACATGGAACTGTTATTTTGTACATTTACATAATCGCAACATGTGCCAGGCAAGGCACCACCGACAGCCATACTTGTAAAGAAATCATTAAATGCGTCAGCTAATTCTCTTCCGGATAATTCTTTTCCACTGACTTGCAGTTTTGAAAGAGGGGTATGTGAGGGACCGCGACGCAGGACTGTATTTAATCTAGACCACAGCACGTCACGCCTACAGTTCTCATCGTTAATTAAAGAGGAGTGATATTCCGTTCGCGCACATCGTAGTTTCTTTGTTATTTTGTTTAGATACTGCTTGAAAATGGTCAAATCGTCGGGTGTGCGAGTATTTAAAAATTTCTTATGCAAGTTATCTCTTATTTTCATTTCCTTCCGTAATTCTGGCGTGATCCACAGCTTGCGAATTTTTCCAGTTAGCCTACACACATTTACAGGGAAGTGAGTACAATATAAATGGTTAAAACTGCTCAAAAATGTATGATAAATCTCGTTTGGCTCTTTTAAACTGCTTATTTAGCTCAAACTTGTATGAACGATTGCATCCCGGAACGTATTAAGTGCTGTCTCTGTAATTGATTGGTAAAGTATTCTAAATGATTTTTTTTACTGCTGGCCCATTTGTTTCAACGTAAAAAAACACAGGAATATACACTCTAAGAAAAAAAGCAGGAGAAAGGTAGCAAAAGTGACTGTTCCTCCTTGCGTTGGACACGCCCCCCTGAAAAGCGAGGAACGGAAGGTAAGACGAAAGGAACAGCATAGGTTCCTCCTTGTACAGTGGGTGCAGGGGTAGAACATCGCGCTACTGATCAAGCGGTCGAGGGTTCGATCCCTGACAAGAAGCGAAGTTTCTTTTTTTTTTTTTCTTGCTTTGTTAGTTTTCTTTTCTTTTTTTTTTTAGTTTGTCAAAACAAAAATAAACAAAACCCAGACCGATGGAAGGAAAATTAAAGTCCTTATTAGAGAGTTTTAGTAGATCGTTCCGAATGACTCCGATAACGACACCCGATACCACGCCACAGCCTTTGCTCATACATCGTATCTTTATCGGGTATCGTTATCGGGAGTATCGGAGATATCGGAACGATCTTCTTAAACTCTCTATTATCCATCGACGCCAAGGAAAACTAAATACATATCACTGCTACAAGCTTCATCAGCACGCTGTTTGATAAACAGGATTTGGGCACCCAGCGGGGGTTTCCCCAGGAATTGAAATCCGGGGGGGGTGTCTAAATTGTTTTGGGGGGGGGTTAAAGAAGGGGGGGGGGGGGCATTGCGAATATAGGAGTCGTTGTGAATTAAGGGGGTTCCTTCGGAAAAACGAGGGGGGGTCTAAACCCCCCCTAGGGGGGGTCTGGGGAAATCCCTGGCACCCAGGTTGGAGCTAAGCCGTTGACGCAGGGGCCAAGACGACGAGGTCGGTCCTTCAGTCGTTTCTTTTCCCGTAGAGTTTTCGACATTCATAAAGAAAAAAGCGCACTCTAAGAAAAAATAGAGGAAAAAGGTAGCAACGGCGCGCCTCCAAGCGGACATGAGAAGAAGGAAGGAACGAGACGTTTTCCTCCTTCTCCAGGCAGACGGGAGAAAGCTTTCGCCCTCCCAACTAATCTTTTTTCGGTTTCGTTTTTCGAGCACGTCGCGCACGCTGTTTAATAAATGTTGTTAAGTTGATTGAGCTTCAGTGGCAGCGAAGGCCGCCTGTAATTCCGTCTTCTAGTCCAAACGTGCAGAACATTTCAGTTGCATTGACGTTTTTACCACTAAATTTATCAAACGAGCACACGAAGCCGCTAGAAACAGCGAAGTTCCGGAGCAGTGCCAGCAGCGCAACGTACACTGGTTAAGATGGCCGTTTCTGGATTGCCACGCGGAACTACAGTAGCGGAACCACGCGGAACTGTGTCGACGTTTTCGACGTTATGGAAATCGCAGGAACTGCGTCCAAGGCAGGCAGGTTTTCCTGCCGGCTGCCTGGGTGCCTTCCGTGCTGAATTCGGTTCTGTTTTCCCGTGCCGAGTGCCAACCGGCGTTCAACGTGGTTCTGTATTTCTGCGTGTAAGCAACATAGCAGCAACATCGTGATGGCAGTGTTGTGCGTAGTGAACAGAAGACAGGAATTATCACCGATGTGACCGTGTGTTCGCGTATCAGTGGTGTAACAACAAGATGAGATGACGTAAACTGTCGGGCATTGATGCCGCTGGTCGGGTCTTGATTGGAGGGGGCGGGGTGTCGCAGGTTGACATTCCGCTTTACATTAAAGAGTTTCAGACCACTTGAGGAAATAGGTGCAGTCGATCGACGTGCGGATAGTCATGTTGGAACGCTGGTCTGAACGGTAAGCTCCTGTCGTACAGTGGCCAATGTGACTGTCGGTCCCCGGGTGAGATTGCGCTCTGTTGAAAAGACTGGACAGTACGCAATTATGACGGAAAGTACGTATATTTACAATGAAATTTTAGCATTAAAAATAAGAAAAAACAGGTAAAATCGAAAACAAAAAGCTATCCTTTATTTTGCTGTTTAAATATACTACGGTTCCTGGAGAAACTGCCCTCCAAGTGGCGCGCTGGAATGAGCGCTAGAAGTTTTCGAGCTCGCCACGGCGTAGCTCCGTACACCTGCCGCAAGTCGCGGCTTTGACTGCATTTAAGTTGATCGAAAAGCGATTTCTCTGCCCGTGAAGCATCACTTCCAGCTGGGTGAATATCTGCGCTACAAAGATTAATTCAAGACGGCAATTGCAGCCGTGCGCGAACAGCGCAAGTAGAAAAACAAACACTACAATATAAGTAGTGGCTACGAAGTGCCGTGCGGGGCTCATGGCTTGGAACCGCATTGGAGCGGCTCGATTTATTAGCTTTCAAATAATTACGGCATGATCGAGCGTTTTATTTTTAATAAGAGATTCATCCCCTGAGCCATTAAAAAAACTCTCAGATCTATGACATTGCTGGAAAAAAATCCACATGCTGTGAATAATTTTTATTGCTTAGGGAGTCACCGAAAACCTCCGTACGTTCAAAACGACCAGTATAAAAGACTGAAACGCAGAGCTCGGGAGTAGTGTTCGGGTTAGTGTGCTGTTGTATTGATGGTTGTATGTGCGATACATGTGTATACGCTCAATGTATGTTCAGCTGATGCTTGTAGTATGCCTAATGTGTCTGCATGTGTGTGTAATAGGGGCTCCCGAAGGGCTATGGTGGCGTGAGAAAATAAAATATTTTTTTTTTTGTAGAACATGAATTGGGCGGTACCTAGCGCCCCCTAGCCTAGCTACTTGCAATTACTCTGCTTGACCCTGCCATCTGGTGGCAAGTGATTTAACCTCCTTTTACGCTACGCGGCTACGCCACAATTTTGTATTACCGTGCTGAAATGAGCCAAGAGGCTGCTTCGGATTTGCTTTTTTTAAGTGCGGCGTTTAGTTTCGCGGGCGAATGGTTTATCAATAGTCCGTGATGTGCGGTTGACGCAACGATTGGTGAAGGAATTGTGGCTCGAGGAATAGCAAAGGTAAGACATAAAGTGCGCGAACTGGGTGCCGGTTGTCTCCGTTTAACATCGCTGTGCTGACGATGAGAAGACTGAGTGACTGCATGCTTTCGAAACGTAAGTTTCTTTACCTGCAGGGGGAAGCCGGCTTCGGAAATACATAGAGTTCGCGGAAAGCTCGTGTTACGTTTTTATTTGCTGCTCTTCTCGCCCCGTACAATAGACATAGTGTTCTCGTTAAGCCTTATTGAGCTCGATTTGCTCGATTCGTGGCCGCCATAATGAGATGCAGGTGACGGAGGAACCTTTGCGCCCCTGCTTTAGGGACGAACGTTTCTCCCTTTCTGAAGGAACATATGTATCAAGAGCGTTCCTCCCTTTAGGGAGGACTATACTGACCCTTTTTGCTAAGAGTGTAGTCACTAATGAAACACGCTATAGCTTCTGCTTCAGAATGTGATTGCACACAGTTTGTAATGAACAGATCAAGGGCGGATAGACAATCCGCTGTGACCCTTGTTGGTACGTTAATCACATTAGCAAAACCATTTGATAATATAAGTGTGTCAAAATCTCTGGCTGAGGGGCTATTATTACCCATATCTATATTAAAATCCCCTCCTGCAATTAAGAATTTTTCACTTTCGGCCACAAATGCAAGAAATTGATCGTAGAATTAAAAAAAAATTAAAACATCTCCGTTTGGTGGTCGATAGCAAGCAGAAAACACTGTCTTGCCCGAACACAGCGAAAGTACTTCATAATCAGGAGTAATTGCACTGCAATAATCAAGCAGCGTGCACTCAGTACTATTGTAAAGTAGCAACGCAACCCCGCCACCTCGGCTGCTGGTTCCGTTTAAATAATAGGTTCAATAGTTTGGCAATCTAAAAACATCAAAGTCACTTGTGCTCCAAGTCGCGGTTAGGATAATAATGGAAAATTGAAACGAAAATTCAGTAATAAACTTTTTTAAACACAAAAATTTATTTCTTACCGACCTAGTGTTTAAATGTATTCATTTCAATGAAAGGGGTGTAAATCGAGATGCAAGCCCGTTCACATCATTCGGCAAATAATAACGGTGTTGGTTCATTCTTAAGTTTCCCCTCAAACGTCAGTACAATTAATTCATTTAATCTGATCAAGGTCATAGCTGGCTCATTCGGAATATGACGTGCTCCTTCAGTTTTCCGAACTAGAACGTTTCCATTTGTGCACGATGTAAAGGCATAGCTTTTTTCTTTAGCCCGATCTTTCGCCGCCCGAAGAAGCTCTCTATAGTAGTGGGTTAAGGTTTCCTGAATACAAATCCGCTGGGCACTGTTCTTCGGTTTGTTTTTACGCTTCAGCCACGAGTCTCTGCTTTGTTGTTTCATAAAATGAACGATTATTCCAGGCACGAGTCCTTGCTTCGCGGGCAACCTATGATCAGGTACTACGTCAAAGTTCGTTAGATGAGGGAACTCAAGATTATCGGCCACCCCATTTAGTATGAAAAGCAGGCTCTCACCCTGCGTCATAGTAATCCCGTGTACTTCCAAATGAACCCGTCTGCTTCGAACCTCAAGCTCATTCACCGCCTGCTGGAGCTGATCCCTTATCGCTCTGTTCGTTTCATCCATTTGCTCCAATTCTTTCACTTTCTTGTTTAGTTCTTTAATTTCAGTCGCTTGGTGTTTGATTTGTTATTCAAGTTCATCGAACCTATTTGATATGTGCTGTATGGACTGTTCCATGCGGTCTACGTTTTCGTTTAGACTGGGTAGACTGTCCTCCTTCTTGTTGATAGACGCAAGAAATTTTATATCTAGTTCACTCTTACTGTCCTTGCTGCCGCTAGCGCTGGATGCACTGCTCCTGCATTGTGGACACCGCCATGACTTTTTTGCGGCTTCATTTTTTCCGGAAAAAGACTTCTTAGTAACTCCGGCACATTTTCCAAAATGGTAGGTGTGTGTACATTCGGTACACCCTACCGCACCCTCCTCTTCTTCCTCGAGAACAGCGAACTGACACGTGAAGCAAGTGTTTGACATGTTCTTACAGAGAAAGGGTACACAACTCTAACAAAATAACATTTCCGGTGGCAGCGGCAGCAGCAACATGGGTTAGCTGAAGGTAAAAACGTGCGGACTACCAACCTGTAACAGGCGTTTTTGTTAGATCAGACGTGTTGACTGGATGCTGCCGCCTTTGCCAAAAGACTGCCCCCGGGAAACTCGCTGCTTATCTGCTCCGAATGTGCACGGTGCTGCGCCTGCGCTGTCGATGTGGTAAAACAGCACTGTAGATCCCTGAAGTCGCTGAGGTTAGGTCAGCAATACGATGATGAATGAAGCAACCACGAGCAGAAGGGCCGAAGAAGCAGATTCTCGCCGTAGATCAGCACCGGTTCTAAGGCTTCCGAGGCGGCAACTGTAACAGGCGTTTTTGTTAGATCCGATGTGTTGACTGGATGCTGCCGCCGCTGCCAAATGACTGCCCGCGGGAAACTCGCTGCTTATCTGCTCCGAATGTGCACGTGCTGCGCCTGCGCTGTCGATGTGGTGAAACAGAACTGTAGATCCCTGAAGTCTCTGAGGTGAGGTCAGCAAAATATGATGAATAAAGCAACCACGGGGCAGAAGGGCCGAAGAAGCAGATTCTCGCCGTAGATCAGCACCGGTTCTGGGGCTTCCGAGGCGGCAACTGTAACAGGCGTTTTTTGTTAGAACCGATGTGTTGACTGGATGCTGCCGCCGCTGCCAAATGACTGCCCGCGGGAAACTCGCTGCTTATCTGCTCCGAATGTGCACGTGCTGCGCCTGCGCTGTCGATGTGGTGAAACAGAACTGTAGATCCCTGAAGTCTCTGAGGTGAGGTCAGCAAAACGATGATGAATGCAGCAACCACGGGGCAGAAGGGCCGAAGAAGCAGATTCTCGCCGTAGATCGGCACCGGTTCTAGGGCTTCCGAGGCGGCAACTGTAACAGGCGTTTTTGTTAGATCCGATGTGTTGACTGGATGCTGCCGCCGCTGCCATATGACTGCCCGCGGGAAACTCGCTGCTTATCTGCTCCGAATGTGCAGGTGCTGCGCCTGCGCTGTCGATGTGGTAAAACAGCACTGTAGATCCCTGAAGTCTCTGAGGTGAGGTCAGCAAAACGATGAACTGCTCCGAATGTGCAGTGCTGTGCCTGCGCTGTCGATGTGGTAAACTGAACTGTAGATCCCTGAAGTCTCTGAGGTGAGGTCAGCAAAACGATGATGAATGCAGCAACCACGGGACAGAAGGGCCGAAGAAGCAGATTCTCGCCGTAGATCAGCACCGGTTCCAGGGCTTCCGAGGCGGCAACTGTAACAGGCGTTTTTGTTAGATCAGATGTGTTGACTGGATGCTGCCGCCGCTGCCAAATAACTGCCCGCGGGAAACTCGCCGCTTATCTGCTCCGAATGTGCAGGTGCTGTGCCTGCGCTGTCGATGTGGTAAACAGCACTGTAGATCCCTGAAGTCTCTGAGGTGAGGTCAGCAAAACGATGATGAATGCAGCAACCACGGGACAGAAGGGCCGAAGAAGCAGATTCTCGCCGTAGATCGGCACCGGTTCCAGGGCTTCCGAGGCGGCAACTGTAACAGGCGTTTTTGTTAGATCAGATGTGTTGACTGGATGCTGCCGCCGCTGCCAAATAACTGCTTGCGGGAAACTCGCTGCTTATCTGCTCCGAATGTGCAGGTGCTGCGCCTGCGCTGTCGATGTGGTAAAACAGCACTGTAGATCCCTGAAGTCTCTGAGGTGAGGTCAGCAAAACGATGATGAATGCAGCAACCACGGGGCAGAAGGGCCGAAGAAGCAGATTCTCGCCGTAGATCAGCACCGGTTCCAGGACTTCCGAGGCGGCAACTGTAACAGGCGTTTTTGTTAGATCAGATGTGTTGACTGGATGCTGCCGCCGCTGCCAAATGACTGCCCGCGGGAAACTCGCTGCTTATCTGCTCCGAATGTGCAGGTGCTGCGCCTGCGCTGTCGATGTGGTAAAACAGCACTGTAGATCCCTGAAGTCTCTGAGGTGAGGTCAGCAAAACGATGATGAATGCAGCAACCACGGGGCAGAAGGGCCGAAGAAGCAGATTCTCGCCGTAGATCAGCACCGGTTCCAGGGCTTCCGAGGCGGCAACTGTAACAGGCGTTTTTGTTAGATCAGATGTGTTGACTGGATGCTGCCGCCGCTGCCAAATGACTGCCCGCGGGAAACCCGCTGCTTATCTGCTCCGAATGTGCAGGTGCTGCGCCTGCGCTGTCGATGTGGTAAAACAGCACTGTAGATCCCTGAAGTCTCTGAGGTGAGGTCAGCAAAACGATGATGAATGCAGCAACCACGGGGCAGAAGGGCCGAAGAAGCAGATTCTCGCCGTAGATCAGCACCGGTTCCAGGACTTCCGAGGCGGCAACTGTAACAGGCGTTTTTGTTAGATCAGATGTGTTGACTGGATGCTGCCGCCGCTGCCAAATGACTGCCCGCGGGAAACCCGCTGCTTGTCTGCTCCGAATGTGCAGGTGCTGCGCCTGCGCTGTCGTTGTGGTAAAACAGCACTGTAGATCCCTGAAGTCTCTGAGGTGAGGTCAGCAAAACGATGATGAATGCAGCAACCACGGGACAGAAGGGCCGAAGAAGCAGATTCTCGCCGTACACTCTAAGAAAAAAGGGAGTGGTACTTTCTCCTTAAAAGGACAAACAGAAATGTCCCATATATTGCTCTGCTCAGGGAGGAAATTCGCGCCTTTCGGCAAAGGAGAGAACTTCCTCCCCCAAACCAACATGGCGGTCGGCGGGTACGAGACGAGGCGACGGGCAGTTGTAACGAGGTGCACGGCTCACGCGGCTTCGCGAAGGCAAGGCACAAGGCGCGTATTCCTATTTGACGACCCCAAACATCCGTCTCCAAGCACCGGCACCGTACACAGTGCGATGCAGACTTTATTGAGCATACCAACTGGATGCCGAAGTGGCCGGTAACACAGTGGCCGGTAAGCGACGACGAGACTCGGAGACATGCGGTGGACAAACCGATGCAACCACGCTCTTATAACGCGTTTGCTTACCTTTGTCGTTGAGACATCCACTCGTTTGTATGCATTCAGCAGATTTTAGCACAGGGAGGGCGCTTATCAGTCAAGAGGTCGCGATAACAAGCGATCGAGACGACGATACACTTTCTATGATTGTTTCCATTTCGAATGATTGGATCAATACGGAGCACTGAACGCTGTGAAACGGGCGGTGACCTGCGCCACCTAGTGTTTTCTAGCGCCAACACCAGATGGCGCTTCCACAAGCATCATCATCATCATTGATTTGAGAAAAAAAAAGCTAGGCCTAATAACGCACTGCGCTGCGGTACGCCGTACACATAGCCACCATAGTTCACACAACAACCCTCCCTCCGACACTTATACATACATACGAACATACACAGGCACGCACACCAACAACAACATCACACTCTACTCACACGCCCTACAAACTGACGACCAACGCCGATTACTCGGAGTATATATAGTCAACGAATTTTGAACCGCAATTTACCTGTGTACCTGTCATCAAGAAATAATGCTACAAGCATGTTGCTTCGCACGCACCAGCATAGTATTCAAGAAAAATATCTTGAGCGTGCTGAGGCATCTATCTCTTACCAAAAGGTGAAGCTAAATGTGGTAATTATTTCCCGTATTCGAACAAAAAGTACCTCTCCAAACGGTACCAGCTCCTAGATTCGGCTTCCCCACACAGTAGCTCACAGGCGCGCTCGCCGTAAACACACACCCCTCTTACAGCGAGATTCTTCATATGCTGGAGTGGTGGCGGAGATCGAGCGCGCGTGCCGAACGTGCAAGACGTTCGAAACATGAGCTCCGCGGAAGCGTCTACAACGTCCCTTGCAGGCCGCGGTTCTAATCACTCCGGTGAATCGACGAACGATGACTATAAAGTTGTTTTGCCACCGATGCCTACAGGAATTACGTGTGAAACATCGGTGCTTCTGCATTGCGATTTGAAAGGACGCCCCTACCGTATCCAGGATTTTTGAGAAGAGATGGCCAGGTGCGGCGTACTCGGCGACATCGCAGCACTTGGTGCGTACCAAATGAATCATGTTTGGATGGCTACCCTCCGAACGGCTGAAGCAAAGAGACGACTCGTGGACGCCGAAGAACTGCAGGTGAAGGGTCTTCGGTGCCTCGTCGTGGATCCCAGCATCGCGGAGGTACGGCTTCGTCTCCACTGGATCCCGTATGATGTGCCGGACGACGTTGTGCGTAAGGGATTGGAGCCGTATGGCAAGGTCCTTGAAGTGAGCCGGGAGAAGGCGAATGTACTTGTTGTGATCCCTGGACGGGCGCCCTTGTGCTTACGCTGTAAGCGCACAGGTCATATTCGACGAGAATGCAGGGCGCCGAGGTGCTCGGAGTGTTTTCGCTTCGGGCATGACGGCACCGAGTGTGTCAGGTCGTACGCCAGGGTGGCCAGCGGGGCCGGGACGGCCGAAACCAATGACCACGCCATGGATGCCGAGGAAGCGGAGCGTACTATCCAGGGCTTGGCGCCAGAAGCTTCAACCCCTGCCAAAGAACGCAAGAGTGAGGGAAACAACTCCTTGGAGGCAGTCAGAAAGAACGGAGGTCAACCGGATGGCGCACATCCCAGCGGTGCCGACGTGAAGCCCTCTGATGCCGGAGCAGACAAGGAACCGAACGACGCAAGCCCCGACGGACCTTCAGATATGGACGACACCAGCGAGTCGACTAAGCGAGCCTTCGATGAGGATACGGCAGCAGAAAACGGAGCACGCCAACTACACCCCTGGATGGAACGCACGAAGAAGGGGCGTTACCAGCCCGCGCCCAACGATCCTACAGAGGAACGACGGCGCAGGGAATGCAAGTAAGGCGTTTTTCGCCTGGTTTCCTGTTGTTTAAGATTGCTACACAAAGACAACTTCGACCCTGACTGCTTAGGTTTTCAGTGTCTGCACCGAAGCACAGCGCATTATTTGTGACTCCCAATCAGCCATTACAGTTGCAACGCTGAATGTTCGTGGTTTATGCACTAGGAAAAAGCAGTACCAAATACAGCGATTATTGTTGAAAGAGCAACCCGATTTTTTGGCGTTGCAAGAAACTAAATTGGCTGAGGCGGAACAGGTAGAGGAAGCAGTTAGGCCTTTCATGCCTAACTACGAAATCTGTGTGACGCATGCAGTTTGGTCATTCGGCAGGGTGTTTCCTGCTTCTGAAGAAGACGGTACCGTTGTCGCAGTTATGCGTTACTCGGACACTGAAGGACGTTTCATTATGTGTGATTTTGTGCTAACGTCAAATCAATTTAGGCTTATTTGCATTTATGCCCCAAATGTGACCCCTGACCGTGTTTTATTTTTTGGCGGTTTACGTCGGTATCTTGATTGCGATAGAGCCCTAGTCCTTGTGGGTGACTTTAATTGTGTTGTACGACAGTTGGATAGATCGCCAATAAGACGGAACGCTGATAAGAGTGAACTACTTTTGGGCGAAATGTTGGAGGATTTGACTTGATTGATGTGGGCACTGTAAGGAACGCGAAGAGGGAAATGCGTTTTACCCATTTTCAAGCGTCGTCCAGTGCGCGTTTGGACAGGGTGTATGTTTCTGCCCCTCTAGCAGAACGTTTATTAAAGTACCGTGTCACTCCAGTCTTTTTCTCAGACCACAGTCTGGTTATCGCGACGATAGGCGACAGAGCACCTGAAAAGAAAAAGTTTAATTGGAACTTATGGAAACTAAACATAAAGCTTCTGAAGGACAAAAGTCTTTCTAAAAAACGCAGAACAGTTTTTGAAAGATGCTTTTAAAGAGCCGGGAGGGGACATTTTCGAGAAATGGGAACTGGCAAAACAAGAAATCAAGGCAATCGCCATTGAGAGGTCGTCAATTCTTTCGTACAACGCCCGGTGTGAGGAACGCAGTTTAAATAAGGACTTGATAGAGCTGTGTAAAGCAGAGTGCGAAAGACCCGGTAATGGGGTAAAGGACGTGGAGTATGTCAGAGAAAGATTAGATCAGCTCCACCGCGAGCGCTATCGTGGTGCAGTAGTGCGCGCCCGCGCAGAAAAGTACACGATGGGCGAGCAACCCACTAAGCGTGCCTTGGCGGACGAGAAGCGTTACGCACTTCGGAACGAAATAGCCGAAATTGAATTCAAGCAAATGATTACTACGGATCCCGAGAAAATAGCACAGGCCTTCCTCGAGCATTACACACAGCTTTTTGCTAACAAAGCGCAAGGGTGTCATACGGACATTTATGCCCAGCTTTTAGAAAAACTGCCAAGGCTATCGAATGATGAACGCGAAAGGCTTGAGCAAGAAATTACAATCCAAGAAGTGGAGCGCGCAATCGACGACCTGCCGAACTCTAAGACGCCGGGACCGGATGAATTGGGCGCAGAATTTTACAAGAACTTTAAGAGCCTTATATCTAGTGTTTTTTTGAACGTCATTCATGCTGCCTATGAAAGAGAATGTTTGCCCTTTTCGTTTTCTCGTGCCTACACTGTCCTGATACCGAAATTTGATGACACCGTGAAACTGCGCAGAGTCACCGGTTATCGCCCAATAACGTTATGCAATACCGATTACAAGATCTTCGCGAAACTTCTAGCGCGTCGCCTTCAAAGTGTCGCATGCGAGATAATAAGTGAGCATCAAACGTGTGGGATACAGGGGACGACTATCTTGACAAATGTGCATGTGGCTCGTAGCGTCCTGGAGGCCTGCAGTGACAGCACCGAGCAGGTTGCAGTGCTACAGATAGATCTAGATAAGGCATTTGACCGTGTTAGCCATGATGTACTCTTTGATGTTTTGAGTCATGTCAACGTTGGTGACGCCATCCTAGAAGGTGTAAAGATGGCCTATAAGGACTGTTCAACAAGGCTTATAGTGAACAAAGAGCTCAGTTCTGTTATTAAGGTACGAGAGTCCGTACGACAAGGTTGCCTTATGTCTCCCCTTTTGTTTAATTTGTATTTAGAGCTTTTTTGTTTAAGCGTAGAAAATAGCCAACGTGTCCGAGGTTTCAATTTTATAATGCAGAAGTAAAAATAATGAGTTACGCCGATGACATTGCTGTTTTTTGTAGGGACAAAGAAAGCGTCACTGAAGTCATAACTTTGGCTAAAAGGTTTTGCCACGCTACTGGTGTTGTTATAAACTGGGAGAAGTGCCGTGGTTTCTGGCATGGCGCTTGGGCCACTACACCCTCAGAATTTGCGGATGTATGCTGGGACACAGTACCGTACCAGTACCTCGGGGTGCCATTACAAAGTTTCCGGAACAGCCAAACGTACTGGTCGGGTGTCGCTACCGACCTGGACAGGCGTGCTTCTCGTTGGAAGCAACGCGAGCTGTCCATTTTTGCCCGAGCGACTGTCTGTAACGTTTTTCTTATTGCGAAGCTCTGGTATGTTCTTCAGGTCATCCATTGTGCGCGAACTAATGTTCAAAAATTTCATCGAATTTTTGCCACGTTTATTTGGAGCTCGGAAGTATGAGCCCATGAGACGAGACAATCTTTTTCATCGAGTTTGTAACGGTGGCGTGGGGCTTTCCCACCTTTTTGTCAAGCAGCTTGTGTCACGCTTCTTTTTTTTTTTTGAGATTCCAAGAGCACCCGTTCATTCGCACACTGATTCAAACAAAAGTGTCACCACATTTGCCATCTTTTCTTGTTTCTTCTCATGGCGGCGAGCCAACAAGAATCACTGGTTTTTTGAAAGAGGTTGTTGACACGATGGGGTTTTTGACAGCACGTTTTTCTTTGAATTACCTTTGTGATGTCACTAAAAAAGCGCTGTATCGCGATTTAGTTGTGAGTGTTTTCCCCATGCCCTTGTATCGAGGTGTGTCCCAACGTGGCCACGATGTGCTTAGACGTGTAAAAAGGATGTGTGTTCCCGCGGCTGTTAAGACTTTCTTTTATAAATTACACACGAATACCTTGCCAGTTAAGGTTTGGCTTAAAGAAAGAGGGATCTATGTGCCATGGTCAGTAAATTGCCTTCTATGTAAAAAACCTGAGGCTATTGAACATGTGTTTACCTTTTGTTGGGACGCGGTATTTTTCTGGGATGTCCTCCAACGCACTTTAAAGAAAGAACTGCCTGTAACCCCAACAGGGATACGTTTCCTTAGTGTGGATAATGATAATGAAGTTCCTTACGACCTGATTATGCTGTTAGCTTTGTGCAGCATTTGGAGATCACGTATGGCTGTTCGACATGCTGACCTTGACGCAAATGAAGTGCGGATATATTTCTTCAACCTTGTAAGACAAGTACAGAGTGTGTATTTTAACTGTGAACCTGAACCGGAGTGGACTAGTATTTTAAAATCACTCCTCGAAATGCGTGAATTTTAATACGCTGTGCAAAAGAGCTGTACAGCGCTGTTAGAATGACATGAATGTTGCTGTAACTACAATGCAATAAAGAAAAAAAATGCTGGGGTGGTGCAGTGGTAAGATGTCGGACTCGTATGCGGCGGTCCCGGGTTCGATTCCCCATCGGGGATTACTTTTTTTTTTTTTTTTCCTTTGAACATTTTGGTTTTGAGCACCCGGTTTTGAGAGGCATTTCGCGGTATTTACAACTTTTCTTTTCTACAATTCACAACAGAAAAAAAAAATGTCCGCATGAATTTGCTAGCAGAAAAGGCTTTCTTTAAGCCGAGATAACTTTCTGTGGCGATCGTAGAAGAAATGAAGAGGACGCACGGTGGCTTTGATCGGCTGTTTTCGTGTGGGAGGTTGAATGCGATGCCCGTACCTTGTAAAGTCGCTGGGCGTTGCGGTGAAAATGTTGCTTTGTTCCCGTTTCTTAATAAGTTGCTCATGGGGAGCTTGCAGGCGCTTCAGCGTACGGATTTCATGACCCTTCACCCAGCCGCGCACGCTTCCCGTGTTCCGCTTTCTTGTACAAATAAAGATTGATTGATTGATTGATTATTTGATTGACGGGCGCCGCGGCCCTTTCGCGCGATGCACGGCAGTTTTACAAAGTAGTCAAAAATTACCCGCGACTCAAGTCGTAATTTTTATGTGGCCCAATGATGACAAAAAGCAAATAGTCGAAAGTGAACCAGGCCAAATATTTCGTTACACAATTAAAAAAAAAAGATATATAGTGACTGGTTTTGTTTTTCTTTTTTAATATTAATCTTAGGAATGTAAGTTTTACATGCACACTCAGTGTTAACTGTTATTATCAAGAGGCGGACATGAGCTTTTTTATTTTTAAAGTGAACTGTGTGGTTATAAAATAAGATGTTTCAGGAAAAACAATTTAATTCTTAAAACAAATCCGTGCAACTACGGTCATTTACATGTGTGAAGCACTACTACTATGCAGAAATATCAGCCGTCACTGATAGGAAAGGCCTTGTATCAAGTGGGCAAGCCAACAAAAACATGTATTACCATTAATCCATTTATGTCCCATACACATGCGCTCAACTTGTGCGCCATACAATAAAAGCTAGAGTTAATCGATGCATAACTCTATCAATACTTTATATATTTAGAATGCTGAAAGCTGTTTACACGCGACATTAGCACATCTTATAGTTAAACAGGTTTCCGAACAACTTGTGCTTACACCCGACTTTAGCAGATGTTTACACAGAACAGTAGTTAGAGCACTGACTAGCAGATGTTTCTGCAGAACTTGTGCAAATTTCCTTCTCTTCAAGTGGCTTCACCATTTGTCTGTCCGTTCTGTTCGTTCAACATTCTTAAATTAATAATATAATGCAAAGTGAATCAGGCAGTGACGTGCGTATCGAAAGTGAGAACGCTGAAGGGTCAAGGCCTGAGAAGAAGGGACCCAAACGCTGCCGAAACACATGCCGGTAGGAACGAAACGCGAGCAAAAAGAAGCGAAATGAGGCAAATAATGCACAAATAAAGTGAGCAAAGCAAAGCATGTTGTGGGGTCAAACACGCGACGTAGTGACAACGTCATAAGCTTCACCTCGACGTCTACAACAGTAATCAACGTCTGTTCAACGTCTTCTATGAGAAGTTCTTTGAACGTCGAGCAGGAGACGTCCCAACAATGTCTGAGCAACACCTTGACGTGATTGGCAATAATAGTCGTCAGTTCTACGTTTTCTCCGGGAAGTTCTTTGAGCGTGGAGCACGAGACGTCCCAACAATGTCCTGAGCAACACCTTGACGTCATCGACACTATTCAACGTCATTTCTACGTTTTCTCCGGGACGTTTTCGAACGTTGGGCTCGAGACGTCCCAACAATGTCTGGGCAACACCTTGACGTCATTGGCAATAATAGACGTCAGTTCTACGTTTTCTCCGGGAAGTTCTTTGAACGTGGAGCACGAGACGTCCCAACAATGTCCTGAGCAACACCTTGACGTCATCAAAATTATTCGACGTCATTTCTACGTTTTTTTTCGGGAGGTTCTTCGAACGTTGACCGCGAGACGCCCCAACAACGTCTGAGCAAAATCTTGATCACCACTGAACAAGCGCCTTATAGAGCCCAAGGTGCTGTCATATCACTTTTAAAATTTCTCATCAATGTCAGCATTTTTTATACTGGGCATGCAATCCACCTTTCAACCTGGCTGAGCTGCAGAAATCTCTTACAATAATATCATTCTCGTGATTGTTGTTTTAGCAGGAATGGCTTAGAGAGTCGAAAATTCACAACAGCAAAACCCGGATTTAGCTCGAAGACAACGGGGCTGTTTATAGCAGTTTTAGCGTTTCTAAGTTAATATCAGCGTCTTTGAAGCTGTGAGGAAACGATAATAATGTAAGAGATTTCTGCAGCAAAGCCAGGTTGAAGGGTGGACAGCATGTACAGTATTGAAAACACTGTCATTGACGAGAAATCTTATAAGTGACATGGCAGGTCCTTGGGTACTACAGGACGCTTGTTTAGGGTGACTCCGAATTACACTTAAGACTGTGTATCCATGGAAGTGGCCGAAATTACCGATCACTAGGGAGCTGAAGGAACACCGTTCCCATGATTCCTGGAGTGCGGGCCGGGGCGCTTCGGGGATTAAGCAAATGGTCTATTCCGTCCGAATATACATGCTTTCGCGAACATACCTTCGAGCAACGAAGCCAGATCCAGTTGACCCCATTGTTCCACGGTGACCCAAATCGAGAGCGTTATCAACTGACATCCCGTTCTGTCTCGACGTATGCTCGGTGTTTTATGGTCGTTAAATGGGACATTATTTCAACGTTGACATAACGTCATTACAGACGTACGCTCGACATTTTATGTCGTTAAATGGGACGTTATAATATCGTTAATATGACGTACTCAATTGACATCCCGCTCAGTTTAGACGTATACTCGACGTTTTATGGTTGATAAATGGGACATTGTTTCAATGTTGCCATAACGTTATCAATTAACTTCCCGTCCTATTCAGACGTGCACTCGACGTTCCAAGGTCGTTAAGTGGGACGTTATGTCGACGTAAAATCCACGCTTTTTTCCAGACATTAGCCTTTCCATATTACGTCGAACGAACCTGACGTTCCGACCTTCGACGTTCTTTCGACATGTGGTTCCTGACGTCATCGACTTTCTTTCGACGTTTTTCCAACGTATCTGTGCTGCCTGGGTTGCATGTTTCTGTTTGTCACGGAAGCCGTCGGATATAGCAGACGCGTTGTGCAGACGACGTGACAGTGTGCAGCACAGCATGAACTAGTGTGGCAAGCCGAAGGTATCATGCCGAAGGTATGATGTTGTCCGTCTTTGCCAAAGTTTCGGCTTGCGATAATAGTGCAAACAAAAGTGTACGAAAAATATTTTATTTTTCATGAAACATACGGTTTAAGCATGACTTGGCACTGGGTTGTAAAAGTAATTTTCACCCTGAACATATACTGAAGCAAAGAACTAGAGGCATCCTAACCAACATAGAGCGACTTCAATATTTGCAGCACGCCAAACACCTCACATCACTCCTGAGGCGCTGTCGACTGTAGCTTGCGCCATGTAGGGCTCTTTGCCTGCTGCCCCGTGTTCTCTCAATGTTCCTTGCTTGCTCTCGTGTCAGGCAGAGGTTGTGGTACATGCATGACTCTGCCTTGGCAGGACACAGCAGTAGGAGCAAAACTTACAAAACGTTATCCCGAATTTCCACCTGACCAGGCATGTGGCAGGATGTGCACCAATACGCTTGTAGCTGCTCGGTGTGCCAGAAGGCAAAACTACGTGGTGGTCAGCCCCCCGGTCTCATGCAACCAATCGTGAGCCAGAGCCCTTGGCAGATTTGTTGCTGTGATGTCATGGGCCCCTTCCCACGTAGTCCCTGCAGCAATCAGTAAACTTGTTCGTGGTAACTGACCACTTCATGAAGTGGGTTGAGTTATTTCCTTTGCGAAAGCTAGATTCGCAAAAAATCTGGGAATGCCTGCTTGAAATATCCGCTAGGTTCAGCTCACCAGCGCTGCTTGTAAGCGATAATGCCTCCTACCTAACGAGTAAGGTGTTCGTGGACGCATGCACGGTGCTGGGAATCAGACACAAAAGAACTTCCCCACACCACCCACAAGCAAACATCACGGAAAGGGTAAATCAAAACCTTTAAGGGATGGTGAACCGAAATTTGGATTTCAGAAAACAATGAAGGAGCTGTACGCGGGTCGCTACAATCTCTACAACACTACTCGTAAGGCGATATCTTGAATGGACGGCCGTATTTTTGTAAAAAGAGGTCGAGATTGAACGAGGCCGACAAACATCAACATATCTCGTTTCCTCCTCTCTTCGCTTCGCCCCCTCAAGGCGGCGAGGCGGAGAAGAAGCGAGGCAGTTCCCTCTCCTTCTCGACTCTTCTCGGAGAAACAAGACGTCAACATATCTGTCAAATGCGCCTCCTGTTTTTAGAAAATACTGTTATCCGTTCGAGATATCGCTGTGCAAGTGATGTTTTGATGTTTGTAGCACCACGTTGCACACTTTTGCTGCCGTGTTTTGTGGGATTCAGATTTCGGTTCGGCATCCCTTTAAGATGATGTAAGTGGCTTACACCGAGCGCCGCAAGGACTGGGATGCAAAACTGCCGGAGCTGGCATTAGCAACCCGTACGACCACTAATTGGTCAGCAGGTCCCACTCCCGCCCAACTGAATTTCAGCAAGGAGATCGCGTTTCCGCTTTTTAACAGTCTCCTTTCTACAGAGTCTGGGGGAAGGCTTCGCCCCTACGTGAAGTTCGCAAAGGACCTGCGAAAGCGCTTCTCCAACAACCATAACGTCGCCCGAGTGCAGCAGTTTGAACAATACAACCGGGGGCGACGTGACCTGCAATTCGAGGTGGGAGATTTTGTACTCCGGCGCACACACCCACTGAGTGACGCCGCTCGAGGCTTCGCAGCCTCCCTTGCAAACAGGTGGGAAGGTCCGTTTTGCGTGCATGAAAAGTGCTCATCACTCACTTACAAACTAGTTCACTGCGAGTCGAGTGAAGAAACCGGACCTGTTCATGTCACCGACCTTAAAGAATTTTTTCAAGCAGAAGACAAAGCTTCATCGCACGACCGGAACAACACTAACGGCAGTTCCGTTCCGGAAACCCCCTTGTCTCCACCAACGCGGCGGTATAACCTGCGACGTCGGTGACACCAAAGAGAGAGGAACCCTTTTTTTTTTTTTGTCTCCTCGGCTTCACCTCTCTAGCATTTTGGTAGTTTTCTGCTTCTACGGATCTGCTCTCTTTTCAAGAAAGGGGAAAAGAAGATTGTGTGCTCACCTCAGATCCGTTAATTTGAACTTTCTCGAAGGGGTGCGAAACTAATGTCAGGCTCAACCCTCAACTAAGCCCCCATGTCGTCTGCTTCCTTGTTTCTCCACGAAGATGGCTAGAGGCCTACACTGTCACCACACCCGCCATCCGAACGACATGGCGGCCGGGCTCGTGGTGGACCGGGCCACCAAAGACGACGGCGCGTCAGGGGCGGCCCAGGGAACCATGGGCAGCGGCCACCCCCTACAGGACGGAGCGGCAGCTGTCTCGGATAAAGGAGGACCCCGTGGAGAGCAGCCACCTGCTGGAGACGATCCAGAGCAACAAGGTGGCCGCCAGCCGAGCCCTGAGCCAGGACAAGGAGCTTAAGCGACAGCCGGAGGAGATGCAGGATGTCTTTGACAAGCTGGAGCTGACCGAGCAGCTGCGGAAAGAGCAGCATGTTACCAAGGAGCTGGGGAGAGGGCGTACGCCGAACGCATCGCGCACGTCAACCAACTCGGCGAGCGCGACCTCCAACGGGCCATCACGCTCGTCCAGCAGCGCCGACCGGACCTGCAACGTGAGTCCGCCCAGCAGCACCATCCGCCCCTGACGAACACAACGACAACTCCGTCATCGACATGCCGGACAAAGTTTGAGGGGGGGGGGGGGGGGAAGTGTGGGCACCGTGGCGGCTCCCCAGCTTAGTTGCCCGACTGCGGGGCACAGGTGGCGAACTTTCCCGCGTGGCGGCAGAATCAAGTCGGGCATGCGGACATCGCGTGCGCTGCCTTGATAAGGCGGATCAGAAGCGGCGCACAGGGAGTCTCTGCTTGGACTCGAGCGCTGCTGGCAACGATGTTAGTGTATTGATTGTCTCGTCCATGTCCAATTAAATGTAGTTCCTTGTTCTCGTCCTGGCCCTTTGCTGCCGTCTCGTGCCACCTCTTCTTTGTAGTGTCCAGAAGTCTTGGACACTGGTTTCGGTGATGGCCGGGCTGCTCGCACTCGTAGCACCAGTCCGACGACAGTTGCCTGCTTAGGCCACCCGCACCGAGGTGCCCGTCAGACCGCCTCCAGTGATCGGGTAAAGGTGTATCCACACGACGGACCGGGCCGCGGACCGATTGATCACGTGATGCGCGGCCCGCGGGCCGCCCGGCTGCAATGAGCATCCACACGGCGGACCAAAAGAGCAGACAACAGAGCGAACGGGCCGGTCTAACCCTCGACCTCACAGCTCCGTCAAACGCATGCAGCGAGCTGCTTGTTGAGGCTATTTGTAAGGAGCCAAGATGGAGGTTGAACCAGTTGAACGAAAGAGACGCTTGGCCGTGGTGGCCCTGGCGTTGACTATTGAGGACGAGGAGGACTTAAGTGAACCGAAAAGGGCAATCCCACAGAGCGGGGAATTGCTTCACGAGCGCGATGAAGTAAAAAGTTGCATCGTCGCACCATGCCGCCATCGTTGCACAACAAAAAGTTCGTCTTCTTCGTCTTCAACAGTTGGCGCCAAAAGAAAACGACTTTGGATTTGGATTCCAATCCAAACAACAGTCAGCTTCTTGCCAGACTTCGCGCTTCAATTATACTAAAAACGCCGCGGTCCGCCGCCAAGATCCGGGCGAGAAAAGTCACTTGGCATTTCTCAGAAGCGCGGGCCGCGGACCGCCGGCGGACCTCAAAGACCGGTGCTGTAAGAACACGTGATGCGCGGCCCGCGGACCAAAACAGCAATTTGGTCCGTCGTGTGGATACACCTTAAAGAACCAATATGGGAGGGCCTCCACCAGGCTTGCGACTGGCTGTTGTGGGGATGGCTTGTTCCGTTGCGGCGGGGGTCAATGCTTCTTGGCTGCGGGATTTCGACCGCACCGTGCCAGTTTTACTCCAGCACTTGTAGGATCAGACTGACGAAAATGGTTCACTTGGGTGGTGATCTCCCTTGGGCCCCAGCTTGCGATAGCGCGCGGCCAACGAGCTCTTACCTGTCGTGGCGACCCCCGCCCGGGACCCTCACGGGCCCAGCTGTGACGTTTGCGGACCTCTCGATGAAATTTAGAGGAACATCTGCTTATCCCGCACGGAAGAACGCCATGCATGCCACGCCAACTCTCCTGGTTGACGTGGGGAAGAAAGATCTTGTTCAGACAGTCCACTTGCGCGGAGGTCTCAGGGCCCCGCCATGTGCATGCTGGTTCGAGCGCGTACTTGGCTGGTGGCGGCGGCACGTAGTCCCGCTCTGCATGAAGAGCTTCCTCGATGAGGCGGGTGCCCCGGGCTAGCTCTTCAAGGGTCTCAAAGGTTCAGTTGATGAGGTAGACGTGGTATCGTGGGTGGCACTGTCTTCTGACTTGAGCTACTCTGTCCGACTCCGGTGACTTCAGGTTTGCCCTCTTGAAGAGCTCTTGCATGACCCAAACGTACCAGACCAGACTTTCGTCCGGGTGCTGTGTCCTTGCTTCGAGCTCTCGGAGAATCTGCGTTGCATAGCCCGCAGGCAGCAACTCTTCTCGAAGCCTTGTCTAAAAGTTCGCCAGGATGGCGAAGTTGGCCTGCGACCCCAGCCAGCACCTGGCGCTGGCTTGCAACGTCAGCAGGACAATGCGGTGCACGATGAGGTCTTCCGAGGCACCGAAGGCAGGGTGGTATGTGTGCAACACGGCCAGGAAGTCTGCCACAAACTTGACGTAATAGACCTTTTGCGAAATCCCCCAAGCTCCCCGGCCCGCGCGCGAGGAATTGTGGGAGAGACTGTCCCTCGCCTGGCCGCTCTGCCTTGAGATCGCATTGCCTTGTCGCTTGTCTCCTCTTAATCCTCTGTTTTTCCATTTCATTACCTACTTTTATCTATTCCAGTGTATTTTTATTGCTTCTAAGTGTTTCTATTCTCTTCTGCGCGCGATATGTCTTGCATATATATAGTATTTGTGTCTTTATTTCGCCTTTTTCTTCGGGAGTGCCGACGGACAACACGCCGCTTTTCTCGTCGTTCCCCGGGTGAGTACTACCGTTGCTACCGATTTTTATCGCACTGTTAGCTGTTCATCTTGGTTCATTTGACCCGCGTGCAGTCGAGAGGAGCCGTCTATGAACATCCGCGCACATGTCATCGGGGTAGGGAGAGCTCTGAATCAACAATCGCGACGCGAGAGCCGAGTGCGCTGTGATTTGGCCGCCCGCGCTCGCTCCATTGACTCGCACTGTAGCGTATGCCTTCGATTTCCGCTTACTTCACCAAGATACAGCACGCCGCTTCGTCACCGCGAACCATTTGTCCGAATGTTTGCGAAGCTGAGGCATATGCAACGCTGCGGCGCCTGACAACTGCGCGCTGCGGCACGATCCCTTCGCAAACGCCGACGGCCCAATGTCGCGGCTTGAATGCTCCCATGGCATGCCTTCGTAATCTATCTGCTAAGTTGTTGTTAGTTGCCAACGCCCTTTTTTGAAGTGCAGAGGTGTGTTGCCCGCACATCATTTGTCCAAATGCCTGCGAAGCCGTAACACCGTTCGGCATATCCACCGCTGCGGTGCCTGACAAACTGCGCGCAGTTTGTCTGGCACCGCAGCGTTGCATATGCCTCAGCTTCGCAACCCGAAAATAAACCCTGGAGAAGGGTTTATTTTCGTCATTCTTGTCCAGCTCGCTTGCACCTTTGCATTTAATTGCATTATATTCATAACCTTAAATTGCAAGCTTCACCCTTGTTGGTGTTAGACTGGCGGCAGCTGATAAAACCCGTTTGCTCAACTGACGTCTAAGCCCTGGTTAGCTCAGTTGGTAGAGCGCTCCACCTGTAATGGAGAGGTCCCGGGTTCGATACCCGGACCAGGCGGATTTTTTCGGTCGCGCACCAGTCACCTAGCTGTGTTTGGAGATTTGTGTTTGTCCTTTGTCCCTCTTGTTCCCCTTCTCCAGGGTTTATTTTCATCATTCTTGTCCAGCTCGCTTGCACCTTTGCATTTAATTGCATTATATTCATGGAGCGCCATAACGGGTGGACACCGAAGCAGTGTCTTCAAAATGTTTACTTCGCCTTGGAAGCACCCGCGCAAAACTGGTTCGAGAACCACGAAGCATCGATGGCCTCCTGGGAGCAACTCAAGGTTGAATTACGAAGAACATTCACCAACGAACAGCGAAGAGAACGCGCCAAAGACCTTCTTCCAGCGAGAGTTCGAGGCCCTAACGAGAGCGTCGTTAGCTTTCTCGGAGAAGTTTTTCGACTGAGCAGCCGCGCGGATCCTGACGCCCCTGAAGCAAAGAAGCTGACGGCTCTAATGCAAACGGGGTGAAGGAAATTGTCTTCGGAGGCCTTGTGCGGAACCCGATAGCAACCCTCGGGGGTTTCATTACGGAAGCCACGAACATTCGAGCGTGCTCTTCTCGCCAGAACCAGCCACTACCAGAGGCTACCCGGCATCAGTGTGGTTCCGCAGTCCCTGTGCGACCTTGCCTAAAGCATTCCGGGCATTCGTGAGCTCATTCACGACGTCGTCCGGGAGGAAGTTAAGAAGCTTCCCCCGACTGCTGAGCGCCCGGCCTCAATCTCCATTGCCGAGGTTCTTGGAGGTGAGGTTCAGCGACCGTTCCTGCCAGATGCCCCAGTCACTGTGGCCGCACCCGAAGAGCCGACTCTGAGCTACGCCGCAATGGCCCGACGACCGCCGCCAGCTGCTCAACATTACGCTGCTGGGGAGGCAGAGGCTCATCAAGCAACAACTGAGTTGCTTTTTTCTCGTTCTCCCCTCTCCAAATGGAGAGAAATAAAAAGTTTGAGTTTGAGTTTTGAGTTTGACCCGGTAGCGCCACGGCAGGACTCACCAATGCAGGCGTACCCCCGACGCCGCGACGAACTACATCAGTACGACCGCGGAGAACCGGCGCCAAGGAAAACCGACGTATGGAAGACAACGGATCGTCGACCCATCTGCTATCACTGCGGTAAGGACGACCACATTTACCGTCGATGTCACCGACAACTGGGGCTGCGCAGGTTCCACCCGAACGACCCGCGCCTAAGGTACGGCGAACGCCCTCGCCACATCGAGGAGTACCTCCGACGTTCGACATCCTCAGCGCCGTAACTCCGCCATGAATCCCGCTCACCATCGCCCAGACGTTCAGCGTCTCCAGCGCCGCTATCCCGCCGAGAGAGCCTGTCTCCCCTGCGTCGCCGGGAAAACTAAGTACGGCAAAGCCTGGAGGTGGCGTTTCCGAAGACGACCGAAGTAAAGAGCCACAAAGAACGCCGGAGCGCTCCCAATCTCCAGACGCCACGCATCGTAACGACGCTCCTGCAACGGTAGCTTTACCACCGCATTTGCTGCGCCTCGGGTTTAAATCTATCGACGCGTCGGCACTTGTGGACACCGGAGTAGACGCTCAGTCTTGAGTGGGAGACTCTCTCGCCGCCTTCGAAAAGTGACGACGCCGTGGGATGGGCCATAGATACAAACCGCTGGAGGATATCCCATCACGCCGGTCGAATGGTATTAGCGGCGAGATATTTCGGTGGCGCCCGCGTTCGGTTACCTTTCGTGACGTCATTACCTTGTGAATAACAAGTTCGATGGTGTTTGTAATGGGCATGGTGGAAGCCTGAAATCATAGCGCTCTCAAAGCAACACTGCCAACACCGTCAAAATTAAAGTTCTTACATTCCTCTTATTTCCGTCGATGAGACATCCTTTGCTGACGTCATAGTCAGCATTCGGCCAATTGTGATGGGCCGACCACAGCGACGCTTTCGATCGCTCACGTCTCCAATACTGCTCGCGTCGAGATCCACGGTGAGACGTGCCCTGTGAAGTTCGTTGTTCTACAAGACTGTGCCAGAGACGTCATTCTTGGCATGGACTTTCTCTGTGAAAACGGCGCCGTTATCGACCTTCGTGATAACAGATTGAGGCTGAGGACGCCTGTTCCGCCTTCAGAGAAACCTGAAGCAGCGTCAGCCGCCATCCGAGTCACTGCCGACCACGTCAACCTGCTGCCGCGATCAAGTGTCATCGTACCCGTCGTGACCGATGCTGCTACCTGCGGCGAAGTTCTTCTTGAAGGCAAGCTTCAATTGCTCCTGCGAAGAGGAGTAGGCGTCGCAAGAGGAGTAGCTGAACTTCAGGATAGGCGGACTGCGATCCTCGTGACGAACTTCCGACAAGAAACGCAACACCTTACGAAAGGTGCAGCTGTGTGTCACGTCGAGGAACTCCGGAACTCCGCCGAAATCGCCGCAATTACTGAAGTATCCTCGCCAACTCAGCAAGACAGTACGTAGCGAGCGCAGCTCGACATTGACCCTAAGCTTCCGGGCCCGAAATGACGGCAGCTGATTAACCTTCTCGCCGAATACTGCTACTGCTTTGCGACGTCGTCGAAGGTGCGCCAAACCGCCTTTGCGAAGCACCGAGGACGACGCGGGCCCATTGCACCGATCGCCGTACAGAGTCTCCGTCAAAGCAAGGGCGGTGATCCAGGAGCAAGTTCAAGAGATGCTGAACGACGACATATTCCATCCCTCAAGCAGTCCGTGGGCCTCTCCAGTCGTGCTGGTTAAGAAGAAGGATGGAACGCTTAGGTTTTGCGTGGACTACCGGCAGCTGACTGCGGTGACAACGAAAGACGTCTATTCCCTCTCCCGCATCCACGACACTCGAGACCGGCTGCGCCAGTAGCGATATTTTTCATCGATAAACCTGAACAGCGGGTACTGGCAGATCGTAGTCTACCAACGGGACCGAGAGAAGACAGCTTTTGTCACGTCGGATGGACTGTATCCGAGTTCAAGGTGATGCCCTTCGAACTATGCACGGCGCCAGCAACTTTACAGCGTGTGATGGACACCGTACTGGCAGGACTGAAGTGGCAGAGCTGTCTCGTTCTCGACGACGTAGTGTTTTCCGGCGACTTCGACGAGCAGTTGCGACGACTCTGAGCTGTTCTCCAAGCCATACGGACCGTCGGACTCACCCTCAAGCCGTCAAAGTGCCGGTTCGCCTATGCCGAACTGAAGCTTCTAGGCCACGTGGTTAGTAACGAAGGCGTCCGCCCAGACCCAGAGAAGACTCGCGCCGTCGCGGCATTTCCAGCGCTGACAGACAAGAAGGCCGTGCGAATATTCGTAGGACTTTCTGCCTACTATCGACGCTTCGTTCAGGATTTCGCAAGGATTTTCGCACCGCTCAGGAACCTCACGAAGGGCGCCGAGAAGTTCAAATGGGCCGAGGAGCAGCAACAGGCATTCGACGAACTGAAGCGAAGACTCCAGACTGTTCCTGTTCTTGAATACTTTGATCAGAATGTGGAAACCGAGACTCATATGTACATACGCTAGTAATGCAGGGCTTACTGCTCATTCACACTGGAAGCGGATCCGCGTTCGCAAAGCGGTTTCGAACGTGGTTGTATAAAGATCCAATACAATTGCACGCGCATTTGATGTCATCAAATGCGCGTGCAGTTGTACTGGATCTTTATACAACCGCATTCGCAACCGCTTTGCGAACGCGGATCCGCTTCCAGTGTGAATGAGTGGTTAGAGCCGTACTGGTTCCAAGAAGGCACCGAGCGAGTCATCGCCTACGCAAGTCGGACACTGCCCAATGTGGAGAGAAATTACTCCACGACTGAAAAATAGTGTCTTCGGTCGTCTGGGCAATCACAAAGTTCCGCCCATACTGTAACGGGAGCCCGTTCCGCGTAGTCAGAGGCCATCACTCGCTCTGCTGGCTTGCGAACCTCAAGGACCATTCAGGACGTCTTGCTCGATGGAGTCTCCGACCACAAGAGTTAAATATGACTGTAGTCTACAAGTCAGGCCGGAAGCATAGCGACTCCGACTGCCTGTCCAGGCACCCTGTCGGAACAGCTTCCGGCAGAAGCGACGACGATGACAACGAGTGCTTCCTAGGAGCAGTGAACACCAACGACATGGCACAACGACAACGAGACGATCCTGAGCTGCGCACATTAATTTAGCACCTGGAAGGCGTGGGAGTACTGTGCCATGTGTTATCTTGAGAGCCCTGCCGACCTTTTCCATTCGACAAGGTGTACTTTGCAAGGAAAACTTAGGGAACCACAACTTGCCGTGGCTGTTGGTAATCCTGACTGACCTTTGGGATGAGATTTTTCAAGCATGTCACGAGGACCTGGCGTCCGGACACCTTGGTTACAGCCAGAGGCTGGCCCGTATACGTGAAAAGTATTACTGGCCCAAGCTCCCCAAAACTGCCCACCTCTACACCCAATCATGCCTTGTGTGCCAGCGACGCAAGAAACCGCCGACGAAGCCGGCAAGTCTCCTTCAGCCAATTCCTCCGCTAACTGCACCGTTCCAGCAGATAGTAATGAACCTACGTGGTCCTTTTCCGCCGTGGACCCTGGGAAACCGTTGGATAATTGTCGCCACATATTATCTCACGCGGTACGCAGAAACGAAAGCCCTTCCTTCAGGGACTGCTGTGGATGCTGCCAAGTTTTTCGTCGAGTCCACCGTCCTCCAGCACGGCGCTCCCGAGGTTCTGATTACGGATGGCGGATCATCGTTCATGGCACAACTGACCCAAGAAATCCTTCGGCTCAGTCACACCAGCCACCGTCGTACCACTGCATACCACCCGCAGACCAACGGGCTGACGGAGCGACTCAACAAGACAATCGCCGACATGATCTCTATGTAGGTCGACGTAGAGCACAAGGCGTGGGACGATGTGTTGCCCTAGGTCACGTTTGCCTACAACATGGCGGTTCAAGGGACCTCTGGGTTTACACCTTTCTAACTGGTACATGGTCGGAAGGTAATGACCATGCTCGACGCGATGCAGCCCAAAGAGCCAGCTGACGATGAGTACAACGACGTCCAGGTGGTTGCTCAGCGGGCCGAAGAAGTACGCCAGCTCGCCCGACTCCTGATTCAAGACCAGCAACGCGTCGACGCGGGCCGCTACAACCTTCGTCACAGGGACGTCCACTTCCAGCCCGGAGACTGGGTGTGGGTGTGGACGCTCATCCGTCGCCGCGGCCTCGGTGAGATACCGCTGAAACGGTACTTTGGACCATGCAAGGTACTTCGTCGGCTCGGGGAGCTGAACTACGAGGTGATGCCCGACGGAACAAGAACAGCGTCACGCCGCCAGGACCTTAAGTCATCCACGTCATGCGCCTCAAGCCGTACTACGCACGATAGGACTGTGAACCGTGATCCCGTGCACCGCTGGATAGAACTGCGTTTTGCAAGCCTCCTTATTTTCCTATTACTTTGTTTGCCTTGCTCTGTTCTTTCCTTGCAAGTGGCATTGAGACGATACTATTTTTAAAGGGGGGAGTAATGCGACGCGCGTCGGCGAGCGAGCGCGTGCGTGACTGAGTGGTTACCGCGCTTGCCTTTTGTGCGGAAGCCTTGGGTTCGATTCCTGACAGTTACCCGCCTTTTATTTATTCTTTCAATTTAATGTCATCTTAAACTCGAGAACCCTGTGGCTTGTTCGAGGTGCGAATGTTCTACGCGCCGAACGTTCTACGCCGATTGTTCCAGAAGCCAACGCGTGTACATAAGGGGCTCCGCGTGGCGAGCCGCAGTCAGTCTCACCCAAGCTTTCGATCCTGCTGTTTCGCCGCCATCAACGCCTGCTACGCTAGCCTTTATATACAGGGTGTCACAAAAGAAAATTTACAGGTGTTTGTGTTTTTTTTTTACCGCAAAAATAAACTAGGCATCGCCAAATGCTCATTCTCCGCCCGAAGGTAGCGCTAGAGGTCACAGCCAGATGCCAAAGTTTCAGCCCGATCCGATAACTTAATCCAAAGCTATAAGTGATTTTCTGAAATTTTCAATGGGAAAATACAGCCTATTTTTGCCCGTTTTCGGTTTCTGGTGCCATAGAGCCCCATGTATTCGAAAATTCCATTGGCTTCCATTTTACCATTGAAAGTTTTAGAAAATCACGCATAACTTTTGAATAAGGTATCGGATCGGGCTGAAACGTTCGCGTCTTGGTGTGACCTCTAGCGCTACTTTTGGGCGGAGAATGAGCGTTCGGCGATGTCGAGTTTATTTTTGCGGTAAAGAAAAACCCTGTAAATTTTCTTTTGTGAAACCCTGTATTTTGTTTTGGGCAAAAATTCGCCCCATTAAACGTTTCGTTTTCTACAGTTTTCGTCGCCTCATCCTTTGTCAATCGTGACAATATGTGAAACACAGCGCATTTCGTAAAAGTGAAAAACAAAATCCGAGGTCACCTAAGCACTTCTGGCGAGTTGTGAATGTGAATGCGAATGCAGGAATGTCCAATTGAACGCCACGGAGTGTTCTGCTAAGTTTTGCGGCCGCTGACGATGTAGATGTTTGAGGGGGCGTTATGTTCGTCGGCGACCAGAGAACCAGAATCGGCCGAGTGCGCGCCGCCGTGTTCCTTTTACCGACGCGGGGGCCCGCAGCGTCATGGATGGGTGTTCCTTAAAACTAGGGCGCGCGCCAGGCAAGGGGAGTTTATTCCCCGTTTTGCTGCTACAGGCTACAGGCTTCGCTCCATGTGGCAGGGGACATCAAAGGGGGGTGCAAGAATTTTAAGATTAAAAGAATTTGTATCTCTTAATTTTTACGTTGTTTATCGTGTCCCGGAGGATAGAGAAAACATCTCCTTAATTAAAAATGTCGCGATTGCGCTGCATGCTCGCAAAGCAAAAGTCGATCTTTTAGGGGCGAAGCTCCTTAGGGGCTAGCCATGTCCGTATGTCCGTCCGCCGTCCGCCGTAGGCCGGCGTCGCGGGCTCGTGCTTCTGCTCGTGATATCACGTGCTCACGAGCACGTGAGCACATGCTCACGTGCTCGTGTAGGGCAAAAAAAAAATTGGAAAAAAACATGAAAAAAGTTATAAAAAAAGAAAAAGAGGAAAAAAAAGAGTAGGGGGTTCAGAGATGCCATCCCATCTGTCTGCTTAAAAAAAGAAAAAGAAGAAAACCACACATTCTCCTACTGACATGAATGAAAAGGCTCAAAGAAAAAGAAGAAAAAAAAGAGTAGGGGGTTCTGAGATGCCATCTCATCTGTCTGCTTAAAAAAAGAAAAAGAAGAAAACCACACATTCTCTTACTGACATGAATGAAAAGGCTGAAAGAAAAAGAAGAAAAAAAGAGTAGGGGGTTCTGAGATGCCATCTCATCTGTCTGCTTAAAAAAAGAAAAAGAAGAAAACCACACATTCTCCTACTGATATGAATGAAAAGGCTCAAAGAAAAAGAAGAAAAAAAGAGTAGGGGGTTCTGAGATGCCACCCCATCTGTCTGCTTAAAAAAAGAAAAAGAAGAAAACCACACATTCTCCTACTGACATGAATGAAAAGGCTCGGCATGCTGCGGCTCGGCGTCTACGCAGACAAGCACCACCAGAGCTTCGTCCCAAGCAACATCATTCACCACGTGGAGATGCGGTCAATTTTTCCCCCACGTGCAGCCATGATTGGCAGCCGAAGAAACTACGGCGAGGAGCTTACGTGACCTCGCTCGGCTCTACCTGCAGCATAACGCCCGCAGATGTCAGCAGAGAGGAAGAAGAAGCGTCCTCCGAGAGAGCACATGGGAACCTACACGGCACCCCGAATTACGTCACTAGGAATGCGACCAGCTGTGACCCTGAAGACCCTGAGTGGAGGGGTGCCAAAAATGCCAAAATTTATCTTTCTTTTTTTTTTTTTTTTTTTACAGAACTAGGACACACAGGCGAAAATTGTTTTCTGCCTTTAATTGAGAAGTGTCAGAGGGCAACATGCACAAATGTTTGACCGAACTCAAAAAATCGTTGCCCCCCCCCCCCCCCCCCCCTTTAAGTGCCGTTTGGCGCAGCTACAAGAGCTGATAACGCGAGTTCGCTTTATGGGACAGTTAATGCTTTCACATTAATGACAAAAATCTCATTGCTTTACAGCTGTGTGAGCAGCTACTATTCGATTTCGAAGCATTTGTACTGAGCAGGCTCCGGCTAGGCCTGCAGTCTGCAGAGTTTAGGGTCTACTAATATCCCTGTCAGACGGGCACGCGCTCATCGGCGTGCTCTGGTTCGCCCACCCTTTCGGGGGGTTCGTTCCGAAGGCCTGTAACAAAGCAATGGTCTGACAGCGGTATAAAACTACATTGCCTCGGGCACAATGTACAACGTGATTAACGTACTTTCAGAGTTTGCGGACTCACACGCAGCTGCAAAATAACCGGCGCGCGTGCGACTCAGGTAGGACATTTAACGCGGCATATTCACTCATGCGCAATAAGAAAGCGGGTTGATCCAAAATAAACATTGAAAGGACTGCGTTTTTTCAACCCCGTTCAAGTAAAAAAACAAAAAAAAAAAAACTCTTTTTATAGGAAAGCAGCACGCCGGCGTCGTCGCCTCTGTCGCCTATTGTTCGCAGACAGCTTAGAGTGTAGAGAGGGTCCAACTCATACGACGGGGAGCGTTTGCAGTTTAATGGTGGACGCCTCCATCGGAGATTGGCCGGAAGCGCGCATGCACTGCGGTATCGCGTGGCTGGGAGGAAAGCAGGAAGAAAGGCGGAGACGTCCGCGGAGGACCAACGCGTTCGTCACCTGCAGCTCGTACTGCAAATGCGGCCCGTAAACCACGTGACTCGGATCGAGCAGTTGGAAATTCTCCGTAATACGAATTGTTCGCTGCCATCTACCGGTTTTCACCGCCTACTCGTCGGCATGCGATGCGTCTTGGAAGTGGGCCCATTTTGGTCTTCTGCACATGGGAAAGGAGGTGTGAAGGTGGGAGAGGAGGCTATACTAAACTCCGCCTCGTCAGGGGGGGGGGGGGGGGGGGGGGGGGGCAATGTAAACATCTCGGCGTCGGCAATGACGGACGTGCTGTACAGCTGTGGCTATAGCCGTGAGTCCTTCGCGTGGTTGCTGGTTAAAAAAAAAGAAAAGAACGTTCCGCTTCTGTCCTGTGTGATTTAGAGGTCGGCTCCGATCAGGCGCTGTCCAAGGGGCAGTGTTAGCAGGGGAAATGAAAACGTGCTGCGTCTTCGGATGTGGTGGGCGCATTCACGACGGTGTGCGGCCCTTTTTAAATTTCTGAGAGGATTGACAGATTGAGAGCTCTTTCTTGATTCGGTGGATGGTGGTGCATGTCCGTTCTTAGTTGGTGGAGCGATTTGTCTGGTTAATTCCGATAACGAACGAGACTCTAGCCTATTAAATAGGTGCGTGGTTCTCTTCACCTTGCACCCTTCTTAGAGGGACAAGTGGCTCCTAGCCGCACAAAACAGAGAAATAACAGGTCTGTGATACCCTTAGATGTCCGGGGCCGCACGCGCGCTACGCTGAAGGAAGCAGCATGTTTTTATCCCTGTCTGTTGAAACAGTAAGCTTAGAAAAAAGTGACTTGAGAAAATGCAGAGGGCTAATTGAAGTCCATCGCATTACCCCCGAGCAACTGTTCGTCTGTTTAAATAACAGGATATAAAAAAAAAATAAGTTTTCATAAAAATTTGCCAAAAATCAAAACAATAGTTACTTCTTGATGTCAATGAGTCTACGACATAACTTCCGCGATACGCTCGACGCCGCACATGAGGTGGGGGGGAGGAGGGGGGGAGGAACTTGCGGGCGCTAACCACCCTCGTTCTCGGCTGTTAGCAAAAAAACCTCGGCGCGTCGGCCACCTCGCCCGTGAGTCCTTTGGCTTCGCTCCTTGATAAGTGTCTGCTAGTGGTTACACAAAAACACATCGTTCCGCTCGAGTTATTTCCTCTGTCCACTCTGCAAGGCAAAGTCGAGCTCGCTCGTAAAGTTAAGACAGCTGTTGAATAGCAGACGACGTTGCAAAGGAGCAGACGACGCTCAGATAGTGGGTCTCGGTAACCCAATATCTTTCCGATCGAGCCAATCAGAGCTCGGATTTCTGACGTCACCGTAACCCCTGCGCAAGAAGCAGACGAACTTGCCCTCCGTATCGTGACGATTTTCGCGGGCCTCGTGTGCCCGTCATTATTACGAAGGGATTTATGATTCTTACCAATTCTGCAAGCTTTTTGCGTGGCGCAAAACTTTAGCGAACGTAATCTGAGTGCAGCGGCCCAAAAGGACCTACTTATCACTATGTTTCGTACTTCGGTAGAACTGGCGAATCGTGAACGCTAATAGACTTATTCCAATACTCGTAACACCTCATCGCGGCGTAATGCCGCGTTTTGAATTGTGGGAATAAGTGGGAAGCAGAATCCATACGCGCTCCACTACTGGCCTCAGTGGCCTGCAGGCTGCCAGAATGCAACGCGCGTGGTGACGGATTCATGAAAGTAGTCTATTCCCTACTTTATAGTTACCGCCTTCAACTACAGCGGGGCTGAATCAGTTGGTACCACTGGAGCACGAGCACTGTGATTTAGAGGCAGTGACCAGTAGGCCTATAGGTATTTGCCATTACTGACTACAGGCTGAAAGTTCTAGTAGACAGTTTTTAGTTACCGCGCCTCTCTGAGCCCTGCCAACTGCGGAAGCGCGCCCCATTAAAGCGTGAAACACATGTGAGCAAACATCGCGCCGCTGAGCGGCCTAATCATGACGACCGCTGCTGTCATTTGTGGTTCCTATAGTTACGCCTCGCGGTGGTACGATGCGACGCGATTTTTGCACACAAGTTTTTCAAGCATTAATGAGGTGCGCTTCCGCAGCTGGCCCTGTTTTCTCACATTGCGTTACGTTTGAAAGCTTAGGCCACAACTCACCGGGACACCTGTGATTTATACTAAAGGGAAGCTGAAACATTTCTTTCAAAAAATGAGGTAGAGGTTGATTCTAGCGTATTTTTATCCCGGGAATCTGACTATCACGTTCGTTTTCCTCGAAGATGTAACTAAACCCGAGAACACACGAAACATCTCCGAACAGTCGTTAATCCTTAAAGGGGCCCTACAATCATATTTAAGCGTCTACCTTTTTTGCTGTTTCCACGTCTTTTGGGGTTCGGGCAAGCCAGCCGGCACGGAGAGAGTAACTAAATATCAGTGCGTCATATTTTAACCGGACGACGCGGAAACCTCCTCCAACGACGAGGGCGACCCGCGGTACCGAAAGCGCGCAAAATGTGACGTCTTTGGTCCTGGGCTTACTACTGGTCAGGACCGCTAACAGCTTCTTTTTAGTCGAAATGCAAAATATAAGTGGAGCGAACCGTTTCAATTCTTTATAAAAGTTGTTTTTGTTCAGTATTTTAGATCAGAAAAGAAACGAATGTAGTTTATAAAGTACGGAAACAAGAAATGACCCGTCGACATACCCGCCACCAAGCGGTGGAAAAGGCGGCGCATACTAGAAAGGAGTAGTGGGATCAGGCGCCGACACGGAAAGTTCCCGGATGTACGCGGCGGCGCTGCGGTCGTATGGACAGGAGGATCCGACCGGCTCCGAGCGTTCCGAAGGCCTTCGGCGAGAATCTTTGTCTTGCGGTTTGGCCGTTTAGCGGTACGGCAGCGCGAAGTGGCTCCCATTCTGAACTGCTCTTTACCCGTGTTTACTGTCGTTTGTGGCCAATAAAGTGTCATGCCGAATTAGTGTCTAATTGAGCAGCAAATGCAATGAGAGCCGCTCTGGCTGCCCGCTGCATACAGCCTATCCAAAACATGCTTTAGTGGCGCCCTCTTGAGCCGTCGACACGGAGTGCGGCAGCCGTGATCGCTCGCTGAGCTCACTACCCCTCCTCTAGTTCACGGCCACTCAAGCAACCAATGACGTCATGAGGGAGGTTATTTTTTGCTTGTTTTTGTAATTTTAATTTGCCTGGTTTTATTGTTGACAAACGACGACATTGAGGTGAATGCTCGTGCAAGCCTAATTCTGAAACCTCCAGACAGTAGTTTTGAGAACCATGCAAGACAGGCTTGCAGATCTTCGTAGTCGTTTGTCAACAGCTAAACAAAATTTCCTAAGGAACCGGAAGTTACCAAACGCAGCATACCTATTGCAAGCTTTCCAACCCCTGCAACCAACCGTGACGTCTTCTTCTGAACTTTTTAAAAACAGCAAGAGTGCGCGTGCATAATTTGATAGGCGCTGAAGATGCGCCAGAGCGACGATTCCGAACTCATTTTATCGTATCACACTCCACTCCGGGAAAGAGGAGCTTCAGCGGTACTTTGAAAATAATTTCACAAGCTTCATGCACCAAATCAAGAAATAATCTCGATATTCACGATGCTGGAGACCAAATGAAGACGATTTCAGTGTGTTTTCTCAAATACAAAACAGCCTCGGTTTACCTTGAAAGGAACACTAGCAGACCAAAACCATATATCTATATATACGGGGTGTTTTTTTTTTAAGGTTAACAGATTTGTAAAAAAAAAAGCCGTGAAAGTTACACTTATGCAGCTTGTGGAGGTGAGTTATACGGCCAGGGGGACATATTATAGGGGGCTAATCGTAATGATCAGTCGGCTAATTAATTAAAATTCGTTAATTAACTTTTTAATTAATGAAAATAGACATATGGTTCCAATAGGTGAGCGGCGTTTGGCAACTTCCGGTTCCTTAGGAAATTTTGTTTTACTGTTGACAAACGATGAGATTGAGCTGCAAGCCTGTGCAAGCATAATTTTGAAACCTCCAGACAGTAGTTTTCAGAACCATGCTTAGACAGGTTTGCAGGTCATCATCGTCGTTCGTCAACACCTCAACAAAATTTCCCAAGGAACCGGAAGTTGCCAAACGCCGCTCACCTATTAGAAACTTGCTCAGCGTCATCGAAAACACCTAAATCAGTCATTTTCAAAAAGACTTTGAGCGCGTGAGAAGCGTAGTAGTGCACTAAAGTTACCACTCGTGGAGCAGGTACAAGGCTGGGGCTAGATAATAGACGGAAAAATCGCGCAGGCGCCTTATCGCAACCTCTAGCTTTGTACCTGCTCCACGAGCGGTAACTTCAGTTCACTACTACGCTTCTCACGCGCTCAAAGTCTTTCTGAAAATGACTGATTTAGGAGTTTTTGACGACGCCGAGCAAATTTCTAATTGGAACCATATGTCTAATTTCATTCATTAAAAAGTTAATTAACGAGTTTTAAGTAATTAGCCGACTGATCATTACGATTAGCCACCTATAATCTGTCCCCCTGGACGTATAACTCACCTCCACAAGCGGCATAAGTGTAACGTTTACGGCTTTTTTAAAACAAATCTGTTAATCTTAAACAAAAACACCCGGTATATATATATACAGGGTGTTTTTTTTTTTTTAAGCTTAACAGATTTGTTTAAAAAAAGCCGTGAAAGTTACATTTATGCCGCTTGTGGAGGCGAGTTATACGGCCAGGGGGACATATTATATGGGGCTAATCGTAACAATCAGTCAGCTAATTAATTAAAATTCGTTAATTACCTTTTTAATTAATGAAAATAGGCATATGGTTCCAATAAGAAATTTGCTCAGCGTCATCGAAAACCCCTAAATCAGTCATTTTCAGAAAGAGTTTCAGCGCGTGAGAAGCGTAGTAGTGAACTGAATTTACCGCTCGTGGAGCAGGTACAAAGGTAGAGGTTGCGATAAGGCGCCCGCACGATTTTTCCGTCTCTTATCTAGCCCCAGCCTTGTACCTGCTCCACGAGTGGTAACTTTAGTGCACTACTACGCTTCTCACGCGCTCAAAGTCTTTCTGAGAATGACTGATTTAGGGGTTTTCGATGACGCTGAGCAAGTTTCTAATTGGAACCATATGTCTATTTTCATTAATTAAAAAGTTAATTAACGAATTTTAATTAAATAGCCGACTGATCATTAAGATTAGCACCCTATAATATGTCCCCCTGGCCGTAGAACTCGCCTCCACAAACGGCATAAGTGTAACTTTCACGGCTTTTTTAAACAAATCTGTTGAGCTTAAAAAAAACACCCTGTATATATATATATATAGGTGAAGTAAGGTAAATATAAAAACAATGGACCGGGAAAAGTTAATAAGTCAAAGATGCGTACTGTCGGAGTTGCTAATACGGTGTTTATTACGACGTTTCGAGCGGGGACCGCTTTTCATTAGGTGATGATGAAGAGCGGAGATGTTCTCCTGGCACCACACCACGAAGCCCTTTTGGGAAAAGGAATAATTGTGCCCTATACACTCGACACTGTTTCTTTGGGGAGTGTTACGCTCGCCGCCACCGACACGACTAATCAACGCGTACTCTTACCAGTCGGATTTTCTCTTGCAAACGCTGAGTCTACTCAGAATGCAACCGTCGCCACGCTCGTTGAACAGGAAACTGGAACGTCGACTAAAACGCCTTTCTCGCCAGCTACATTAAGCCTACTTTGGAAAACAATTGATTCATCGCTATCCAGTGCAGAACAACACCAGTTATTTACTGTATTGAACAAATACAGAAGTATATTTGACAACGCATCCCCTTTTCTCGGAAAAAACAATTTGGTAGAACACCGCATTGAAACCGGAGACTCCGCAACTATCCGACACCGACCATACCGCGTTTCTCTCAGCGAGCGTAAGATAATTCAAGAACACTTTGACGAGATGCTTCAAAAAGGTGTTGTCCGACATTCCTCAAGTCCATGGTCATCACCCATAGTTTTAGTCGAAAAAAAAGGCGGGTCCGTACGTTTTTGCATTGACTACCGCCGTCTAAACAAAGAGGTGTAGCCCGAAACAACCCATTCCCGTTTGAACCCGTCCCGTTTTGACCCATTCCCGAAACGACCTTCCCGTTTGAACCCTTCCCGTTTCGACCCATTCCCGAAACGACCTTCCCGTTTTAACCTGTCCCGTTTCAACCCGTTCCCGAAACGCCCTTCATATTTGAACACGTAGCCAAGACATCTTTTACGTTTGATTTCTTGCCGTTTGAACCCGTTGGTGTAAAGCCCCGCACATCTCAACCTCTTCGCGAAAAGTGTCCATCGTTCTAATCCTGGTTTGCGCAGTTTTTCTGCTTAAGAATATGTCCCGAAATCATGATAATGCAATTAATGCAAAGGTGCAGGCGGGCTATTCAGTTATGTTGTTAAATATTTTTGCTTGTAAACGTATTCTTAAAATATGCAATACGTTAAGACAAGCTTCAGCGAAATATATTTCTGCTTGAATCACTTAAAATGTTTCTTTCAAGATGGTCCCCAAAATGTGTAACTACAAAATGGACTATGTGCACTGCGCGACAACGTATTACCACGAACACGATGTTGGCGATGTTTCAAATTTTACTTCCAAATGGTATTAGAAGGTACCAAATTTTACCGCTTAGTTTAGTGGCCCAGATGAGCACTTTCAAACACACTAATAATATTAAAGGCAGTCTTTTGATTTTTTTTAGTCAAACAGCTAAAACCAACAATCGCTTGTTCGTGCTAACGGTCTCGCGCTCTGTACAATAACAAAAGCTTTCGTAGACCGTTTTCGCCGTCACGCGACGCTCTCCGCAACCCGCTACGATACCCAGAACTCTACAGTCAAGCCCATCGGCGCGCAGGCGCAGTAGGGACTTCTTCGTTGCGGAGGGCTTAGCGAAAGGGGAAACGCTGTCTACAAAAACTCCCTACTTAGAATAAAGCAGGAAAGCACTTCGAGTAAGCAAAAAGCAGCGTTGCCTAAGTTTTTATATCGCGCCGCTATTTTTAGGTTGCCCAAAGCGCGTGTATACGTTATTATAAAACTTCCTTATAGTGAACGGGATATTTTGAAAAGCAATGAATCAGACACGCTGACGGGCATATGATTGCGACTTCATTTTCATACGAGTTCAAACACAGAACCGTCGCGCACACATGCAAAAATCATAAACCACAAAATGCTATCGCCTTTGGTTGAGGAAGTCGAGCAGGCAAATCGCGCCATCAGAAAGGCGACACTCCAATTGTGATAGTTCGCGGCGGTCACCTGGCCCGCACGGCACCACCATTTGCAAGCTGCTGCAGCGATATCCTTGTCAAGGCCTCATCCAGTTTGATCAGGTCGATGAAGCTGTAAATGTTCGCGTGAGCCCTCCTTGACACACCTAGCGTGTATCTTACGGTGCCATGTCTCCGAGGTTGTTTCGGGAGAGGGAGAAGTGATGTGAGCAAGGAGAACAGACACTGGACGCTTAAATCTAATCAACTGTTAACGAACAATACAAACGAACCGACCCGACTTATAACGAACGATGGCCGAAGCGGGAAGGTTGTTTCGGGATAGGGCGAAATGGGAAAGGATGAAACGAGAAGGTCGTTTTGATCCCGGTCCAAACGGTAAGGTACAAACGGGAAGGTTGTATTGGGAATGGGTCGAAACGGGAAGGTACAAACGGGAAGGTTGTATTGGGAATGGGTCGAAACGGGAACCACCTTAACAAAGTTACCCGCCGGGACGTTTACCCGCTTCCACGCATTGATGACGCCCTAGATTCCTTACAAGGATCCTTATAGTTTTTATTACTTGACCTACGATCGGGATATTGGCAAATTCCAATGGCTGAGAAAGACAAAGAGAAAACTGCCTTCACGACGCCAGATGGACTTTACGAATTTAATGTAATGCCTTTCGGACTTTCTAACGCTCCCGCCACATTTGAAAGAATAATAGATACAGTTCTTCGCGGCATGAAATGGAAGACCTGTTTGTGCTATTTGGACGACATTATTGTGTTTTCTGCTACGTTCCACGATCACTTGCTTCGACTGTCCCAAGTTTTGTCGTGCCTTACTAATGCGGGTCTTCAGCTCAACACCAAGAAATGTAACTTTGGTGCCAAAAAAGTGAAAGTTCTCGGCCACATCATCAGCGAAGCAGGTGTGAGCCCAGACCCTGAAAAAAGTCGTGCGGTTACCCATTTCCCTTGCCCAGCCAACGTGCGGGAACTGAGAAGCTTCCTCGGCCTCACTTCCTATTTCCGTCGTTTTGTCCGAGCATTTGCAACAATCGCAGCTCCGTTGCATCGGCTGCTTCAAACACACGTCCCATTTGTATGGACCAAACCTTGCTCGACTGCGTTTACTTCTCTTCAAGCCATACTCACATCACCGCCTGTTTTGTGCTTCTTCGATCCCAAGGCCGCTACAGCCCTCCCCACCGACGCAAGCGGACACAGATTAGGAGCTGTGCTGGTACAGCAGCAAAATAAGTCATCTCTAGAACGGGTCATTGCGTATGCCAGTCGAACCCTAACGAAAAAAGAAATCAATTACTCAACTACTGAACGAGAATGTCTCGCCGTAGTGTGGGCAATAAACAAATTTAGACCTTACCTATACGGCCGCCACTTCAAGGTAGTAACCGATCACCACGCTCTCTGCTGGCTTTCGTCCATCAAGAACGTCTCCGGCCGTCTCGGACGCTGGGTACTTCGTCTTCAGGAATACGAATTCGCGGTAATACATAAATCAGGGCGTAAACACAATGATGCTGATGCACTTTCACGCTGCCCTCTTCCACCAAGCACTATGCACGACGCGGAAGTGTCGACCACCGTCCCACCCAGGGTGTAAGATAGACAGGTGGGGAAACGGCCCATAGAGGCCTACAGCAATGCCGTGACCGGATTGTGTACTCGTCTGCTTGCGGGTACCCCCGAATTGCGACAGATGGCGCTGCGGCGAGAGGAAAAAAAAATCTCCGTCGGTTTAGCCGGTCGCCACCGGTCGCCCACCTGGAGTGAGAGTTCGCGGTGCTCCACATAGATGGCGCCACAAAAAAAGAGAAGACCGAGGGGGACACAATCCGGTCGCTCATTTGGCTCTCGTTTCCCCACCTGTCTATCTTACACCCTGGTCCACCTTCGATTCTCGCCACCATTTCATCTCACAACTTTCTCACCGCCCAACATTCTGACCCCTGGATACGACCAATACTTCAACACCTCAATGAAACCGTCGCCTCTACTAAACAAAGATTTATTAAGAAGACGCAAAACTACAGTCTAATTGACGGTCATCTCTATCGCCGGAATTACATGCCCGAAGGTCGACGCGGGTTACTGGGTGTTCCATCCGAATTCCGTACCGAAATCCTTCATCATTTCCATGACGACCTCACTGCAGGACATCTTGGTCTTTTCAAGACCTACGCTCGCATCCGCAAGCGTTTCTTCTGGCCCGGTATGTACCGCACCATTTGCAAATATGTCCGCTCCTGCCCACAGTGTCAACGCTACAAGCGTTCATCATCGGCACCCACTGGTCTCCTGCAACCGCTAACTCCACCGCGCAAACCTTTCGACGTACTGGGCGTGGACCTCCTTGGACCTCTTCCCCAGTCCACCACAGGGAACCGTTGGATCCTCGTAGCCATCGATCACACCACTCGATTCGTGGAAACGGCAGCCCTTCCCGATGCAACTGCCGGGTGCGTTAACAAACGGCCTCACCGAACGCTTCAATCACACCCTAACAAAAATGATTGCAATGTATATTAATTCGGACCATTCCAACTAGGACACTATTCTTCCCATTGTTACGTTCGCATACAACACGGCAGTTCAGACAACGACTGGATTTTCCCCATTTTATTTGG